>JABTXL010012544.1:11845501-11888105 GCA_025134845.1 Neodon shergylaensis | reverse complement strand
GAACACTAGATAGTAATTCCATGAGAACACTAGATAGTAATTCCATGTGAACAGTGGATAGTAATTCCATAAGAACACTGGATAGTAATTTCATGAGAACACTAGATCGCAATTCCATGAACATCAAGTTTTTTGGATGTCTTCGTGTCAGTTCAGAGTGAGCACCCTCTGAACTCAGTTCAAAGGCGTTCATTCTGAACTAGAGCAATGAATTAGCTCCAGGTCCCATTGAATCCCATCCCATAAGGCCCATTGAAAGTAGTGTATGTTTATATTCATGAAGTAGTGCATTTTATGCTGATAGAAAAGGAGAAATTCTGGACTTTTTCAGTAGGAAAACTAAATTCCTGATCAATTCCTTAGCCAGAAGTCTAGTTCTTCCTAGAATTCTTACCTCACAGATAATTTTTATAAGGAACACAACAGCTGCTCAGGAGTTGTGACCTGCCAGCACATAACCATCTCAATCTTCTAACCCCACAAGACTTTAGTTGTCGGAGCCACCCTTGACACTGTAAGGACCTGAGCTCACACTACACCCTTTCCAGTAAGGAGCTTTAAATGCAGAGTGACTCCGTGCTGATGACCAGTTTCTGGCAGTACTTCTTTCTAGCCCAAGGTTACAGGAATGAGTTGACTTAGCAAATCACAGAGATGAATTTCCTAGTCCAGTGGGCTTCTCCCCAGACTAAAACACCCTCTACACACACACATTCCCACACTCTTCCTTAGGAGGAGACTTGAAACAGGTCCTTGACCTCCAGTGGCATTGCCAACGTGATTTGAAGAAAATCAGAGGAAGGACATTTTTGATAGAGGAAATTATTTTCATGACCTGAGAAAGTCTTTAACACTCTAATGGGTTGTAATATTAAACTTGTGTGATTTAGAGAATTTTATTTGCCAAAATTGATTGTTTTAGATATTTATTATGAAAGCATAATTATTTGTGTCAGGCAAGGGCAGTAAAATATATTTATGTTTCTTAACTATTGAATCAGTGAACCTCAGAAATACAAAAGCAGGTGATAATGTCAAATATTTGTTTACCTTCTTCTTGAAAATCTGATATATGAAGTGATAGATTAAAATGAAAGTTAAAGGTTAGAACGATGTCTCCATGTTCTTACAGAGGACATGGGTTCACTTCCAGCACCCAAATGGTGACTTACAACCATCTGTAACTCCAGTTCCAAGGGATCTGGTGCCCTTTTCTGACCTCTGCAGACACCAGGCATGCACATGGTATACCAACATATATGCAGACAAAACACTAATGCACATAAAATAAAAGTTAAGGGCTTCTGTTCATTTTTAGGTTAAACATGACATTTAAGGAGCGTATTTTTAGTAAATCTTGATTATCATTAAAATGCTGTTTGCACTCTAATGAACTGTTATACAAACCACACGAGGATAATTTGAGTCTGAAATACTTTGACCATTAGTGGTTTTATCAGGCCATTCACCATAGTGGTAGGGATTCTGGAATTAAAAACAAAAATCATGAATCCCATTATTAAGTTGGATCTTTGAAGATGCCTGTTTATAAGCAATAGTTTAAATCTTTCTGCAGTGCTCTGTCAAAGGAGTTTCATTTTTTTATCCCAAAGTAGTGTTTAAAAATGGTGCTTGGAAGCTCTTACAGGATCCACCATCACTATGTGGCCTGGAATGACAACATCATGCTTTTGAATTTTTCCAGAATTAATTGAGGAACGGTCTTGGGGAGTTAGACCTCCTCAACTTCTCTTGCATCCTAGATGTCAGAATAGCTGATACTTCTGTGGTCTAATGGAGGACAGAGGGGTAAGTTATCGCTTCATCTGTCCCTAGTGAGTACCTTCCAGGTGTTGGGGATGAGTTGCAACTTATGCTAGCTTTTAGTTAAGTTTGTTCTGGCTCAGGGTCAGGGTCATTAGTACTGCTTCTCTTGTACTTGCTCTTCTTACACAAATTGACTCTGCCCCACACCCTTACTTCTCCAGTTTTCTTTCTCATTTAGCACTTGATTTATTAGATGAAAAGATGATAGCTTATGTAAGAAAGGAAAAACATATACTCTTATTTTTATTATATGGGGTCAGAAACACACTGTCTTCAGGTTAGATTTAGGTGACCAAAAGGCAGGTTCGTGATTTGCTTTGGTTTTTCATTAAAAAAAAAAAAAACAGAAATTAAAATGGGAGAAGAGAAGCCAGGATTTATTCCCTAACTTTGGTGAAAATACCATGACTCATCGTCTTAAAGGCATACAGGGATCTTCATTCCAGGGAGGAACATATGTTAGTCCCAACTGTTTCTACATGGCCTGTGCTGATGACAAGCACTGGAGAAAATGCACAAACCACACTTCCATTCTTACGTTATGAAACAGAATAGCCCTCAAATAGACACCGAGTAGACAGTAGCAATCTACCATTGCCTTAGTTACTACAACCTGCTGTCAGGAATTCTCCTTGAACTCTGAAAACTTTCTGACATGAACAGCTCTGCTCTGCATAACTCCAAAAATTAAACAATTGAAGGTTTTTTGAAACATAATTCTACACACACACACACACCTATATGTATATATCAAGTCCACTTATGATGCTCTAAGAACCTAGGTAGGTCTCAGCTTATAGTTTCTCTAATTAAAGCAACACTGAAACATAAGGAACAATAGCTTTGTATTTAAGTGAAGGTTTTGTATTAAATTTAAAGGTTTTCCCTTTTCCTCCTTCTTTTCTGATTTTATTTATTTTATCTTATTTTATTTTTGGCTTTTTAAGACCGGGCCTCTCTCCAATACTCAGGTCAACCTCCAACTCACTATGTAGCTGAGGATGACCTTGAACTCCTGTTCTTCCTGCCTCCCCAGGCACCAGGTTTTACTGGTATGACCACCATATTTGACTGCAACAAATGGGTTTCTGAATGCCTCTTTGGGTGCAGCTCACAAGCATACAGTTAGGATAATGGGATGAAAAGTATAGGTAACAGTTGGAAGATTATACAAATTGTTGGGGCGCTTGCTTCTCTGCTTTGCTCCCAAGGTGCTCATTTTAAAGCACAAGTCTTTGGTGAGTGAGAGAGCACTCATCAAGAAATGGGCCATCAACAGGAAGAGGAGAGCCCAGAATAAGCGCAAGGAAAAATTGCTTCCCAAGGCTCTTGATGCCAGTGATTTTCCACTCCTATTAGGATTTTGACTTCTTTCCAGAAGGATCTCAGCAGTAGCCACCTGCCCAGGGAGAAAAAAAACTTCATTGTCTTGTGCCAACAGCGCTCTCATGGCTGCCTGTAGCAGTTAAGAGCCCCTCGATTTTCACATGCTCGGCTTATTAAAGAAGCCTGGCTGCCCCCACTGAGGAGCAAGAGGGAGCAAATCAGCAACAGGTGCCTGTGTTGGTCTAGCAAGTGCTAGCCTGGGAGGAGGCAGGGGCAGATGCCTGTGATGGTCTAGCAAGTGCTAGCCTGGGAAGAGGGAGGGACAGTCCAGCATTTTCTGAGATTGTTCTTTGGACTTTGTGGCTAAAGTTTAAAAGCCAACAGCAAAGGTGCAGATGTTTCTTCCCCGAGTCTGTTCCTTTCTTTCATCAGGATCTAGCCCTAAAACCTCTTTAATTGCCATCACGGAGCACAGAATATTGTGGCATCCATCACACCTCAGACTTGCATGTTTCTAATAACTTCACAAGTGAAATAACCCGAGGAGCTTTCGCTCTTTTTAAGGTGATGCTGTGGTTTGCTGTATGTTGTTCATAGTCTCCTTCATCTAAAGCACAGGCTGTCAGGGAATCATATACCGCAGGACTGAGTAGACTGCAGATGCCGTGTCTCAACGGTGCAGTTCTTACAAAATCTCCAAGTGAGTCTAGTTCCTGATCAAGGCTATGAACGACTGATTTCAAAGGTACACTATTAATTGGGCTGGAGGTTAAGAGTGTATACTGCTTTTGCTGAGGACCTTAGTGCAGTTCCAAACAGACATGTGTCATATGTATCAAAAGTCAGCTGGGTGGTGGTGGCACCCAAGTGGGTCTCTGTGAGTTCAAAACCAGCCTGGTCTAAAGAGCTAGTTCTAGGACAGTCAGGGCTAGGCAAAGAAACTCTGTCAAAAAAAAAAAAAAACAAATAAAAAGTTAAACCATTTATTGAAAAGGAACAATGATGACTTATTTGATATTTATCTATAGTGCGCAATAGGTGAATTTTCATCCTTTTAAGAGTTTACCTGATAAAATTAGGTGAATTGACATTCCTTTTGAAATACAATGCATCATGAGTACAGAAATGATAATACATAGCCGGGCGGTGGTGGCGCACGCCTTTAATCCCAGCACTCGGGAGGCAGAGGCAGGTGGATCTCTGTGAGTTCGAGACCAGCCTAGTCTACAAGAGCTAGTTCCAGGACAGGCTCCAAAAACCACAGAGAAACCCTGTCTCGAAAAACCAAAAAAAAAAAAATGATAATACATGAGAAAATATGTGATACTAAATATAGATATCAATATCACAGTGTGGGGTTGAGGGAATGAAATGAAATCATTGCTAATCCAGGTTCACAACTGAATTACAACTTAACTCAGATTTCAGTGGATCTTAAAAGCCAAGGACTAACTAGGCAATGTCTGGGTCCTTCTGTGATTATAGCTCTTCCTTTCTGGTGGTACCACTTGCTTCACATAACTAGGTAAAAGAGGATTATCAAACACAGATTTGATAGATTGATGTAAAAAGTATCTGCTCAATGGAGCCATAGCTCTGTGATTGTGATTGTCGGGCTATAGCAAGGTGAACAAGTGTATCTACATTTCACTTTCCTCTTCTCTTTCTTGCAATAGCGCATTCTCAGGTTCCACAACTCAGTTCTAAGTCATATTTATTCATTCAAATAAAAATGAAAAATTCTGTAAACTTACAATAGAGTGTCTGTAAATTGAATTTGCTAAAGCTTTTATAACTATATTTAATAGTAAGATTATATATTTTCTTAAGGCACAAATTTATTTCATTTTTTGAATGTTTGACTATTCATACAGAGTATAATTTTTTTATAGAGGATGGCAAGTTCTTTTTTTTCATACATTTTTTAGATTATATTATTTCCCTGTTTCTCTTCCTTCCTCTAGAACCTCCCAAGTACCCCTCTTCTCTCTTTTAAATGCATGACCTCCTTTTTCATTAATTGTTATTACATGCATATATGTATATATGTGTATATTCTTGAATATAACCTGCTTGGGCCATATAACATTACTTGTATATGTGTTTTCAGGGCTGACCATTTGGTGCTGAATACCTAAGTGGCAGCTGAAAGAGAAAGTGATTACTCTCTCTGTAGGGTTGAGTCCTCACCTTTCCCATACCCAGTTTAGCCTATTGTGTCCTCACTTAGCTCAAGTTTAGATAGCCATATTAGTTAGACTTTGTGGATAGAGCTTCTGACAATACTGGGAGATAAAGTTTCATATCCAATCCCAGATCCTCTGTCTCTTACAGTCTGTCTACCCCTTCTTCTTCCAGGGCCTTATTCAGTCTATGTCTTAGAGAACGCAGGACCGCCAGCCCAGGGGTGGCACCATCCACACCATAAAATGGACCCTCCCTGTCAATCACTGATTAAGAAAATGCCTTGCAAGCTTGGCTAGATCTTATAGAGCCATTTTCTTGAGGTTTTCTTCTATCAGATGACTTTAGCTTGTGTCCAGCTGACATAAAACCATCTGCATAGTTCGATTTTCTTTCTTGTTTTCCACTGTTGCTCCAGATATGTACAGAAATCAAAAAACGAAATGAGAGATTCTAGAGAGAGACTGTGTGATGCTTTTCTTGCTGAATCTGAGTTACCTCCCTAAGTATGATTTTTCTAGTTCTGGTCATATACCTACAAGGTCGATGGTTTCATCGTTTTTCTTTACAGCTGAATAGTATTCTATTGTGTATGTATAATAGTCTCATTATCCATTCATTGGTTGAAGGACATTTAGGTTGTTTCCATTTCCTAGCTATTGTGAATAGAGCAGCAGTGAACATGGCTGACCACTTATCTGTGGAGTAGAATGTTGAGTCCCTTGGGCATATGCTAAGGAGTGGTATAGCTGGGTCATATGGTAGATTTATTTTTCACTTCCTGAGACTTCTCCACACTGACTTCTAGACTAGCTGCACCAGCTTACATCCCAACAGTAGTGACTGAGACTTCCCTTTCCCCACACTCCCTCCAGCTCTTGTCAGCTGTTGATCTGTGCCGTTTTGACTTTTGGTAAGATGAAACCTCCACGTTGTTTTGATTTGCATTTTCCTAATTGCCAAGGAGCTTGTATTTACATTTTAGCCAATTTTTCTTCAATTGAGAACTCTCTGTTCAGGCCCTGAGACCATTTTTAAATAAATATTATTATTACCATTATTATTATCAATTTGTTTTTTAAGTTCTTTATGTATATTCTGGATATTAATCCTCTATCATATGTCCCGCTAGCCAAGAGTCTTTCCCATTCTATAGGCTTCCTTTTCACCTGGTCGATTGTTAAGTACAGTTGATATAATGCTGTCAATTAGTTCTGATGTTTCCCTGTCTATTGGATAAAGTGGGTACCAAAATCGCTTACTGTTAATGGGTTGATTTTAATCTGTGCCTTTAAATTTAGTGATATGTTTTTTTAAATGAAATTAGGTGAACCAGAGATTGGTGTATCTATGTCTTCTTGGTTAACTATTCCCTTGATTAGAATGAAGTATCCCTCTATATCTCTTCTGATTGGTTTTTGTTTGTTTGAAGTGTTTTCTCAGATATTAGGATAGCCCGCTTGCTTCCTGCTTCCATTTGATTGGAGTACTGTTGCCCATCCTTGTACTCTAAGGGTGTGCCTCTCTTTAAAACTAGGAGGTGTATCTTGTAGACAACTGATAGATGGATTTTGTTTTTTGATCCACTTAATAGGCTTGTTGTATCTTTTGATTAGAGAGTTGAAGTCATTGATAGTTAAATATATTGAATGTGTGTTACTTGTAGTCTTTTTGCTGTTGATTTCAGGTATTATTTTTTGTATTCTTTTTTATTTTTTTATTCATTTTACATATCAACCACAGTCCTCCCTCCCATCCCCCATCCTCTCCTCAGAGAGAGTAAGGTCTCCCATGAAGAATCAACAAAGTCTAGCACATCTAGCTGAGGCGAGGCAGGATCAAGGTCTCCCCTACTGCATAGAGGCCGAGCAAAGCATCCTACAATAAGAAATGGGCTCCAAAAATAAAAAATAAAATAAGATGCTTACCTTACTAGACCTGGATGGAGGTGGGAGGTCTTTGGACTTCCCACAGGGCAGGGAACCCTGATTGCTCTTTGGGCTTACGAGGGAGAGGGACTTGATTGGGGAAGGGGGAGGGAAATGGGAGGCGGTGGCGGGGAAGAGACAGAAATCTTTTATAAATAAATAAAAAATAAATAAATAAAAAAAAAGCTCATATACCAGGTCCCACTGCCAGGGACCCCACAAACAGACCAAGCCACATAACTGTCACCCACATTCAGAGAGCTTAGTTCAGTCCCAAGTAGGCGCCTCAGCTGTCAGTCCAGAGTCCATGAGTTCCCACTAGCTCAGGGTCAGCTGTCTATGTGGGTTTCCCCATAATGATCATGCCGCACTGTCCTTGCTCATCTAATCCCTCCTCCCTCTCTTCGACTGGACTCCAGGAGCTCAGCCCAGTGCTTGGCTATGGAGCTCTTCATCTGCTTCTGTCAGTTACTGGATGAAGGTTCTATGAAGACAATTAGGATAGACACCAATCTCTTTAAAGGAAAAGGGCAGTTCAGACACCCTTTCCACTATTGCTAGGAATCTTATCTGGGGTCATTCTTGTGGATTCCTGTATTGCTCAGCTGGGGAAAAAAAGCCATCACGAAATTTGCAGGCAAATGGATGGAACTAGAAAAAAAAAATCATCATGCGTGAGGTAACCCAGACCCAGAAAGACAAACACAGTATGTACTCACTCATAAGTGGATATTAGATGTAAAGCAAAAGCAAAGGATAACTAAGCTACAATCCACAGCCACACAGAAGCTAGGTAACAAGGAGGACCCTAAGAGGGACATACAAAGATAGCTCTAAGAAGAGGAAATAGATAAGATCTCCTGGGTAAACTGGGGGTGGGAGGATGGAGGATGAGAACAGAGGGAATAGGATAATTGAGTTGCAGAAGGGATACAGAAAGGGAGAGCAATGAAAGAGACATCTTGATACAGGGAGCCGTTGTGGGATTAGGGAGAAACCTGGTGCTAGGGAAATTTCCAGTAATTCACAAGGATGGCCCCAACTATGATTTGTATTCTTAGTGCTACTTTGTGATTTCATAACTATTGCCTTTCCATTTTCCACTGTCTCTCTACTAGAATCATTCCTCCCTCCAGCCTAAAATACTGCTTTTTGTATTTTCTTTAGATTTGATTTGTTGAATATAAATATATTTAGGTTCTTTATATCTTAGTTGTTTTTCTCCCCTCCAATTATGGCAGATAATTTTGGTTGTTATATTAGTCTAGGGTGGCTGTCACAGGTTCATAGTCTTGTGGGACTTGAATGCATTATTCCAGCCTCCAGGTTTTCAGTTGAGAAATCAGCTGTTATTCTGATGAGTTTTTGTATACGTGACTTCCATTTTGCTTTTTTTTTCCTCTAGAAACTATCAACACACTCTTTGTTTTTTATATTTAGTGTTTTAACTATGATCTGTTCTTTATACTGGGTGTTGTAACTATGATGCTCCATGGGGATTATCGTTTCAGGTCTTGTCTAGTTGGTGTTCTGTATGCTTCTTGGATCTCTATTGGTGTGTGTTTCCTTAATTTGGATAGGTGTGTAGATACTGTTGAAGAGCTGGTGTATGTCTTTGACTTGGGGTTCTTATCCCTTATCTCTGCCTAAAATTCTAAGATTTGTTTTTTCTCTTTTTTTATCACAGTATCTCATGTTGAGTCCTTTTCAGTGTTTCTATCTCCTTACTGAATTCTGTAATCAAGTCCTGGATTGTCTTCTTTATTTCCATTACCCTTATGTCTGTGTTTTCCTGTGCCTTACTCAGACATTAAGTTTATTCTCCTTAATTTCATTGGCTTGTTTCTTTGTATTATCCTTAAACTTCTTGGGTTATTTGAGAAAGTTTATGATGGATTGTTCTTTTAAATTCTGTGCCCTATGGTTCATCTGGGCAATTTTCATGGCAAACTGGTAGGTTTAGGAGAGAAGATACTGGCTTGCTCTTTCATATTTTGTATTTTTGCAAAGAGACCTTGGCATGTGGAGTTGCATTTTAGTTTTAAGGTTGATGTGCATAAATTGTTGGGGAAGCAAGGATGTATGGGTGGGTTGGGCCTAAAGGTTGTAAATTCTTTGTGTTGAATCAAGTCAGATAGACAAAGGGAACTGGGCTAGTGTACAGGATATGCATTCTCAACCAAACATGGGAATGGGTGTGAAGGTGGATCTGGCTAGGTGGAAAGGTTGGCTGTGGCATGGGTAGAGCCTGGGGTTTGGGGTAAAGGCAGAGAGGGTCCTAGAAGTCCAGAAAATGCTTCTGATGTAGGCAGGGGAGGCAAGAGGCCATGGTATTGGATGAGTGGATGAGGATGAAGGCCTGGATAGGAAGGGTCAGGGAGATCTTCAGGGCTAGACTTGGGAGAATGGTGTGAAGGATCTGACTTGGTAGAGAGTTTAGATGCTGAATAGATGGGATCTATAGATGATGGTAGGTATTACAGTCCAGGTTAGACACTGGATAAGAATGTGGGGAGTCTTGCTGGGTAAGGAGATTGAGTGCAGCACCAACTGTTGGTTATTAACAACACAAACAGCAAAACCAGTCCTAAAACTTCAAACCCTCAGAGATAACCTCTCCTCACAAATGGACTTCTTTCCTAATTTTTTATTTTTTAATTTATTTTTACTTCCCAATGTGGTCCACTTAGAAAGAAAAATGAGGCCATTGTATAACTTGCCTTTTAAATGTTGTGTTCTATCTTTAAATGTTTTTCAAATAAATTTTAACCAACCTGTGGCCCACGGGCTCCCCATGACCAAAGATAGCTGTAAATGTTGCCCAAAATAAAACCGTAAGCTTTCTTAAAAATCTACGAGGTGTGTGTGTCTGTCTGTCTGTCTCTGTGTGTGTGTGTGTGTGTTAAACTCAGTGGCTCTCTAGAGTGAGCGCCGTAGGAGACAGATGAAGTGGGCAGTAAGTTACATAACCATTACTCTCCAGTATTATCTATTTAAGATAACTGGTACATTTTGAAGCCACCAACTTGCCATTTTAATGTGGAATTTTAGGCCTATTGGTAATGAGGAAAAGTATACTACCTTGTGGAAATTCGAGACTAGCTTCAACTGTCTATCCTGGGAGCACTCTACCCTCTGGTGACATCAAGGGAATGTTACGAGAAACTACTCGAGATTCAAGAGTACAGAAAGAGGCAGCAGTATTGTGTCTTCCTGCTGTGTATGTGCCTCTTGCATTGGTTCCTTAATGTACCCGCCCTTTTCTCCTCTAGTACTTGTGTGTTGAAATTGGCTTCACCACTTTATTGCTCTGTTGCCTCTCATGTCAGAAGCTATGGCCTCCCTTCACAACCACTGCCATGACTGCTTACTTACAAGTAGGTTTGCTGGGCCTCTGGCTGATGAGGTGGCTGCAGCATGGAGCCTTGCATGTGGCCCTGATCTGTTTCAGCAAAGGTGGCACTGCCACCCTTCACAACTCAGGGTGAATGCACCTTGACTGTAGAAAGAGAGGTCTAGGATTCTTGGGGTACCACCCAGTGTCTCCTATACCGTTTTGTCTAAGATAATCTCAATGGGCCATGATTTGAAAGGCAACATCATTGCTTCTCCAAATGAAGGTATCTCCTGGCTTTCTGTGCATCATGTCCTGTGCTGTCCTGACTTCCATCACTGCATTTGTTGTCTATGACCTTGTCACACTCGTGCGAGAGTCTCCATACATGACAGTCTCCATACATGAGCTCTCCTTCCTCTTGGGTAGCCACCCACTCACCTGAAAGCCTGCTGGTCTCATCTCAAGCAAAGATTCTGAACTAGTAGTTTTTTAAATCTTCATTTCTAGTCCATGTGCTTATGTTAATTTGTTTAATATGCTTTTATAATTATAGGTGTAGAACAGATTTCCTGTTTTTACCGAAAATTTATGTCTGAAAATTCAGGAAGTTGGGTTTTAGCTATTTATTCCTTGTGGTAAAATCTTGTTTTATTCATTATTTTGCTTTAGTTTTAAAAATAGGTAAACTAGAATTTTACACCTTAAAGGAACATTGCTTACTGTTGCTAACCATATATTTTTCTGTGATACATAGGGAAGACACTGAAAAGTATCATTTGTTTTTGCTTGAGAAAATCAATGCATCTGATACAAAACAATCTCTAATGTGACTGGAATCAAAAGCATTAATTAATTCTTGGGGTTCTCCTCTCTCCTTGCTTTTAGGGTGCAGGTTGCACAGCCCTGGTGGTAGCCGTAGTGGCAAGAAAGCTAGAACTTACCAAAGCAGAAAAGCATGTGCACAATTTCATGATGGATACTCAGCTGACCAAAAGAGTAAGTAGACGCCCTTATATCCTGCAAGAGGATGCCACTGTCTCATTCACATCAGGAAATATAGTTTTTCACTAAGACTTCAGAAGCAGAGATGTCATAGATTGAAGACAGCAAAACTCCTGGAGCTGGTTCCATTTCTCCCATTTTACAAATGGAATACCTAACTTCAGCTCAATTGCAGATGAAAGCAATTACATAAAAGTAGATCTCATAAATCTAGACAAGTAGGTATATTCAACATTTCAGCACAGTAATCGGTATTAGGTTGGGTGGAAAAGAACACACTGCCTGTGGAAGGCGGGAATCTTATGGTAAGATCATTGGAGGAAATAGTGCTGAACTTCTATGAGTGTGGCTGCATTCTAGACACAGGTGTTACAAATATAAACTGTCCGTGGCTGCATTCTAAACACAGGTGTTACAAATATAAACTGTCCTTTCTATGATTTGAAGGTCATCACAGATACAGCAAAACTGCCATAGCATCCAGAAGGAAGATCACCTTCCAATTATTTGAAGTAAACAAAACAATAATCTGTCCAGGTGTGACCCATGTATGAACTTACTTCATCGTCAGCGGGCTCTTGAGGGAAGCCTTGTTATGGCTATTTGATGCAGTTTGGAAGCCATGACACAGAGAACTCAGGCAGCCTGCTCACAGTCATGACATCAAGGTGGAAAGCTAGAAAAGGAAAATATTTTTTATTAGACTATACTTTTAGTTTTTTGGATAGTCACTTGAAACATCAAAATACCAAAGTCAAAAATACCTAAAAATTATCTCGTAACATCTTGTAGCAGTCCTCGCTTCCCAAAGTAGAATTTCATCAGGCTGTCATTGAGATAATTAAATGCATTGTCATTTGGTAACTCTGCCCACAAAAGAATCAATAGAATTCTTCAGACAAGTTTCCAACTTTCAGCATTTACCTTATTCTTGATTTAGTTCTGAGTACAAAAAGGATCTTTTTAGCTAAGCATACTTGCAGTTCCATGTTGGTCCAAAGGGAAAAGAAGATCAACTGGGGCCAACCAGGTCAGTGTAGTAGGACCCTGTTTCAAAACACAAATAATAGCAACATTGATTAGTATTTCCAATACAGTAGTTATTTTATTACAAATTCATATTTATATAGATTCATTTATGAAGGGGGGGACATGAATTTCTGTAGCTTTGCCCATACTTCAGACCCCTACAGCCAACAGTACTTCAAGAGTCTACTATGGGATCAAAGCCTCTCAATTGCATATGCTGTTTTTAGCCTGACTTTGCTACTTCCAAATACCTTTTGAATTATAATTTTTATGTAGTATGATAGAGGGTACTACAGGTGCAATGGTGTGTGTATGGAGATCAGAGAACAACACTGTAGAGTCAGTGCTCTTCTTTCAATTTTACATAGGTTCCTGAGTTGAAGCTCAGTTTACCAGGCTTGCGTAGAAAACCTCCTTATCCACTGAGCTATCTCCCCACTCCCGGTCCCAAATATCTTTTATTTCTCCCCAGTTTCCCTTATTTTCTTTCAGTTCCTATTTCCATTCTCAAAACTCATGAGTGTTTCTAATGTGACGACTGGAGAAAATATTAAAGTGAAGAGCTGCTTGGGTACCCGGGAGGATGCTTCTTTTCAGAGATCTAGAAATGGACAGAGATCTAGAAATGGAAATGCATTTCCATGCATGGTTATTAGTTCAGATGCAATCCTGGAGTCATCGCATGCTCCTCCGAGCATCTCCTAGGTCTGACCAAGAAGGTTCTCTTTTGGTAGAGCTTGTGTTAAGAGGCACAAGCTTTACCATATTAAAGAAGCACTTTTATAGAGTCTTTTGTAACCCACGCTATTCTATCATAAGTATTGTACTTTTCTCAGGAATCAAATAAGTGCGACAGTGGACAGGATGTTGCAGAGGGAGTCTTGTTGCTTTCTTACTAAAAGGCTGTTCAGGTTTCAAAAGCCGCGTTCGACAAGAGACCCATTGACTTTAATAACGTCATCTCGCCGCTGTTTCCTAGACATGGAACTGCTTTGCAATTGAAACCTCAATCACGTACTTGGCCCAACATGTGACCATAGCCCCCTCTAATATTCATCTATTCAAGATTTTATGCAAAGCCATCAACTTAATGACTGTCATTTGCTGGGAACACACTTAAGTTAGTTGTTTATGGAATTTCTAAGTGGAATCCATCGAAAATTTTAACTTCAAGTGAGAATGTCAAACTCTTCAGTGATGTCTGAGGGAAACTAAGAGCGAATAAGGACAGACTCATCTTAGTACAAACTCAAGAGTACTATATAGCTGTAAACTAATTATAGTGTTATTCTAAGGCAGCTTCTTATTATAAAATGAGATAACAGGACTTCAGTAACCATCATCTCTAGCATGCTCATGTTAGAGAATATCAAATTCCAACAGGCTCACTAGGCACTAGACCTGACTTGGTTACTGTAGACCCAAGATCCATTTCCCAGTTTTAGCTTGAATTCTACTCTTCCTCCATCACTGCCTATCCTGAGTTGTCTTCTTCTACCCTGTGCCCAACCAGCCTGTGGCTTTCTTCACTCAAGGGTATTAATGGGAAAACTTCTTAGGATAAGTAAGTAGCAAATTAGTTGGAGAAATTAGTTCTGTTCTCTAGGTTCCATGGGGGAGCCTGGCAGAGGAGATCTACCCTGCCTTGATCTCTATCAGTTCCCAGGACTTCTGGAGATTTTAATCAGAAAGCATGTAATTAGATAAGGTGACTAGCCTTCGTTGGGAGCAGTTACACTGGGACAGTCACGTCTGTCCTTCTGTTTCGCTTTCCCATGAAATCATGAGAGCATCCCTACAAGTGAAAGTGTGCTAACAAGCAAATACCCCAGTTATTTTGGGAGCTTACGTGCATGAGGTGAACTCACACATGGAAACATGCCTTGGCTACACTGCACAGCCAGAAAGCCCGGGTGAGCTTGCAAAAGGCAAGATTGACCTTGGTATTTGGCATTTTGCTCTTCTCTGGGGAAATAAAGAGGATGGAGAGAGGAGTCGCTGTCTAAGTGGGAAATTCAGCATCTCTGAATTATCTTTAAATGAGGTATTGAATAAAAAATATAATTTCTTGTAAGAACAGGTAGAGTGTAACACAGAAAGAGATGAGTAGTATCTCCCTAATATTTCACTCAAGTGTTCCCAGACAGACAGAAATTCTTGCATGAAGGCAGATATACTAGAAAAACAGGCATTTGAGTAGCAGTTTCTAAAGCTCCAGTTCACTGTGGTTCTTAGGATGAAAAACACAGCCTCAAAAGAGTGCGGGGAATCTGCTTGAGGGTGTAGTGACGGCCTTTCTTGTGTTTTCTAAACAGGTGAAAAACGCAGCCGCCAATGTACTCAGGGAAACGTGGTTAATCTACAAAAACACAAAGCTCGTGAAAAAGATCGACCACGCAAAAGTAAGAAAGCATCAACGGAAATTCTTGCAAGCTATTCATCAGTAAGTACCTGTTTTCATTTCTATCTTGTTCTACTTCTTAGCCTTTGCTTTTGATTCTTGTGCTTCTGGGTCCTTTCTTGTGAGGGAGGAAAAGAAAAAGGCACTGTCATGTTTGCTTCCAGGAGATACCTCAAAATCTAATAATGGACCCCAGAGGAGAAAAGCTTAGGTTTTTTTTTTATGGCTGAAAATTGTGCGTGTTAATCAAAATATCTTTCTTCAGAGGCCATGATTTCTGTTACAGAGGCCATAATTTCTGGTAGAATTATATTTAATTAAAGTATTTATTTATATAGTTTGACCTGAAATGTTCAGCTTGTATCCACTGTAGAATCTTGGAGGGAGGGGACATTATATGATCCATCTGGATTTTTACATTTTATATAACATAGTATATTTAACTGTCTTAATTTTACAATATTCAATGACTTCTTAATCAAATATTTGGGGATTATCTATATGTTCACTATGGAGTTTAGCATTGGTTACTAGTTTACTATTATTTAACTGACATAAGGCCTTCATGCCTGTCTTTGTTATACAATTACTAGAGTCTTTTAAGATAACTGTCTGTACCTCATAAGATTCAATGATGACTGAGAAACAGACCTTTCCAGAATGGCATTGTCTTAACTGTAAGTGTTGCCCCTGTGGGTATCCACTGTGACAGCAGACTTGCTCTTCGTGCCCTTTATTCGTGGTCACATCTGTGGCTCAAGAAAGTGGCTTTCCTTGTGAGACACAGCAGGGTAGCAGTGGAAATGTGGGGAGCCATTAGGTCTTTGCCTGTGCCATACCACTGGCCCTTCTCAGATCCAACCAGTACACCAGGCAGGAAAGCTGTGAATCTGAGATTTTTATTTTACGCATTTAGTTAATTCTTAGGCAACATGGTACCACTAACCTCCTGTGACGAATCCATAGACTTTCATCTTCTAATTCTTCCCTGGTCCAGCCTCTGCCCTGCTTAGTTAGTTTATTAAGGTGTCCCGCTGAGTCTATAATGTGCCTATAATGATGCCCGCATGCATACTTCTGTGGAATTGAAACCTCCACTAGTCAAAAAGGAAAAAAAAAAACCCAAGTAACTCTGGGATTAAAATAGAGAACACTTTGCACATATGGTAGAATAGTTTATCATTATTGCTCGCAGCCACTCACTCATGCTCCGTATTGCCACCAACGCACTTTCCTTAGAAGAGGATGGGATTTCTCTAACTCTGTGACTCGCCTAGGCATATAGCCGCACCACTCCCCCAAACCCTGTAAGGAAATGACAGAGCTAGAATTTTTAAATTATTCTGTTAAAAGTCAGGGGAAAGCAAGAAGTAGAATCATGTTAGAGTTGGCTCACAAAGCAGGAGCCTGCTCCTTGGAGTGCAGTTCCTTCTCTGACCCAGGGCCAACCCAGGAGCCGCAGCCCAGATGGTGCATTCCTTTCATTCTCTTTAGTAGAGAGTGAGACCCCAAGATGTACTCGGATTCTTCCTGGGTTCCTCATCTAGCTTCCTCGGAGGGCTCCCTTAGAAAGGGCTCTTTAGGAAGAGCATGTGCTCTAAAGCCATTCGACACAGGAACCCCAACATTAACAGACGCCACTACAGCAAGCCATGGAGATATCATTTTTGTACTTTCAGTGTTTCTTGGTAGTCAATTTTGTCCGAGCATGATAGAAAACTTCCCTTTCTGGGTGTGAGAGGATACACCCAAAGGTAAAGACGGTGAGATGAAGCCAGAGTAAGTATATACACGTGCTATGACCATGCTTCGTATTGTGTGCCTGTCGGTGAAACTACCTAAACTACAGTCATATTGGATTTGCATCTTTGATAAATTTTTTAATAAAAAAAAACAAAGCATGCACCAGTAGATTCTGTAATGCAGTCCTGTAACTATGGATATGGTGGCTCTTTAGTGTCTTTTGCCATATGCTTTGAGTTATAAGCATATTCATGCTAATGTGGAAGAATATTCTGTTATTTATTCACTGCAAAAATTTATTGGTTATTTTATTATTTAGCTTTGCTTTAAGTTTCTTTTTAACAAAATATTATTTATAAAAATTATCTCTGTACAAGGAAGCTGATTTTATGAACTGTCCAAAAGGAAGTGGCATATTTGTCCTGCGGGGCATGTCAGCCTGATTGCAAGGGCTCGTGGGAGGATCTTATATGGAGTTCTTCAGCTGCTCCGGGTAGTGGGACAGAAGCCACCCCTAATTATTCCTCTGCTTCCACCAGACATTTCCATTATCATCCTTTTCTTGCCTTTTTTTAATGCAATATGTACATCTAAAGCAGATGAGTTTAATGAAATTCAGCTGTTCAGAATTGTTGTGTAAGTCATTGGGGGTTTGCTGGGTTTCCTTTGCTGTGGAGAATACTTAAAGTTTATGAACAATTACAGCAGAATAAGTTTGGTTACAAGGGCTGGGTTTGGCTAGATCATTCTACTGGTGCATAATCGCTTGTCATGTTAACTTCGTATTGGAAGTTGTAGAGTGACGTCGTGAAAAACAGTACACAGGGCTCGATTCCTCAGGGCCAGGCCTTCACTGCCCACTGTTCAGACTCAAGGGTACTCAACATCATCTGTCAGCACTGCATATAGTAGACCTGGCTGGACATAAACTCGCAAGTCATTTTCTGGAGCTCGTCTGGCTTTTGCTACTCTCTGATTCTCCCTGAGAGCAATTTTAGCAGCTCTTTCCTCTTCTGCCAGACCCCTCTAGCTCAGCTCTTTCTCTTTTTCCATACTTTATGGCCTCTTTCCCAACATGTGACCTCTCTAGCCTTTGATGATGCTACACTCTCTAGACCAGTGCCCTCTTTTCAGTAATGTGTTTGTCTTTTTGAATTGTCACTTGATGCCATGAAGTGTTCTCTCTCTAACTTTCAACCCTTTTTCTGATAGCAGCTTTAACTTTTTCATTCCTCTGTCTCAACCATGGATCCATCAATCAACTCGAACTTGTCTAGAGCCAAGAAAGCTAATGCGCATAATTTACATTAGAGGGGATTCCGAATAGCCCCGATCTGGAAAAGATATGCTCCCCCTTCAAAAGAATCATTATATCTATCATTCTAAGCCAAAGTGTTTCCTATTATCCCCTTGAACACCGAGTATGAAGAGGCCAACATGACTTTTACGCACATTCTTCATTCTGAATTCTGGTTTAAGAGGAAGCCAAGTGCTTTCAGGTAGGCAGAGCGTAGTGGCAACAAAGGATGGTGATGAATTGAATAGTGCCAATCAATGTCAAGATCCTGCAGGGTCTTCCAGCTGACGAATCGAGCCCCCTGTGCACAACTGAACACCACATTGTGTTGTTTTGCTCCAGAATACTTTACAGTTTCTTTTCTTTTGTTTTGTCTTTTTATTTCAACAAAATGAAAATAGAGCTCGGAAGTAAGTTGTGTGAGCTGTTCTTTCAACATTTGCAGAGTTTTCTACTGGCTGCATGCACCCAGCAGATCCTTTATTTGTGAATTTTGGTAGTCTGATTGCTGCTATGGAAATGTGATCCAAAATCATGATATTTTCCTGTGATAAGTGAAGTTCACAAGGAAGAAAGCAACATCTGTTTCTTAATCTTTTTGTGGGGGAAAAGAGTGTACTATTCATGTGCATGTTACCTTTTATTCTGGCAGCTGCAGCTCGAGCAAGGTTTCTATCTGCTCGCCTAGCCTCACGGGCAGTCTCAGAAGGCAGTCCCCTGCCACAGGCAGATCAGAGGGCAAGACAAGATCATTTAAGTTCAAGAGCTAATGGAGTCCCAGTCAGGGTCAGATCACGAATAAATCAATCAGATTTGTTACTAATCTAGAAAGCTACATCATCTGACATAGCTTTGTAGGTTAGTAATAAACACCACGGGCAAAATTCTACTGTCAGTCATAGCTGAATCCAGCTGAAGGACGCTGGACTAAAGTGCTTTAGAAAAAGTTCCTACTTTATCCAAAACCAGCGTTCTCCCCCTCCTCCTGTTCTATAAGATTCAGGACTCTCTCTTTACTCACAGATTTCTGGAGGTATCTGGTCCAGAGCTCTAAACTCTAGACATTAGTAAACTTTAAAAGAAAACTTGATGTAAGCCCATCATAAAGATAGTCAGTCAAGTTGCCATCAACTGACAACTTTAATTCTGGCATTGAATTATAGCCATAGGCTAGAAAGCTCTGAGCCGTGATCTTACCGCTCCCCTGTGGAAAAAAAAATCAGGAGGTGGAGATAAGATAGGACCTGCCTGACACTTATTTCTTGTAATAATCCAGACATTCATGGTGGTTAAAGGGAAAAGCTGTCTTTCCATATGTTTTAGTATTAAGGTCTTATTTGGGTATCACTTAAAGTCCATTATGATACCTCCAGCACTCAAGGATACTCCTAATCTGACACTTCATTCTATACTTGAGGAAACAAAGTCAAATTGGGGTGAGTGGAGTCCCCAGCTAACATTGCAGCTTTTCCTTACTGTTCTTGTCTTCACTGATCCACAGATGGTCAAGATGCTTTTTGCTTGACTTTTGCTGGGTTTTAAAAGGTATAAGTAAAGAGTTATAACCTTTCTTGGTGCTTAGAGAAAACTCTGTCAACAATATATTGAATTTAAATATGTGTTTATAGATTTCGTTCAGGTTAGACCTTACTTTGATCTCTACAGTGACATCAAAAGGAGCCAGTTAACTTGGTTCTTAGTTTCTAATGAACACATAGCAATGAACCGATAAATCTGAACTATTTTAGAGTACTTAAGACTGTGTTATAGATGGACACCATTTAGACTCTAGCTGGCAGGAGCTGTATCTTCACTGGGGAGCAGACTCAGCTACATGCTGGCTGTCCTAGGTGCAAGACGAAATCACTAAGTGCTGTAAACAAATTAGGAAAGTCTCCCTGGCAGTAAAATCTTGCCCTGTGAATCTTTTATTTCTCCTATGTAGTTATATACTATTTAAATTAAAAAGTGTAAAATACTCTCTTCATTCACTGAAGCCATACTTAGTAAATGATTCATTATCAAGCACAGTAAAATAAACATGGGTTTCTTTTTTCATTTGTCACAAAACAGCTCAGAGAAACTGAGTTCTTTTCTTTTCTTTTGAGTCTGGCTTTGAATAGCTGGCTTACAGAACAGCAACTCACCTTTCTCTTTTAAAGTCTTACTTTCTTGAACCTAAGAACCATGGAATACATATTTATTGGGGTACTACAATAAATAAATTAAAAAATAAGAGCTTCATTTAAAAAAATGAGTTTTTTTTCCTGTGGCAGCCCACTGGCTGAAATAGCTTTATTCATCAACCAATAAAAGAAACATATGAGAGTGGCCTTGTGACTGTCAATCAACATGCAAGGACATTTTAAAGTAACAAGAATGAACCTTAAAAATAGATGGTCTGGTCTACCCACTAGATATATATATTCTGTCATTTCTCAAAAACTACAATGAAAGCTAAAAGAGATTCTCCCAAAGAAACGGTCTGTCCTCTGTTCAAATTCGCTGTCAGTTTAAGGTAAAGTCAAGCAAAACAGAGTAAGAAAATGATATGTTTGGAGTTATCTTGCTGCTGGTTGAATAAAAGTGGTTTTTGTTAACAAGAATCTCACTTATCACTGTGGTTTCATCAGGTTCAAATACCTAACCCAATTCATTTCCGACTAAACAGGGTTAATTCCTGTATCTAGTCACGTAGGCATAGGAAGGTGTTCATTGCTCCAACACGATGAAATTCCAGTTGCTTTGCATCTTTCTTCCTATGTCTATTTGTCACGATACTGGGGCTTTAAGGAATGTTTTGGCTTTTTCTCATGTGGTTCAATCCCGATGAGTCTTCCTGAATTCCACTTACCTGGTGCCTAGTTGTCCTGAGGACATCTCATCTCTTGCTCTCCTTTCTTTTTGCGGTGTTGGGGAAGCATGCTTCTCATTGTACCAGATACATAACCAGTGTGGACTTTACCCCCCAATACCAGGCATTATCCATGCAGTTCTTTGCTCTTGTGGACTTTGTGCATGCCCCTTTGAAAGCAGTAACCTAGCCCAAGAAACAAGAAGACCTTTCTGACTTCAGCGTCTGTCTTGTAGATTGAGAAGTGTGAAGATGGAACAGAGGAAGCTGAATGACCAAGCAAATACCCTAGTGGATCTGGCAAAGGTAATCATTCCCAAGGGGCTCAGCCCTCATGGTTGCAACCATGGAAATTAACCACTGTACAGCAATGAGCAGTACAAATTTAACAAGCAAGGCTACCAAACCACCCCAAAATGATGATCCAACTTAGAAGCATTTTTTTCCTAAAACTCATACTGAGTTCATATGTTCATTCCCCATATATCCAACCTCAGTGCTAAAAGCTTCCTTGGGGGGGTGCACTAGAAATACCATAAGACTTCTTAATGGAATATGAAATGATATCTCATCCGTGGAAGGACAGAACTACATCTTGAATGTCACTATGAGGTTGGGGGATAAATAGAGCTCATCATTCTTAATATTTTTTTTATATTTTTAAGCAAACCAAAAACTGGAGAAATTGATATTTTTAAATCCTGGAACTTATTTTCTAAAATAAAATTTGTGTTTCAGAAGCAATAACTCACTTTTTATGATTTCCTCCTTTTTATTGCTTTAACAATCACATTCTCTTTTACCAAGTACATTAATAGTTTTCTAGTTCTTTGTTACATCTAAAAGACCTATCTGCTCTTTTATTGTTCCTCCATAAGTAAAAAGCAATTGGAAAATATGAATATTTATCAACTGTGCAAACGTTACATCCTGTTGAGCTAGTTCCAAAGGAGACTCTAGAATAGAAGTATGGATGTGTTCTGCCTTGTAGCGCAATCGCTTTGGCGGAAGCAGCACATACATCCTGTTTTATATTTGATAAGTCATATTATGTTTTTGCCAAATCTTTAAGTATAATCTATGAAAATTAGACATTTGGCTTAATCTTATTAAATAACACTTCCAAAATATATTCACTTTATGCATTATCAGTAACACATACTAGGTAAACATATTCAAGGTAAGTGTTGAATGACGCACCTCAGGGATCATGCATCACTCACGTAAGCAGGGCAGTGTACACACATGCAGGACACAGACATTCCCCGTTCATGTTGCCTTCACTTGGGGTAGGGAAATAATACTTATGTGTTGCATCAGTCCGAGATTACATGCTTAAAAATATTGGACAGTAAAAAATAAAACAGGCACCTTTAGGTTTGTATGAAGGTGAGGAATGTACTTTAAGAATATAGTAGGAAACTGAAATCTGCCCCCCCCCCCAGCACACATGAGATCATGCACTTGATCTCCAGCACCACTCGTATACACAAAAGGTATATACAAAGTCAAACATGAATATATTTGTTATTTCTGTAGTGCCATACTTACTCTGACCACAGGATGATACATGCCGTAAGAGTTCAGTATGAACTCTTTTAATGATGGATGTTGCCCAATTACCCCAAGAATGTAGTAAAAGTAAAGTTAGTGCTCTCTGTGTCCATGACTCAACCAGAACAAGATGCCTTTGTTCTGAATGACTCCCTCAGTCAGTTTGTTGTCATCTTTAAGTAGCAGTGAAGCTGGAAAAGATACAGGAAGAACTGAAGGAGGAGGAGGATGCGATACAAAGAGTCTTGGGTTTGGGAAAGTTGGTACTAGACTCAGTGTAGCATCTCTAACCCCTGCTCTTAGCCTCCCCTCTCCCATCTGAGCCCTGCAGCTCTGCAAGTTTCTTAACTCCTCCAGGAACTAAAACTTTGTCTCAGACTCGTGACTCCCTCCGATCAAGACAGTTTCAGTTTTCTGTACAAGAAAGCATTTCATATTCCTACTCCAGACCATGTAGCTCTGAACAGACATTCCAATAAGGCGACCTATAAATTTTCACTTGTGTGGTGTACGGAGCACACACCCAGAGATTTGTGCCTGTTAGGCACGTGCTCAACCACTCAGCCTCTTCCCCAGCCCCAGACTAGTAACTTAGCATTCTCCACAACTATTAATCTTATTGAGGATTTATGTTATTTTACATTTTATCTGTGAAATGTTTTCTTGGATTCAATGAAAAGAGGTCTGAGATTTGGAACACAAGACAACAAAAGATATGTGAGTATTGGCTGTTCTAAATTACTATGTGCTCAGATCAATTGATTCTAAACTTTATTCCTATTCTTCTATCATGTTTTTACGTTTTGCAATCATCTGGCTGTTAATTTTTTTGTTCTTTACATCATACTGTTATTATAAAAATTGGCCAGGTTGTCGTGTCACCTGTTGAAAATGAATTTGAAATGCTAACTTGTATAGAAATCATCATCACATAAACAATAAATTAAAACATTTTCATCTGACTTTATGCCACATAAAATCATTGGAAATTTCACAAGCCATAATTACACCTTACATTCGAAATCATACTCAGCTAATGCCTGTCATCGTTCATTTAAATCTTAGCATTAAGAATACATGGAATTTACTTTGTGACCTAAACTATGTGGTTAGCTGACACACCTGTCACCAGCAAGAGGCCAGTGTTAAAGTTTGAAGAGCTGATAGTTTGCTTCTGAGGCAAGAGTAATTAAACCTCTTACTTCTCTGTTTCCTGTCTTCTCTATCTTGTTTTCCAGACCCAGAATATCATGTATGACATGATTTCCGACTTAAATGAAAGGAGTGAAGACTTTGAGAAAAGGATCGTCACCCTGGAAACCAAATTAGAGACTTTGATTGGCAGCATTCACGCCCTCCCTGGGCTCATCAGCCAGACCATCAGACAGCAACAGAAGGATTTCATTGAGGCTCAGATGGAGAACTATGACAAGCATGTCGCCTACAATGCTGAGCGCTCCCGGTCCTCGTCCAGGAGGAGGCGGTCCTCCTCCACAGCGCCACCAACATCATCAGAGAGTAGCTAGAAGAGAATAAGTTAACCACAAAAATAAGACTTTTTGCCATCATATGGTCAATATTTTAGCTTTTATTGTAAAGCCCCTATGGTTCTAATCAGCGTTATCCGGGTTCTGATGTCAGAATCTTGGGAACCTGAACACTAAGTTTTAGGCCAAAATAATGAGTGAAAACTCTTTTTTTTCTTTCAGATGCACAGGGAATGCACCAATTATTGCTATATAGATTGTTCCTCCTGTAATTTCACTAACTTTTTATTCATGCACTTCAAACAAACTTTACTACCACAGTATATGATATATAATAAAAAAGTTAATTTCTGCACATGCCTGTTTGGTCTTCTTCCCATCTCTATAACTTCTCTTATGCTGTCGTCAGGGGAAAATGGCTTCCTGATCCACATTGATAATTTCGATTTCCAAAACGTGTCCTGAAACGAAAAAACTACATTGTTCTCTGCCTGCTTTGCGAAGATTTTCCTTCCTGAAATATTAATACCACAACTATTCGGCCCTACCCTGTTCTCAGCTCACAGCATATTTTAGTGTGCTTGGCTTCCAAATGATATGGAAAGTTTGATCAGGACTTATGCAAACAGTGGGAAGAGGTGCTCTCAATAATTATTTTATTCCTATTTTATAAGCTAATATCCATGAAGGGAGTATCAAGGGACATCACTGTCTGCAAACTAATGTTGCAGAATTTCAGCTCTAAACTAATGACTTACCATGGAAGCCCCAGGCTACACTCTTAGGTATTTACCATATACATGTCTAGCCACGAAACTATCAATATATAGACTGCCATCAGAATCATAAATATATATGAACAAAGCCAACCTCTTACCTAACATATGGTCCCTCCTTGGACTCTACTAACACATGAGGTACAAGTAAATGACATGCAGTAAATTTCACAGATTTTCCATGCTTGTTTCAAGAGTGGCTGTAGGCAGTGTGCATGAAAGAGAACTGGGTAGTTAAGGTTGCAAAAAGTCACCAAAAAGCCAGGCGGTGGTGGTGCACACCTTTAGTACCAGCACTCGGGAGGCAGAGGTACGCAGATCTCTGTGAGTTGGAGACCAGCCTGGGCTACAAGAGCTAGTTCCAGGACAGGCTCCAAAGCTACAGAGAAACCCTGATTCAAAACACCAAAAAAAAAAAGTCACCATAAGAAGAAAGTAGGTTTGGAAAGAGCAGGTTAAGGTGACCACATAGAAAGTGCCACACAGAGTTGTTCACCAAATTCTACAGGAAAAAAGAGGAGACGTAGTGAAAGGGTCAATGCACTTTGACAAGTTACAGCCTCTGTTAGACACTCCAAAGACAACCCGCTTCCATTGGCCTGATCCTCAACAGTTTTTAGTTCAGCCAAGTCCATTTGAGAGCGCACACTCTCCTCCTAATTGCACCCCACCCTCCGCTGTCAGACTTTCACTGTTGCCAGTTGCGAGCATTATTGCTTTCCTCTCTGGCAAAAGCTGCAGTGATATATATATATATGATCTTCTTTCCATAGTTCAATAGAAAAAAACTTTCACATCTAACCTCTATAACTTCTAAATAAATAAATAAACCATCTCCTAAAACCAAGTACAGGTGTTTGAGATTGCAGGAGCCCTACTAATCTTCCAACTCTCCAGAGTAGCTGAAACCAAGCTTCATCTATATATGTTTCCATGCATGCTGGACGATGCCAGTGCCTGGAAAGGTTTTTAATATTGAAGGGCAGATGAGAACACTGCTTGTGGACGCATGCTGCCCAATTAAGCAAATGTCAACATCCTACCTCATCAAGATTTCTCAGTTGTAGATGCAATTAAACTGTCTTTTTTATATATTTTGGATCACATACAAGAATATAGCAAATATTTGATACAAACAGTGAAAAACAAGGAGAACATTTTTGAAAAGATGATATTCTTGTAATTGATGTAGTTAACTCTTGTGTTTTCTACCTCTGCTGTGACTAAAATCAGAGTCGACATAATTAAGCTTAATTAGCACTTTACTGATCAGCTGGCAACCTAAGAGAGTAGGAGAAAGTAATATCTTGCTCCTCTTGTTGAGGAAGAGAGAAGAGAAAATGAGAATAAATTTAGGTTGCATTATGTTAATTTTCTTCCTCTTTGCCATAGTTCCTCTGGAGAGGGTATTTCTTTGTGCTTTAACTCAATCTTACCTTGACTTTTCATTTGTACAGACTATATAAAGACTGGCAGGCATATGTTTCCTCTCTTTTCTTTTACTGCAAAATAATCACAACTTAAAAGGGGAGAGACCCATCCACTCCAAAGGCATGCCTTTCATCGCCGTGTTTTGTCAATTTCCCATTATGTGGCATTATCAACTCTCCCTTCAAATGGCTTTGAGCGTTGGTAGAACCCTCATGTCTGTGCCCTTCAGAATGCTCAGTAACACTTGAGTTCTGTTGGTCTTTCAGCTGACCACACTATGCCCTTTTTCTCTATAACTAGTGTATATCCTTGTAAATTGCAGGCCCCATTGTCCTCAATGAGTTCTCCCACTTCCTTAGACATACAATATGTCTGTGCTAGTCACTAGAGAAAAGGAAGTGAAGATGAGCCAGATGCATAAGTGATGTTCAACTTGGAAACCTTAGGTGCCTTTCCTCTTATTTTCTCCTCTTTTTATGGCTGTTTCCCAAGAGGCTCTTCAGCAAAGTGCCTGTAATAATCAAGCCATTATGTTTGTACACAGTGCGTGGGCACTGATGAGCTCTTGGTAAGAGCTGATAGGAACCTTCTTTTCTTTATTTTGTTATATTTAAACTTTTTCCAGTCTTGAGAAAAGACATGGTAAAATAGAATCTAACTGGAATTCAGGATTTATCTCTGCTTCCTCCTAGTGCACTTGAATGAAGCTCATTCTTTAGTTCTAAGCCCCTACCCATCTATAGAATGGACAGCAGAGACACATATCTGTGGAGCTCTACAGAGCTCTGTATTGATCTCTCAAGTGTGGGAAATATTTTTATTACTGTGTTTGGGATATGGCCACAAGCATTAAATATCCTCGTTATCTACCTTTCTTCTTGTATCTCCTAACTCTTTGGAGTACAGATTATAAATCCCATCCCCCCTCCCCCGCCGCTTACCCGTCTAGTTCATTTTTGCCACAAATTTCTAGACTCTGGATTAGTACATCCATTTGCTCATCCTCTGCACTGTTGTTAATGTGAACCAGACTCTCACTAGGAGGCTTTGTGTGTCAAATTCTGTGACTCCATCCTGTTCATAAGAATGATCCTGAAATGCAGGGCAGTGATGGAGAAGTAATCTAAGAGAAGGAAGGACCATAAGGCTCAAGTCCTCTTCCAAATCCATCCTTGTGTGTTGGGACTAATGAGTCCTGGCCTTCAGCTGCTCTTCCCTGTCTAGAGCCTTCTAATGGAAGTTACTAGAAGCTGTGCCTAGCTTAGAGGATCAGAGGATGGGATTTTCACCTGTTGGCCATTGACTACAGTGTATTTAAGCCTCCACGGTGCTATTGAAGAGGGCTTTGTACTAGTGTTTGAAAGTCCATGTGTCGGTCTGTCTCTGCGTGTGTATTCTCAACCTCCAGCCCCTTGCCCGAAGCTTGCGAACTGGGTTCTAGCGCTTAGAGCCCAGACGGGGGCCGCGGTGCATGGCACTTGTGGGTCCTGGGCCCCAACTCCTCTCAGCATATAACAACACACTGTTGTCATGCCTGTGTCCCATCTGAATTGTCATGTCATTCCACCGAAGAAAAAAAGTCATCTTGTTACCTGACAAAATCCTGAGGGAAGGGGATTGAGTGGAGTATCCAGGCACAAGGACTACAACAGACGTCTCTACACCCCCACTGTCACCACTGTCATGGTCTTTATCGGATTGTTAGGCTAGGGAGGAAAAAAATGTGTATACCTGTGAAGGGTGCCTTCTAGTGCTACTATTAGATGTATCAAGCAAACGCACCCAGAAATACAGAGTTCACAGTGCAGTTTCACACGTTTCCCAGTTGCCTTTTAAAAAATGCTTGTACTCCCCTCCCCATGAAATGCCCTTTTTTAATCGTACTTTCTTCTGCCCCAACGTGTGTGCTCCCCAGCTAGCAGTATGTGTAGCAGAGATATGACCCAGCCCGTCAGAAGGACTGATGTATTAGAAGCCTGCTTACATGTGGGGTCAGCTAAAACCTGAACACAAAAGGGGCAGGAGTGACGAGCTACAGCCAGTCAGAAAGACAGACAGAGGGACCTTTTCTACTGATGCTCACCGGACCCCAGCAGCACGTCACAAACCTAGGAAAACCTTCATGTCTTTCTCCATGACCCAGCTCCTTTTAAATATGACAAAGGCAAGTTTTATCTAATCCTTTCGGTAGCATAAATATATAAGTATATTTCTATTGTACAGATGAAGACACTTTGAGTGTCTATTTCTAAAGTATATTTAATATAGGCAATAACTTCCTTTCCCATAAATGCATTCAGTTTCCTGGGAACTCCCACTCTGCCTGCCCTAAAATATAAGCCTATGAACAAGATAAGATTATTTGATACTTTCCTCTTAGTTTCTTTTTTTCTTAACATCCTGGTTGCAGCCTGTCCTCCCTTTCCCTTCCTCCTCTCCTCACACTCCCTCACCACTTCCCCTGTACCCCCTCCCTCCTTCCACCCTTTCTTATTTCCTCAGGAAGGGATAGGCCTCCCAAGAGCATCAGCAAAGCATCGTATATCATGCTGTCTTAAGACCAAGCACTTTGTCTGTATTCAGGCTGGGCAAGGCAATCCAGCATGAGAAATGGGTTCTCAAGAGCCAGCCAAAGCTCCAGGCACAGTGCCTGCTCCCATTGCCAGGAGCGCCACAAATAGACCAAGCTACACAACTGTCATATGTATACAGAGGGCCTAGTTAGGTCCCATGCAGTTTCCCTGACTGTTGATTCAGATTCTGCGAGTTCCATGAGCCAGGCTAGCCATTTCTGTGGGGTTTTCCTGCAATGTCCCTGCCCCCCTGGCTCCTACAATGTCTCCTCCCTCTCCTCAGCAGGATTCTCTGAGCTCAGCCAATTGTTTGGCCATGAGTCTCTGAGTTGGCCTCTTTCAGTCACTGGATGAAGGCTTTCTAGTGACACCAGGGGATGGTGTATTCAGGCTCCACATCCACTGCTGCCAGGAGCCTTAGCTAGGGCCATCCTTGTAGACGCCTGGAAGTTTCCCTTGTATTAGGCTTCTACCTGACTCCATGGAGGCCCCTTTCCAGTCATCTCTCTCAGCACTCTCCCCCACCCTTCCAGAAAAGTGATCCCTCAAGTTCCCATGCCCACCGACCCCCAGATCAACCAGGAACTTTTTTCTACTTCCCCTTCCCAAGGATATCCAAGCATCCACCTTGGGTTCTCCTTGTTACCTAGCCTCTTTGGGCCTATGGATTATAGCATAGTTATCCTTTATAGTTAATATCCACTTATGAGTAAGTGCATACCATGTTTGTCTTTCTCAGTCTGGGTTACATCATTCAAGATGATCTTTTCTAGTTCCATCCATTTGCTTCAAATGTCATTGCCTTTAAAAGCTGAGTAATACTCTGTTGTAGAAACATACCACATTTTCTTTGTCTATTTTTTGGTTGAGGGACATCTAGGTTGTTTCCAGGCTCTGACTCTTACAAATAAAGCTGCTATGAACATATTTGAACAAGTGTCCTTGTGATATGACTGAACATTCTTTGGGTATATGCCCAAGAGTAGTATAGCTGGGTCTTATGGTAGATTGGTTCTCAGTTTTCTGAGAAACTACCACACTGATTTCCAAAGTGACTGTTCGAGTTTGCACTCCCACCAGTAATGGAGGAGTGTTTTTCTTGCTCTACATTCTTTCCAGCATAAGTTGTCATTTGTGTTTTTGTTCTTAACTATTCTGACTGGTGTAAGACAGAATCTCAGAGTCGTTTTGATTTGTATATCCCTGTGGGATAAGGTTGATGAACATCTCTTTAAGTGTTTTTCTGCCATTTGAGATTCTTGAGTTATTGATTGTCTATTTAGGTCAGTACTCCAATTTTTAATTGGATTATTTGGTTTATTGATATCTAGTTTCTTGAGTTCTTTACATATTTTAGAGATCAACCCTCTATTGGATGTGGGGTTGCTGAAGATCTTTTCCCATTCTTTAGGCTGCCGTTTTGTCCTATTGACAATGTCCTTTGCCTTGCAGAAGATTTTCCGTTTCATGTGGTCCCATTTATTGTTAATCTTAGTATCTATGCTACCGGTGTTCTATTCAGGAAGTTGTCTCCTGTGCCAATGCATTCAAAATTCCACAATAATTCTTTACAGACCTTGAAAGAACAATGCTTAATATCATATGGAAAAATAAACAAACAAAAAAGGATAGCTAAAACAATCCTACACAGTAAAAGAACTTTTGGAGGTATCACCATTCCTGATCTCAATATCTACTACAGAACTATATAACAAAAACAGCATGGGGTTGGCATAAAATCAGACACATTGATCAATGAAATCAAGTTGAAGACCTAGACATAAAACCACACACCTATACGGTCAATTGATCTTTGACTAAGAAGCCAAAGTCATACAATGGAGGACAGAAAGCAGCTTCAACAAATGATGCTGGCTGACTGGATGTCAACATGTAGAAGATTGCAAATAGATCCATATCACCCTGCACAAAACTCAAGTCCAACTGGATCAAAGACCTCAATATAACCTGATAGAATAGAAAGTGGGGAATATCCTCTTAGTTTCTTGTGACAGGATCTTACTTTTAACTCAGGCTAGACTTAAACTCATGGTCCTCATATCTCATCACAGGATTATAGGTATCAACTATCACAATCTCTACAACCTAATTATTCCTTGTTACTTAATTTTATTACTTAAAAGCTATTCAAATAAAACTATTTGTTTAAGACTGAACACTCAGCCATCACTTATTCTCAGTACTTTGAACAGCCTTTAATCTGTGTGCTCATTATGAAGACAGTTTTCTGTGATTATGACTGAGAGTAGCATTTGTCTGTGATTAGAGGCTTAAGTATTTAGAAGGCAACTTGGTACAAAACAATATCACTAAACAACAGTAGTAAATTCCCCTCTGGAGCCTATTTTCTCCTCCTTCCTGGTTTTTTACTTGAATTTATATTTTCATGCATGAACTCACCCTTGTTAATTATGGGCTCAAAACCAATCAAAAAGTTCATGTTTGTCCCCCATAACAATCATGCCACTGTTGAAGTGAGGATGCCTTACCTGGCAGGTTGGTATTGTAAGGTTCATATAGCTTACAACTGGGTAATATCACAGATGCCTGTCTCTCCTGGAAATTTCTAGTACATTTTCTGGCACTATGAAAATTGGCTAGCAGGGGAAAGGCTTCTAGCTCAGTTTCAATTTAATTTCTCTGTATACCGTGTCTTCAGCAATAGGTTCTTATTTTTTTTCTTGGTGGGTAATCAAGAAAAATGACAAGAATTGTTTAGGGGGTCTCTGGGAATGTCGCTGGCCAATATCTCCTAAGAGGTTATTCTACTCTTGCCACTCAGATTTTTGGATCTGAAACAAACAAAATATATATATATAGTCGCCACTTGACTAATGCAAAAAGAAAAAAAAAGCAAAACACGAGAATATATTCATAACGTCCTATATCCCAATTTACTTTAACTATTTAAAAACCTTAAAGCCCCTTACAAGATCTATGGGGGAAAAAATTCAGGTGGAAATTTAAAAAAAAAAAACATTAGCTATTTGCCTCTTGAGGCAAGCGTCGAGGGAAAATGGCACCCATGAGACACGTGGAAAAGGAAGAAGAGGATTTGTCTCCCCAACCTCTGCAAAGATTTCAGAGGAGTGGCAAGTCGCAAGGATTTGTCACATCTGTCATGTTTTAGGAACAGACAGAATGTTTGCATGCGATGCCTGAGCAGATAGCCTGACGCACTCTCACAGTGTTCTTCACACCAGGCTTTGGCAGTGGAGGAGCACAATGATCCATGCGCCAGACCCAAGCAAAGCTTCTGAAGCCAGATTAACGTAGAGGCAGCTCAACATCTCCTGTGTGACAGAGAACTTGACTGAGTACTGAAAGCTTGGAAACCTGGGGGTCTTGAGGCTGTAGCTCAGGATGCAGAGAACCCCGGAAAAGCAACAGTTAAAAATGAGGCATCTTATCAGCAGGATACAGCCTGGATGAGGACCTTAAGAGACAGTCTCTGAGACGTACACAAGGTCTCGGAGCTAAAACAGGTCTCCAGTTAAATCCTCAGTGCTAGCATTTGAATATGGTTTGCCCATTCGAAATTTATTTTATTCCCAGCGGACCATTGTTGGGAGGCAATGGAGACGTCAGGAGTTAGGATGGTTATGAGGATGAGCCAATGACTTTCTCGTGAGAACAGAGCATCATAAAGCAAGGCAGATCCTCATGGTTTGCCATCTCTGCATGAGCTCCACCCTTTCTTCTAGTTTTCTGCCATAGGGACATAGTATAAGGTCCTCCTCCAGTGTGGCTGCCCAATCTCTGACTGCCTCAAGAACTGTCAGCCGGCAGAAACCTCTTTTCTTTATAATTTTGCCAGTTTTATGTGTTATGTTATAGCAACAGAAAGTAAACTATGACATTGCGGAACCTCAAATTAACCAAAATTATAGTTGTGTAGACTGAAATTTCTGCTCATCACATAAAATTTTCTGGAGAATAATCCTAAAATGAGAACTGTGAAATGATTTCAGGGACCACATTTGCATTTAAGTTTGCAATTATGTGCTTGTCAAAAAGTCCAAACATCTTAGCAGCTATATAAAAGAAGGCTTGCAGTAGTTAGAACAGGGAAGTGGAATTTAGCCTTCATTTGACCAACCACAGCACAAGCACAATAGCATTTTTTAAAATCAGATATAAATGATTTGCTTATGATGAATGCAGAATTTTTTCAAATTTTATTGTTCCTATGTATTATTTGATTGGTAATTATAGTAAACTACCAACTAGAAATCTTATCCTTTCTCATGATTGGGTGGAATATAAAGACCAATTTAAATGTCACTACAATTTTAACCTTCTCTTCAATGAACAAAGTAGTATTTTAACTATTCATGATGTTTTAGTATGTTGAAAGTAGTTTATTATAGTTTTAGTCTAAAATATATTCCATAGTCTCATGTTTTCAATGCTTGGCCCCCAGGTGGGAGCACTACTTTAAAGGATATGAAGTGGTTAGAAAGTGGATGCTGGCTTGTAAAAGTGGGTCCCTGGGGGGCAGGTCTTTGAAGGCCTTGTTCCAATTAGGTTCTCTGTTACTCTCTGCTACCACAATACTAAGTCACTGCCTTATGGTCCTACTCCGTGGATGGAGACACTCTACCCCTGCACCCCCAATTTATTCAGGAGATCTTATCTATTTCCTCTTCTAGGGGCATCCATGTGTGTTTCTCTCAGTGCCTTTGTTACCAAACTTCTCAGGGTTTGGGGAGTGTAGCTTGTTATCCTTTCTTTACGTCTAATATCCACTTATGAGTGAGTACATACTGTGTTTATCTTTTTGGATCTGGGTTACCTCATTCGGGATGTTTTTTTCTAATTCCATCCATTTGCCTGCAAATTTCAAGATGTCATTGTTTTTACTGCTGAGTAGTACTCCATTGTGTAAATGTATCACATTTCCTTATCCATTCTTCAGATGAGGGGCATCTAGGTTGTTTCCAGGTTCTGGCTATTATGAATTAATGCTGCTATGAACATAGTTGGCTGAGACATCTGTAACCCATTGATCTCCAGATCGCTGATCTGGTTGGTTAGTCTGGTGTCCCCTTCCTCCCTCACTGCTCCATGTGTGTCCCTCCCAAAGCAGTTCACTCAAGTGAAGAAAGTGACCTTCCAGGAATAGGGAGGACCGGTCTTCAGCCAAGGGTATATGAGTAACTGTGTTCCCTGCTAGAACCTTCAAACAAGCTCTCAAGGTCCATTTTTAATTATTTTTTCATTCAGAGGCAGTGAAGATAAAGTCCTCTAGAGCACAGACTGTATCACGATGTTTCTGAGAAGCTGTACAATGATACAGAATTTAACATTTGTCTTATCTAGTTTCAGTATCACTTTGGTCCATGTTTTCCTCATTACCCTCCTGTTATTCCCTTTGGAATGGAAGGGATTTCTTTTTTCTGTTCTATAGCATACAGAAACACACAGCTTTCTTTTTCATTTGATAGAGGTTCACAGAGAAGAAGTTGCCTTGAGTCTCAGAAGACAGTTTGGATTTTGAACATTAGAACTGCTAAGCCTCGGAAGAATTTGTGGAAGGAAATGGGGTAATGTTTATGACCATGCTTCATTAGATTTATCTATGAAATTCTCGTGAATAAGCAAAAGTCAATATGCAAAAGACTATGGGACCTCTCTAAGATGGACTATGTACACTTTGCATTCTGAGAAGACTATCGACTTTGAAGGCATGTGGGATTGGAATATAATTGTCTCTCGGAGACTCGTGCTTCAAAGGCTCAGATCCCAGCTTGGGGCATCATTTTGAAAGCTGTGGAGCGCTGAGGAGCAGTGGGGTCTGGCTAATGAGTCTTTGGAGGTCACAGTTGTGCTTGTTCCCGTCTCTCTGTATACTGACTGCCACCGAGTAAATAAGCCACTGTTTCACTTCCCTTCCACCACAGACAAAACTGTTCAGCATTGCGTCCCCTACTGTGGCAAACTGAGATCTCTGGAACTCTAAGCAAGAATAAACTTCCTCTCCTTGAAGCTGTTTCATCAGGCATTTTGTTACAGGAACAAGGAAAACAGAAAACACACTGTATTTAACTTGTTTTCACTGGCAGAGCATGATAGAGTGTGAGTTTATTTCCCTGAATCATGTATCTAGTTGGGGTTCTAAGTATTAAGAGGAGTGAAGGTCTGAGCATAACTCAATTGTCCTCTATGTGTTAGTTTGCCCAAAGTGAAGAATGAATATAGGCACCAATATGTAGGCAAAAATATTTTACTATCAAGTCTAATGCTGTTATGAGCAATTTTGCCATCACTTAGAATGTTTCTTCCATTCTTATAACTCAAATTTTCTGATTTTATAGCCTTAATTATATTTAATGTATAAATTTACTTTAACTCTATATTTGAAAAAAAGCCATGAGAAAATAGAACTTATGCCTAGCTTATATTTATGTCATTTTAGACAACATTAAGATGAGAAATAATTCAGTGCTGGTGACAGATAAATCACCGAGTCCACACTCAAATTTGACCAGTTCTGCCACAGTTCAGAAAGCACTGCACAATTTTATCTCCTTTGCGGCCACCGTGGTGTATCACAAAAGAGTGTAGTTTTTATTTCTTGTGGTCTTTTTTAATTGTCCCCATGTATTTGATGCCTCTCAAGGATCTTGAACCATATGGAACAGAATGCATCTCTTACTCCTAGAGCTAACCCTAAACTATAGACATTATTCTCTCCTTTTTGCAGATTAGAAGATACATTCAGTAAGGCAAATTACATTCAAAGCCCTTCCCTGATATTTGGCTCACATGGGATCAAATCCAACTGATTCTAAAGTCTGACTGTGATTTCTTATATATTAAACTTCCATAATTGAAACTGTAGTCAGTTTTACCTTTCTCTTACTCATGTACAATAACCGACCAAACCAGTTCTAGGCTTTGTCCTTAGTCAAAATGCTCCTACTGTCTCCTTTCCAACAGCCTCCGATTTGCCCAGCTCAGACCTTTATGCATTCCCCCTAAGGAATTATCTTTCTGTTCTGCGAAGCTCAGTGTCTTTGTATCCCAAGCTATCCTGCCCAGGTCCCAGCCTCATCAGAACAACTGTGTGACAGAACACATTGAGACTCTGACAATCGTGTGTAGATTTGTCTTAAATTTTTTACACACATTGAGACTCTGACAATCGTGTGTAAATTTGTCTTAAATTCTCTACATGGCTGAAAATGTACTTCGTCAGTTTGCACGTCCAAGTAGTAGATGCATATTCTCTAGCTCTACAGCCCTTCCACTGGGCAGCTTCTGGCCCTGCACTATGTCCCTTCAGGGATCTCTCTTTGGCCTTGGAGGACTTCCACGTTCATGTACCAGTCTCCCTCTTCCTGGCTTCGGGCTAGATAAACAGAATTCTGGCTAGTTTATAAACGCTATCCTCATCACAGGGGATAGTTCTTTTGCAGGAAAAAAAAATGAAGTGGGAACCTATCTGCTCTCTGACTCTCTGGAGTCACTTAGGAAACCATAAGTTTTGGCAATTGCCTCCATTCTACAGATAGAGCCCTGTGGTCTCTGATCTTCCCTGCTTCTCTGACCTAAGACAAGCTATGCTGAACTAATCTTGCACAGCTTCTTACTTTCTGGAAGTTTTTCTTGCAAAGGCTCTGTCGTTACTCCCTGTAGTTTCTCCATGACCCATCTAACCTCTGTGATAGGCATGTTTGTCTAGGTCAAGCCAAACATACATGTCAGATCAGTTCCTTTCCCTGTTGCCTCACATCCTCCAGTGAGCCAACAGACAATGACGTACAGAAAATGGCTAGTGATCTCAGTGTCCATGACAGACCAAAGGGGACTGTGCTGGTGTTAAATATTTCCATGAATTTGAGCCAAATATTTGCAGTTCATGGGTATCATAAAACTCTTGCTTTCATTTATGATAAAGGGAAGCCATAAAAAGAGACCAGAAAACAGAGTTGGTTCCCATTGGGTAATTCTTGTAGCCTTGGAACAATTGGAATCTGATACCACAGGACTGTAGTGTCTATGAGCCAGAAGACTGAACTGGCCACTGCAGAACTCTTATTTGGATGGTCTAATTTGCATGGCGGAGACTGCACTAGCTAGAAATTACCTGCATGGTACATCAGGCTCACCGGCACAGCCATCATTCTGGATGACCTCCCGTGCATGCTGCAAATTGTCTGCCAGAAACCTCACACACAATCTTAAAGGTATTTCTCCCAGAAGGAGCTCTCCTGCCCTCTCACAGCATACTTGATGGCAAGTCTTCCTATTGTAGCTAAACATTGGATTCATTCACTGCCTGCCCTTCTCCTCCACTCTACCTCAGTGACTGATCTCTGACTCTGCTACAGTGTATGTAAGTGGTTGACCACCACTTCTGTGATAATTTAGTTCATTCTCTAGAATGCACTTCCCCTTCCCTTCTCATTCTGTTGTGAGAATATTACTTCTCTGAGGCTCAGTTCAAATGCCACGTTCTCTACAGCCTTCACTTGTATGTAGGCTTTCAGATTGCCTCCATAGAATTCTCTGACACCATCCTACATTCTTCAGCTAAGAACACACAGACCTCTGATTTGTAACAAAGAGCAGGGCTTCATCTGGGTATTGCTCAATTTCATCGATAGCATCATATTGAACTATATACATTACGTGCCTTTGAATGTGTGTTAAACAGAAATTTGTTAGCCTTTGAGATGGTAATTTATTAAGGATTCAAAGTCCTGATTAGAAGAAAAATACTCACTGCCTTACCATTCTGGGCTTTCGTTCTCTGGGCATCGTTTTGGACAGGTCACTGCCTTCACTAAAGAGCTTGATCCTGCTACTTGGAACCTACTAGCAGGTTGAATGTAGCTGAACCACATCATGGCCAATCTTCACAGATATTTGCTTTCAAACACTTAACATTTGCTTTGTGTTACCCTTTGATTGGGAAGATTAAAATTGAAAGGGAATCAAGTGAGGGAAGGGCTTTCCTCTCTTCTTTCTGCAAGAACAGCTTGTTTCCATGACATTTATACAGTGAGCTTTTTCTAAATGACAAGCAGATTGGTAGAAGATGTTATTTTCTGCCTCTTTGCTTTGGATCTTCACTTAGTGGGTGTAGTGTAAGAGAGACAGCCTCACTAGGAGGATGACTGTCAGGTATATGGGTTTGGGAGGGAATGGGTAGGGGGGTTGTCAACGTGTCCTTTGAGGGTTGCTATGGTAGCAATGTAACAGATTCTGGCTAACTGTAAGACGTATTGGTAGGTTTGGGTTTTGTTTTGATTTTAATACTGAGTAATATTTATACCTACATAAGTATCTTTCTTTTAGTTTTTCTTTTCTCTTTGAATAAAAGCAAATGCTTAAAGCATATATGGTCCATGTGGATGAAAAAGTCAAGAGGAAATGGCAGAGTTCTCTCTGAATTAGAGCCTGTCTTCTGCAGAAGAGAAATCAGCTTAGGAAGAATTGAGTCACATGCTTGCTCATCCAGACTTCTGACCCTGAGGCGGTGATAATGGAAAAGGGGAGGGACCAGGGATCTCCAACACCAGTCCCTGTCATGGTCAACATGTCAGGTATTTGCCCATTTAGCACTAGGTATTAAACATTTCTTTCATCATCCTTTGAAGCAATTCCACTGACATGGGTTTATTTCACATCAGAAGGCTTTTGCTGTTGCCATGCTCCTTTCTTAGAGATACCTTTCTTTAGACTTCATTGAACTCACCTGGACTTGTACATTATGTGTCTCCAACTCTTGGCATCAAACCTACTATGATTTTCCAATTGGGATAAATTACCCAACAATAACAACAACAAAAACTTGACTGTGTTACTCCACCCAAGATAAACTTCAATTTGCTTCTACTGACACAGAAGGTTCTTCAGCGTGTAATTATAAAAATCCTTTCTACCAGGGTTTCCACTGCTGGGAACAGCTGCCTCTCACCTTTGTCCCAATATCCCATCTATGGCTTCTTCTTATCCTCAGATACACAGTTTAGGATGCCCACTACCATAGGTTGAAATTAAAACCATATTCTATTCTGCAGATTTTTGTTTATTTGGACAGAAGAGCTTTTAGGAAATTATTTTGAACTTGAGTGGCTTTAAACGGGCACATTCTCTCCAGTTTGCTACAGGCCCTTTTAATATTCCACCTACACCCTCCATTTTGCATATTTAGATGACTTGTCTGCCCCTGAAGGCATATGAATTTATGCCTCTTGAACAGGAGCTGCCTTTCCTTCCTGGTAATTACATCTGCACTTTTCATGATCTAGGAAAAAATATCACCAACAATTCCAAGTACAACACAGCCTACCCTGGAAGGGTGCATTACTCTGTTTACTGCTCTCCCCAAGCTCTGTTCTTCCCTTTACAACAGTGTTGACAAAACCACTATATTTATAACGTGTCCTTCCACTCAGCCATGTTGATAGCTCTCCCAGAAGTTACTCTTAAAATTTTCTGTGAGCACACGGGGCCAGGGTGCTGAGAAAATGAAGATGTACTGGATAAATGATGGGCAATTTTGCAAGGGACAAAGATGAATAAGCATATTCAGGGACACCCATGGTAAGTGACAGTGGCCTAAGGTGACTCCTAAGACCAGGCTTTTCACAGATCTCTGCACTATCAGAACCTTAGGAACTACATCAGGCCGTACAAAGGGTCATCACGCATTTGTTTTAGTCAAAAGTCAATGTGCTCCATGTAATGCTTGAGGTGAAGAAGATACCAAGACAATACCAAAATCTCCCCCTTCATCTTCCTAACATAAACCTGAGAATGGCGAGAATGGTCTGCTGTGTGTCCAAAAGTAAGGAGAGAAACAAGAAGCAACCCTAAAAAAGGGGGGGGGTGCAATGGTTTTTAGAAAAAAACATTAAAGGTACTTAGAGAAGCAAACATTGAAGAATGATGAAGTCAAAAGGTAGAAGGAGGAAAGAGGAAAGAAAAGCTACAGTGTTCAACATCCTCAGCAATTGAGGAAAAGCAAATTAAAGCTTCTTTGTGACTTTGCCTTGCTCCAGCAGAACAGCTACAATCAGGATTACAACTTTTGGGTATATACTCAAAGGATGCTCAATCATACCATAAGAACATGTGCTCAACTATGATTATAGCAGCATTGTTTGTCAGAGCCATAACCTGGAAACAACTTAAATGTCCCTCGACCAAGAATGGGTCAGAAAAATGTGGTACATTTACACAATGGAGTACTACACTGCAGGAAAAAAATGACATTTTGAAATTTGCAGGCAAATGGATGGATCTAGAAAACATCATTTTGAGTGAGGTGACCCAGACCCAGAAAGATAAATATCATATGTACTCACTCATAAGTGGCTTTTAAACATAAAGCAAAAAAAAAAAACAGCCTACCAATCACAATCCCAGAGAACCTAGACAGCAATGAGGACCCTAAGACAGACATATATGGATCTAATCTACATGGGAAGTAGAAAAGGACAAGATCTCCTGAGTAAATTGGGAGCACAGGGACCATGGGAGAAGACTGAAGGGGAGGGGAGAGTCAGGGAGGGTAGCAGAGAAAAATGTAGAGCTCAATAAAATCAATAAAAAAAAATTAAAAAAGAACAACTGACAACAAATGCTGGAGAGAGAGAACATGAAACGGGGGGGGGGGCTCCTTCACCATTGGTGTGAATGCAAATGGGTATAACACTCTAGACACCAGTATGAAAGTATATACTCCACTATATCAGACCTTGGTGTATGCCCAGAGAACTTAAGGACCACTCCACTGATACTTGTTCATTGCTGCTCTATCCATAATACCTTGGAAATGGTAACAACCTAGATGTCCTTCAACTGATAAATGATGCTAAGACTGTGGCATGCACACACACGGAATTCTATTTAACTTTAAGGAAAAATGAATATCTTAAAACTTGAAAGTTCATTAATGGGTGTTGGGACTAATGAGTCCTGGCCTTCAGCTGCTCTTCCCTCCTAGAACCTTCTAATTAAAGTTACTAGAAGCTGTGCCTAGCTTAGAGGATCAGAGGATGGGATTTTCACCTGTTGGCCATGGACTGCAGTGTATTTAAGCCTCCATGGTGCTAATAAAGAGGGGGCTTTTGGTACCAGTGTTGGAAGGTCTGTGTGTCGGTCTGTCTCTGTGTGTGTTTCCTCAGCCTCCAGCCCCTTACCCAAAACTCGCAAACTGAGTTCTAGCGCTTAGAGCGCAGACGGGGGCCACCGTGTGCGGCAAATGGGAACTAGAAATATTATATCGAGTCTGGCTAACCCAGACTTAGACAAATACCACATGTTCTCTCTTATTTGTCGATCCAAGCTCTGAATCTTTAAATGTAAGTATATAGTCTGGAGTAACCACAGATACAAGGAAAGTAAAAGGGACCAAGGGACAGGAACTCCACAGAGGGAGATAGGAGGACATGGATGCTATGAAGGGGGAAAATGGAGGTGGGCGATTAGCTGGGAAGGTAGAAGTTAAATAATAAAGAGAGAAAGAGGAGAGATAAATAACACCGAGGATGCTTGAAAAAAATTTTCATGTTTACTTAAGGAATTCCATATATATGATATATGTGTGTATACATACATATGTATATCACACACACATACATATGGTGCTTTTTAAGTAAACCCACCTGGAGTGATAATTTCCCAAGATACCATCTAACAAAAACCCCAATTTCAAGCAGGAAAAAGCTTACTTCTAGTCTCTTGCCGGGAGTTGAAGAAGCTCCCATTGCTGTTTCTCTTGAGTACCTTCAGAACTTGAACTTAAGACCCTATTGCTGAAGATGCCACCCGTTTCACAGGACTAGGAGGGATTGAGCAGCTTTGTCTCTTTGAATATGAAAGTGTTATTCAAGTTGCCCAGGGAGAAAATCAATCAATAGTCCTACCCATGTACAAAACTTCCAAGCCACAAGAATGGTCAGCCTAGGAGATTTCCCTAAGGTGCTATGGAGTTAGGCAATCCAAGGATTTTTTTTCCTTTAAATCTTACCCAATGCATCTCCAGGAAAGATGTGTCTATTCAAATTTAACTATACCATCATTATAAGTCTAATGGTTACCTGGAGAAGGTACTTTCACTAAAAGCTAGGAAGAGATTTGACTTTCTGTAATACATACTTTCTATCCTTAATGACAAAGAAAAATGTTACTTTCACTCTGAGAAAATGCTTTACAATTTCATGAATTCTGGTTATGAAACCTGTATTTGCTCTCCTTCTATTCCTTCATTGTAGTTTATTTTCTTTCTTAGCAACAGTAAAGAGCTTTGTAAGTATTTAGGTTTTGATGTTATTTTTGTTACTTTCTTAAAAGTAGCAATTTTGAATACTTTGCCACCCAAACAAGCTGACAGCTACTGGCACTGTAGATTTGATTTTTAAAATGTTATTCTCGGTATAGTTACAAATGAAATGCAGTTTTCTTTTGCTCACTGAATAGCCCTTCTGGTGAAACATTCAAGTCATTATCTGCTGTAGTCTATCCAGAAAGAAGTCAATTATCTGTAAGGGAAAGTCAACAGATTTTTTTATGGGAGACATTTGTTGAAATAGGAGCGGCCGGGGTTGCGTCCCCAGCACCCCGGCTGCCTGCTCGGCTAGCTTATGCCCCGAAATAACAACACACAAACTGTATTCATTTAATCATTGCTTGGCCCATTTCTATCTAGCCTCTTCTAGGCTAATTCTCACATATTAATTTAGCCCATTTCTAATCATCTGCGTAGCACCCCAAGGTGCGCTTACCGGGAAGATTCTAGCCTACGTCCATCTTGGATTGGAGCTTCATCGCTCATGTCTGTCCGGGAGACTGGAGCATGGCTTCTCTGCTCCAGAGA
>JABTXL010012544.1:11831467-11845491 GCA_025134845.1 Neodon shergylaensis | reverse complement strand
ACTTAACCAATGAAATCAACAGATTGATATATGACACTCCCACATCAGACATTAAGATAGAATCCTTGAGTTCAAGGCACTGTGGATGCTGGAGCCGAGATGCCTAAAGGAGGTAGAAAGGAAGACCATAAAGACCAGGTGAGGCAGTATATAAGCCCTGAGGAGATTGATGCCCAGCTGCAGGTTTAAAAATAGAAGGCCAACAAGGAAGGTGGACAATAAGAAGGTGGAGATGGAGCTTTAGGTGACCCCCGAAACGTGAAGATGAGAATGATGAGAACCAGCAAAGGCAAAAAAAAAAAAAAATGGGGAAAGGCTCTGACAACCAAGAAGGTTATGTAACTGGGCCTGGATGGGCCAAAGGATATTTCAAGGAGCGGAGAAAAAAAATCGAGAAGCAGAAAGCAGAAGAATGTTACATGAAGATGCATTCAACTGGGAAGACAGAGCAGGGCAAGGCTGACCTTGATCCACTGGCAATCATGATGGAGGAGGCAGCAAGAAAGAAGAGGAAAGCAAGAGATGACACAACTTTGTCAGGAGTAAAAATGCTGTTGTTTTCCCTGACATGGTAAGCTGGCCTGTGGGAGGAGATGCTAGGATCTGGGCCATGCAGCCTAGAGTCTGCAGTGTCTCGCCTACCCTGCGCCCTGACACCGCTGCAGCAATCCCTCATGGCCAAGAGCCTTTATGGGTCTTGGACCCCTCCTCTTCATGTTGGCACAGAAATTGTTCAAGAGCATGGAGTGGGGACAGTCCTGTGGAGAAATCTGCTCTCTTTGAGACAGAAAGATGCAGGGCAGCATTCTGTACATAACCATTTGAATATCTTTGCTGTTTTTAGAATTTGGAATGCTGGTTGAGGTGCGGTGCCTTGGAAGTGGAGCAAGGAGATTTCATTTGCCCAGTAGATCACATGTTAGGGGTGGGGGCAGGGTGGGAGCAGCGCCAGCAGGTGGCGGCTATTGTGGGAACTGACTGGGTGCTCACTCTTCTGGGCTATCAAGAAGCCTGAGTCCCTAAGGGTCCAAGGTTTGTGCCTGGCCAGTTCTGTCCGATAGAGTCATCTCCTCTCTGACCTGCTTTATTCCTTTCCCATATACCTCGTCAGGGACAGTGTACATTTTACACCCTGTTTTAACCATACCTACTGATCACATCAGTAAACCTCTGGTTACTGTGCATCACCCAGACAGGACAGGCTCCACAAATTCAACTTCAATATCTGGCAGATCAAGTTTTGTTATTGGGGGGAAAAGAATCCACAGAACAATGATTCAGACATAAACACTGATATTCTGTTAGATATTACATTGTTACCTGCAGAACTGTGTAAGACATGGCCCCTTATGTTGGAGTCACAGCTGAGTTTTGCAAAATTGAGATGGGATGTTTCTCAATGATGCCAGGTACAACCCTACGGCTTCAAATCTCTACAAAGACTCGGATGAGGTTTGTTCTACAGTGGTTCCAGTTTCTATCCCAGTCGGACACAGGGATTTTTGACCGGCAAAAGACTGAAGTGAAATCAGATAATGTAACCTATTGCTTTATCAATTACCGGCTTAAATGGTATAACCAGCCTTCCCAAACAGAACACGGAAGAGCCGTTCTCCAAGAATGCTGCATCATTCTCTGAGCACCCACAGCCTCTGTCAAAGTTCCACCAAGTGAGTAGGCACCAATCAGCTGACGGCATCGAATCTGTGGATACAAGATTTTACTTCCAGCCAATCATAAGGAAGCTGCAAGTTTCGGTTCTCAGTCTTTTTCAACCCATAGACTTGAGAAACGGATGAAAACTGCATCCTTATCAAAGAGGAATAAGTACAACACACTATTACATTCCAAGGGACCACCCTGAAGCCCATCTCTGATCTAAATACTGGGGATTTTATCTACTATTTTAAAATTTAACAAATACATTCCGGTCACTAAAAAATGTAACCCAATAACTGCTATTCTAATTATATATTCAGAGCTTCATTTAGCCTAACTCTACTAAAATTTCTTTTGTAATAAAAAAAAAATCTCTAAAGAATAGCAGCCAAATTCCATCAATGATGTTGCCAGCCCTGCCATCAGACAGCTGTGTGACTGTGGAGAAGTCCCCTGAGTAGCCTGGGCTTTGGGAGGCCAGCAAAATAAGAAGTTTGGATTAAAATGATTTCTGAAGCTCCTTATGGCTCTGAAATTCTCAGCTCCAAAGCACTGGAGGTTCCCAGATGAAATCGGGAGTGTATCCAATGTAAATAGTGATTTTTTTTTCCAATCTGGCTTGAGGGGGAGGCACTGAGTAGCAAATTTAATGAATTTTTTGAAAAACGTGACTTAAGTAAATTTTCCCAAATATATGCAGGAGTCTGAGAATTGGATATTTAGCTTAAATATATACCAATTGTCAGGACCTCTGGAGTCCTTCAGGAATTCCTTTATAAGTAGGCAGGTGGGTTTCTTACCATTGGGCATTGACTTTCTCATTAACGTGGCTTCTCCCTCTGATCTGTTCTTCCATGGGTTTATTATGTTCAGGGAAAAGGCTGACAATAGTAACAACTACAGTGATTGACAGCATGCCAGTGTTAACTGCGGGAAAAGACAAGGGCACTTCTCTGTGTGGTTCACAGACAGCAAGAAGCATTATGGTGCTGGCTAAGGAGAATGAAGTTTATTCTAATTCTAGGACTAGGCTTATCCATATTTAAATAGGGAAGTGAGAAAGTAATGGGAAAGAGGAAATGTGAAAAAGAGGTATGAAAAGTAGAGGAAATATTATATATTAGGTTTAGAGAATGGAATGAAATAAACACCATTTCCAGGGAGATACAGGCTTTGGTTTAAATCTTTGTGCAGGTGTGTGATGTACGTGTATCTGTGAGTGTGTGCTCAGTGTGTGTGTGGTGGCATACATGTGGAGGTCAGAGGTCAGAGAACAATCCCAGGTATTAGGTATTGGCACTTGCCTTCTGCCTTACCTACTGCTGTTCATTGCCTCTGCTATGGCCCCCAAGCTTCTTGGGATCCTCTTGTCTCTGCCTCCTAGCTCACCGCTAAGGATGCTGGAATCTCCGATGGGTGCTACCGAGTCAGGAGGACCAAAGTTCAGGTTCATCTGCTTTCATGGCAAGGACTTTACACACTGAGCCATTTCCCCAGAGACGTTAATGAAGATGAACAACAGAAGGGTTTAAGTACAAACGTGCAAATACTGCAAAACCCAAACCGTTAAATTACATTTACAGTGATTTGAATGAGCAATACAAAGAAGTAGAATGTATTCTATCCTGGGCCAGTGTTCCTACCTGGATAGTCAGATCTGCCTTCTCCCACTCTTTGGTTTTTCTTTTTCTTTTTTTTTTTCATCCATCTTCACAGGGGGGTGAAGTTTCATTAGTCTCAGTTTGAATCAGTCTCAGTCATTGAAACAAGTTAAATCAGTGTTTTTTTCCCACAGAGGATGTCTATGGCTAAAGAGTAATTTTTGACAGACTTTTTCTGCCTCTTTCCCATGAGGTTGCAAATTAAAACTCCACACCCTTGTGCATGTGTGTGGGACTGGTGGTGTGCAGAGGACAATCTGGACAAAGGCTCTCAGGGAGTGGAGTTGGATAGTCGGTCAGCACAACCGTGTTCCTCTGTCCTCAGTCCATTGGGACACTACAGAAAGCTTTACCACAAACCTATTGCAATCCTGTTCTCCTATAGCTTGCCCTGGCAATAGGAGGGTGGGTGGATATCAAGAATCCCTCATCTTCAGATCCCCTTACTATATATATCATGATGCTATCTCCATTTTCCATGCTGATTGAGATCTCTTATCATCAGGATATTACACCACGATCTAACCTCTACCTTGAACTTTTTGTGACCCCCTCCCCTTTGCTTGTCTGGGCCATGGCAGGGAAAGGGAGAAACGGGTATTTCAAATCTCTCAACTTCAGCTCCCACAGCCCTTTTCTCTTGCTTTGCACACAGCTTTTTATGTTCCACACTTGCACAGGTTGTGGTGAGTCATTGGTGGGACCTAGCACTTTCTAGGTTGCTGGTTGCAGTTGGGGTGGGGTGGAGAGCTGCCTTCTTTAAAGAGAAAATTTGACCAAGTAGTATTTCTCTGTTGATGTTTGGTTATTCTAACTTCCTTCCATCTAATCTCTGGGTCTCCCAGATATAGTATCTTATCTGCCCTCTTGAAGTCAGAGTTCATCTTCATAGGATGCAGGTCATGCAATAGCCATGCTATTTATATGACAGAGAACTACCTATGCAGCTGTGACCTGAGTGTAAGCTTTAATGCAAAGAAGATAAGTGTTCACAATGAGAGAAGAGGCTTAGCAAGGTAGACTGTGGCAGAGCCTTTCATAATTATAGTTTTTAAAATGGAATCAAGTGGCTATCCATCAACAAAGGAAGGAAGGAATTGAGTATGGTACAATGAGTCTACTATAATAAAATAAATGAGCCGGGCGGTGGTGGCGCACACCTTTAATCCCAGCACTCGGGAGGCAGAGGCAGGCGGATCTCTGTGAGTTCGAGGCTAGCCTGGTCTACAAGAGCTAGTTCCAGGACAGGAACCAAAAAGCTACGGAGAAACCCTGTCTCAAAAATCCAAATAAAAATAAAAATAAAATAAAATAAATGAATAGCATTTGGGGTTATTTCCTACTATGCCCTAACATTGCTCACTAGAAGAGTTAATTCTGCCAACTACATGGGGGCCATGAGGTCCACATATTTTTATAAACACGATTCTGGCCATGTGTGAGTTCTGAGGAGGAGAGAAACATTTAAATCAGTAGCTTGAGTAAAGCAGATGGTGTGCCGTGTGTGAGCGCACTCCATCCAAACAGCTGAGGACTACATGGAAGCAAAAGAGGAATAAGGGAGATTCATTTTGATTCTCTCTCTTCCTCTCTCCCTTCTTCTTTCCTCCCACTCTCTCCACGCTCTACTCATTCTGTCTCCCTGCCTACAAGGCAAGGCATTGTTGTTCTCTTGTCTTTAGGTTGCTACTAGAACTCACAGTTAGCTCATCTGGGTCTCAAGCTTCTATACTCGGACTTCACACCATAGGTTCTCCTTGAACTTTCACTTTCTAAATATAGGCCTTGGTACTTCTCAGCCCTACTAATCATGGAAGTCCATTCCAAATGTACTCATATAAATTCTACACACATCAGTGCACATATATATCCCAGGATAGTTATAGATGAAGCTCTTCTTTGTGCTTCATGGGGGTCTACATAGAATCTATATAGCTAAATATTTTCAGACCACAATTTGCAGTGTCAAAATATTGGAAAACCCTGAAGTGAACTGAAACTCATTCAATAAATAAGGTGCATGAGAAATCAAATATGACAGAGATAGTCAAACCTAGGAAGTCAATCAAACAAAAGCAAAATAATAGCAAATCTCTTACTGTCTTCTCCCATGATAATAACTCTGAATAATGAGGAAAAATAAGTGGCTAAAAATAATTGCAGGGTAACATTTGGGATGCCATTATTGCAGCAGAAAGACAGAAACCATGAGGGTTTTATTTAAAATAATGTTCACTCACCAATTCAACAAATGTCAAGTGAATTTTCACTTCTGGATTTGTTCCAGTGGGCAAGAACAAACTTGAACTTGTCAGGTTTGGGGCGAGATGATCATCTGGGTTTGAGATATTTAAGTGGATTCAAGATGAATCATAGCATGCAGGTGCAGTTGTCAGTATATAACTAGATACTGAAACTGGAGAGTAGGAGACAGATCAGGAATAGAGATTCAAATTTTAGATCTCATAAAGATGAAATTTAAACTGCAACAGGGAGGACAAAAGATCCCATGAAGCAGGAGGAAAAAAAATGATTATGGGGAACTGAAAATGGGAGGCGAACAGAGGAAGAAATGTAGCCAAGAGTAGTAGAAGTTGGCAGAGACACAAACCAAGGTGTGGAGTACAAGAGGAGAAAGAGGGTAAAGGAGAAAATACTTTCAGATCTGTTCTGTGCTCCGTTCAACCTCTCCACCCAGTCAGATTTCTGCAGTGCTCTCCAGGGTAAAGCCCTGTACGTCTCCCTGCTCTTCCCCACCCAGACCATACCCTTAAGCTGCCAGGTCTAGCCAATGGTCCACATGTAGTGTCCCAGCCTCATCTCAGCACAACTTCGCCACAACAAACCTCGAGGTTTCTTCTAGACATGCCTGGCACTACCCATGGCTCCCTTCTGGGCAGAGTCCAACCTCTCCACCCAAAGAGTTCTCTCACACCCTTCCCTAGGTTTGAGCCCAGTGAATATCCCTAACCCTCCCCATCAGGTCTTCTACCCAACCAGTAAGGATTCCACATCTTGTGCCCCAGTATATTCTGTCCACCCCCTTCTTGTACCCTACCCAATGGCCCCTGATGCCTGCAACCACCCACAGGGACCTTCTGCACCTCAACCAACATCTCTACCCAGAAAACAATCCTCCCTAACCCTCCTCCAGATTCATGTACCTTTCCTGTCTCCAGATCTATCCCTGTTCCTTCTTCAGTGTCCTGGCCTAGTCTGGGCTCCCCTGTCTACTTGACTTCATCCCACCCAAACCATTTCCAATATCTAGACAAAAAACCCATCTATCCATCCTCTCTTTTGTCCTAGCCTGCTCTGTCTATATCAGTCTTAGAACTAACAAAAAATTGCATATGCCCAGCACCAATTACAAAACTGCAAGCAACACAAAAAAGCAAGTCAGTATCCCCTTTCCAAGGCCTACCACTCCTATAGAAATGCTTGCCAATTAGAATAACCTAGATGAACTCCAGGACACATAATTTAAAAGAATAATCACAAACATCATCAAAGAATTTAAAAGAACACTTGAAAGAAGCAAATCAATGAAACTACTGAGAAAGAAAATTAAAGAAGCTAGACACCTGAGTGATAACTAAGGAGACACAAACAAAATACTAATAATAGAAATGATGAAAAAATCCAAGATGTCATTAATTTTTTTTGCTGTGTAGTACTCCACTGTGTAAATGTACCACATTTTTCTTATCCATTCTTCGGTCGAGGGGCATTTAGCTTGTCTTCAGTTTCTGTCTATGACAAACAAAGCTGCTATGAACATAGTTGAGCACAGGTCCTTGTGGCACAACTGAACATCCTTTGAGTATATACCCAAAAGTGGTATTACTGGGTCTTGAGGAAGGTTGTTTCCTAATTTTCTGAGAAATCTCCACACTGACATCCAAAGGGATTGTACCAGCTTGCATTCCCATCAGCAATGCAGAAGTGTTCTCTTTTCCCCACAGCCTCTCCAGTATAAGTTGTCATCATAAGGAAAATGTTTACACAGTGGAGTACTACACTGCAGAAAAATAACAACATATAGAATTTTGTAGGAAAATGATGGAGCTAGAAAACATTATTTTGAGTGAGGTAACCCAGACATAGAAAGACAATTATCACATGTACTCACTCATAGGTGGTTTTTAAACATAAAGCAAAGAAAATCAGCCTACAAACCACAATCCCAGAGAACTTAGACAACAATAAGGACGTTAAGAGAGAAATATAGATCTAATCTACATGGGAAGTAAAAAAATTCAAGATCTTCTGAGTAAAGTGGAAGCATGGGGATCTTGGGGGAGGTTTCAAGGAGGAAGGGGAGAGGCAGGGAGGGGAGCAGAGAAAAATGTAGAGCTCAATAAAAATCAATAAAAAAACAGGACTTGAGAACAGGATTCAATAAAGAGATAAAAATATTGAAGAGGACTCAACCTCAGTGAAAATGGCGTTGAAAATCCCAATAACTCAACTGACAAGTTCACAGTAGAATGAATCAAGCAGAAGACAGACTATCAGAACTTGAAGATAAAATAGAGGATCTAGACCAAATAAGCAAAGAATATGAAAATTTTTAAAAAGCCCATGGGGAAGGAACATACAAAAAAGACAGGACATCATAACAAATTATTGAATTATAGGCATAGATAAAGGAGAAGAATCTCAAGGCAATAGCATAGACCAGATCATCATAGAAGAAAACTTCCTCAAACCGAGACATGCAAGTACAGATAAAAGAAGTATGCAGAACACCAGATAAACAAGACTAGAAAAGAAAATCCCCATGACATGTTATCTAAAAATACTAAGTAAACAGAACAAAGAAAGTGCATTAAACTTTCCACAATATGAACAGCCTAAACTTTTATATATATACAACAAATCAAATCTAAATAAAATGCAGAAAGTATTGTTTCTGGATAAAGAGAGGAACGAGCAAAGCTAAAAGATTGTGAAATGAAATACAAAGCCATAATTATTAAAATACAAAATACCACTGAGAACACAAACACAACCACCAAAAATCAACAACACAATGACCACAGTTAACATACATACATTTCAATGACAACTTTAACTATTAATGGCCTCAATTACATAATCAGAAGACATAGGTGGACTGAATAAATTGAGAAACACAAGCTCTCTACATGCTGTCTACAAGAAACACATCTTAACTTTAAAAAGATATACCTGCCCTTCGAGTAAAAGGATGGGGAAAAGTACTCAAATCTATAGCAAGCAGTGTTGCTATTCTAATATCTGACAAAATAGACTACAAACTAAAACTAATCTGTGCTAATAACTAAGAAGTCATTACTACCTTATATTACTATAGAAATTCACCAAAAATCTGTACACCTAATTTCATAAAAATGTAGTATTGGATCTAACAATTTACATTAATATTAATCCATGAACAGTAGATTACTTCAATTCCTTGACTTCTCCAACATATAAGATATCAGAACAAAAACTAAACAGAGAAACATGAGAATTAATGGGCATAATTGACCAACTGGGTTAAACAGTTTATCTGTAGAATATAATACTCAAATACCAAAGGAGACTACTCAGAAGCACACAGAACCCTTTCTAATAATAGACTATATCCTGGGACAAAAATACAAATCTCTACAAAAGGAAAATATTGAAATAACCCTTTATAATATCATATATGACCACAATGCAATAAAATCTAAAGTTGACAACAAACAAATTTCTAAATACACAAACTCAAGGAGATTGAGCAACTTGTTACTGAATGATGAATGGTTGAAAAAAGAAATCAAGAAATAAAATTTTTCATGGAACTATATGAAAATGGAAATACAATAATATCATAGGGGTACAACTGCACATTGAAAGAAGTCCTGCAAGAGAAGTTTATAGATCTAAGTGTCTACATTAAAATATCAGAAGGATCACAAATAAACAACTTAATGATGCAAGTAAAATATTTGGAAAAATGAGAACAAATCAAACCTGAACCCATTTGATGGCAAGAAATAGTAAAAAAAAATCAGAGCACCAATCAATGAAATATAAATAAAGAAAATCTTACAAAAAAAAATCAATGAATCTAAGAACTTGTTTTTGACCCAACTAACCAAGAGAAAGAATGAGAGGATAGAAATTAACAAAATTAGAAAAAATGGAAACATAAGAGGCACCAAAGAAATTTAGACTATTATAAGGGAATATTTTAAAAACTGCAATCTTTTGAACTTGAAGTCTAAAAGAAATTGATGAATTTCTAGATGCAGCTAAACCAGCAAAGTTAAAGAAGACATCAACAGCCTAAACACAGTCATAACAAATGAGGATATTGAAATAATAATAGAAAGCTTTCCGGCTAAGATGGTCTATAGCTAACTCTTTAAACTCCCCCACAAAAACAACCTAGATGTCCCTCAATGGAAGAATGGATGAAGAAAGTGTGGAATATATACACATTAGAGTACTACTCTGCCATAAAAAAACAATGACTTCTCGAATTTTGCATGTAAATGGATGGAAATAGAAAACACTATCCTGAGTGAGGTAACCCAGACCCAAAAAGAGGATCATGGGATGTACTCACTCATAATTGGTTTCTAGCCATAAATATAGGTCACTGAGTCTATAATTTGTGATCCTAAAGAAGCTAAATAAGAAGGTGAACCCAAAGAAAAACATATAGTTATTATCTCTGCTATGGGAAATAGACAAGATTGCTGGGCAAAAAATTGGGACCTTGGGGGTGGGGTGGGATGGGGGTAAGGGGAGATGGGGAGAGAAAAGTGAGAAGGGGAGGATGGGGGGAACTTGGGGAAACGGAATGATTGGGGATAAAACAAGGTTGGATAGAGGAGCAGGGAATCACATAACTTAATTAAGGGAACCACCTTAGGGTTGATAAGAGACATGAACCTAGAGTGGCGCCCAGGTGCCCAGGGCAATGTCCCCAGTTAGTTCCTTGGGCACCTGAGGATAGGGAACATGAAATGACCCTATCCTATAACCATACTGATGAATATCTTGCATATCACCATAGAACCTTCATCTAGCGATGGATGGAGATAGAGACAGAGACCCACACTGGAGCATCGGACTAAGCTCCCAAAGTCCCAATGAGGAGCAGAAAAGAGGGAGAACATGAGCAAGGAAGTCAGGACCACGAGAGGTGTGCCCATCCACCGAGACAGTGGGGCTGATCTATTGGGAGCTCACCAAGGCCAGCTGGACTGTGACTGAAAAAGCATGGGATAAAACCGGACTCTCTGAACATGGCGGACAATGAGGGCTGATGAGAAGCCAAGGACAATGGCATGGGGTTTTGTTCCTACTTCATGTTCTGGCTTTGTGGGAGCCTAGCCAGTTTGGATATTCACCTTCCTAGACCTGGATGGAGGGGAGAAGACCCTGGACTTTCCACAGGGCAGGGAACCCTGACTGCTCTTCAGACTGGAGAGGGAGGGGGAGAGGAGTGGGGGGAGGGGGAGAGGGGCAGGAGGAGGGGGAGGGAAATGGGAGGCTGGGAGGAAGCAGGGATTTTTTTTTCAATAAAAAATTTAAAAAAATTTTAATTACAAAGAACACTCTAAAACTCCTATGAACCCAGTATCACTCTAATATCCTAGTCAGGTATTGAGACAGCAAGAAATGAAAACCACAATCCAATATCACTAAGGAACATACACTCAAAAATGCTCAGTAAAATACTTGTAAAAAAGAATACATTCACACTTAAATAAATTATTTATCATGACCAAATAAGTTGGTTTTAACTCTGAAAGCCAGGGGTGGCTCAATATATCCAAGTCAATAAATATAATAAGCCACGTAAATGGATTTGAAGACAAAAATTACATGATCATCTCAATAAATGCAGAAAAAGTCATTGGAAAAATATAACATGGCTGCATAATAATGGCCCTAGAGAATATAGAACTAGAGGGCATATAATAAAATTCTATTCTCAATATAATAAAGGCTATAGATGAAACCCCACAACCAACATCATCGAAAATGGAGAGAAGCTAGAATCAATTTCACTAATGTCAGGAATGAGATAGAGATGTCTAGTTTTTCTACTCATTTTCAATACTGTGCTTGAGATACTAGAATAAGCAATAAGGGAAGAGAAGGAAATTAAAGGGATACAAATACGAAAAGACAAGGTCAAACTGTCTCCATTTGCAGATAACATGGTACTATGCATTAGAGATCCCAAAAAATTTACCAGAAAACTAGAAATAACAAGCAAATTCAGTAATGTGATATGCACAGACACACACAGAATACAAATTATTCTCAAAAGACCACAGAACTTTAACATAGACCACATTCTAAGCCACAAATTAAATAATAACAAATGGAATATAATCAAAATAATGTTCAGGTCAGAGGAGAATAAAACTATAAGTATCAAGAAAAACTTCAGAAATGACACAAACACACAAAGAGTGAAGACTACACTTTTAAATGATGGTTCTTTCAAAAAATAGATTAGGGATAATTTTTTTTAATTCCTACAATTTAATGAAGCTGAAAGAACAATTTATACAAAGCTTGGGAATGAATCTCAAGCAGTTCTAGGCAGATGGATACTCACATTAGAAATGAATGATGCATCTCCAGACCTTAGAAAACAAGAACAATCCAAATTACAACACATATGAAAGAAATAATAAGTGCTAGGGTAGAAGTTAATAAAATGAATAGAAAATCATATAGAATAAATCAAAGTTGGTTCTATGAAAACCTAAGTGAGACTAATGAGCCTTTTGTTAAACTAACCTAAGATCCAATAACACAGGAAGTAATTTCATGAACTAATGAACAGTATTACATGAAATTAAAGGCTTCTGCACAACCAGTGTGTAGAAACAACCTGTAGAACAGGGGAAGGACTTATTTGTCAGTTACACATCAAGAGGTTATTAATATCTAAGATGGATAAAGATTGGAAAGACTTGACACCAAAAATTTCTCCAAACAATAAATTAGCTAATGAACTGAATAGTTGGTCCTCAAAAGGAAGAAATACAAACTACTGGAAATCCTCAAGGAAGTGTTCAACACTGCTAGTCATTGGGGAGATGCAAATTGCTTTGAGATTCTCTCTCTGCAGTGAGAATGGCTATTATTAAGAAAGCAAGTGGGAGTAAATCCTAGAGAAGATGCGTGAGAAGATGAACCTGACACACTGCAGGTAAAGAATGTAAACATATAAGGCACTAGGAAATCAGTACGGAAGCTTCTCAGGAAAACTAAAAATAGAACCACCTTATGACTCAGCAATAGCACTCTTGGGTGTATGGCCAAATGTCTCTAAATCTACACCTCAGGGACAATGTCCAAATCTTTTGCTGCACTAATCTCAACAGCCAGGAAATGGAATTAGCCTAAAAGTCTATCAAGAGATGAATAAAGAAACTGGAATGTAAATATAGTGGAATTTTATCTGGCCATAAAGGAAAATGAAGCCATGACACCAATGCAAACCATTATGGTAAGCAGAATAAGCCAGCTTCAGAAAGTTACACCCCATATATTTCCTCTCGAAGTAGAGCCTTGATTAAAATTGTGTGTGTGTGTGTGTGTGTGTGTGCATATCTGTGTGTGCAACTTTGTTATGCGTGTGTAGGTTATGAAACTAGAGATGGGATTAGGACAGGAGGAAGAAATCTTAAATGAAGGTGGCTAAAGGAGTACTTTTCAGTCACTATGTATTAATCACTTTTGTTGTTCTTATGACAAAATATACCTGACAATAAAACAGCTTAAAGAAGGAAAGGTTTCACAGAGGAGGGTACAATCTGTCACACAGGGGGATGGTGTGGCCTTAGAAGCGAATCTGGCCCCAGCAGCAGGAGTGAGGAATCTTGTCACATTGTACATGGAGTCAGGAAGCAGAGAGAGATGAATGCTGATGTGGGCGTTTCCATCTCAGTGAGAATTCTGTAGAAACTCATTCACAGAGAAGCCCAGGGGTTGGAGTCTATACTCCATTTACCTGACAAGCAAGATTAACCATCTCTGTGGGAAATGGGTATATGGGACATGGAACACAAAGGGGGAGGGCTGTTTAATAGCTTAGGGATCAGTGGCCTGAGGTGTACAACGGAAGGGAAGCAAATTAGGACAACATAGAATGATATTTCTGTATGAAAATAGTAAAATAAAATCTGTTCTTAGTATATTAACTTACAAATTCTTTTCAAATTAAAATTAATTTTATATTAAAGTTTAATGTAATGTTATTGGCAAAAAGTAAATACACAAAATGCTGTGAGTTTATTAAGACTTAAATTGTATCCCATAAGGTTATTGTGAAAGTTGAGAATATTGCTGTTTGTATTCTATGGGAGAATTCTGAGCAGGTGGGGAGTGGTTTATTGTTCTTGGTACACCAGGCACTGTGAAACATCCATAAAAACTACGAACTAAAAAGAAGACCAGGCAATAATGTAAAAGGAGGAAAGAATAAGTGCAGGGAAAATGAACAGAACATTTGTGACTTGTGAGAAGGATCTCGTGGACTTTCAGCACTGAGTTATAACTGTGGCATAAAACAATTCACACAACCGAAAGGAAGGTATAGGAGCTGAATACATGAAGGTAGCCATTGAGCTTATTACCTGAAATTACTAGCTGTGGAATGAAGAGATAATACTTGTAAGAAAGCTGGGAATGTATATTTTAAAACTATAGTAGCAG
>JABTXL010012544.1:11648036-11821564 GCA_025134845.1 Neodon shergylaensis | reverse complement strand
TGCAGCCAGCATCTGTGTACAGCCAGCATCTGTGTACAGCCAGCATCTGTGTACAGCCAGCATCTGTTGTACAGCCAGCATCTGTGTGCAGCCAACATCTGTGTGCAGCCAGCATCTGTGTACAGCCAACATCTGTATGCAGCCAACATCTGTGTGCAGCCAGCATCTGTGTGCAGCCAACATCTGTGTGCAGTCAGCATCATCTGTGTGCAGCCAGCATCTGTGTACAGCCAGCATCTGTGTACAGGTATCTGCAGGTGTTTGTTAGAACAGAAGCTTTTAACTCTGGTAAATATGAAGAACAATTCTTGCTAGATTCAACGATAACTTACTTTTTCAAGAACCTGTTAAAATATCTTCCTCTATACCACTTTAACTCTAACAGTAACCAAAGAGACCCCCTGCTGGTCCATGTCCTTGACAGTGGTTGGTGTTTCTAATTTTGACCATTCCAATACAAATAATAAGCTTTTTGATTTAATTCAAATTTCCCTAATCACACAGAATACTGAGCATATTTTTAAGTTTATTAACCATATGCATGTTTTCTTTGTTAAGATACCTGTTTGAATCTTTTCCTCATTTAATTGCACTGTTCATGTTCTTATTGTTGAGATGTAAGAGCTCTTTGTGCATTTGGGATAACTGTCAAATTTGCTAGTTCTCTGTCACCATTACAAGTGAGATGACCAAGGATGAAGAGAGGATACTTGCTGAAGTCCATGGTTTTGGAACTTCTAGTGCCTGCTAAGTAAGCTCTGGTGTTTTGCACCAGTGATGGAGCATAACAGCATGCTGGGAGCACACAGAGGAGTAAAACCACACGTTAACAGGAGGAAGAAAAGAGAGGTCATCAGAGCGTCCCATTCCTCCTTAAGGGCAAGCGGCAAGGACCCAATGACCTAATGACCTTCCACCAGGCTCTAGCTCCAGCAGACTTCAGCACTTCCAACAGTGCTCCTTTGAGGCGCAAGCACTGGCCACATTGATCTTTGTGGGGGACTAAGGTCCCAAACTATAGCAAAAATCCTTTATCATATATTCAAGTTACAAATATGTATATCTCAGTTTCTGGCCTCTTTTCTTTCTGTCTAGATATATTGAGCTTAATGTCTTAAAAACAGGGGTGTTTATTTGAGAGAATAGGATGTTTTGTTGGTCTTTGTCTCTTGAGGGTATACAAGACTGCAGTTTACAATCTCAGAAGTAATAAATATTGCTAGGATCCTCCCATATTCCAAATGACAGGTATTTTGACTAGTATGTAATTATTCTGGTTCAAAGATTGATCACATAGACGTGTTCCTCAATGTCTCTTATTCTTCCACCATTTTATTATTTATTTTCCTATTAATTTCAAAACCAACACCCTTACCTCTAACTGATCTTTGCCAGAAATGAGCAGGGAGTTTGGACTTCACCTCTAAAAACTGGGGAAAGAAAAATCAAGTTCGGAAGGGGAAATTCTATCCATGTTTGTATTCCTATTATTCCCAACTGCCTGGTCATGTTTGACTTTCCAGCAAGCTAATTTCTTAGAGTTTAAGTCTGAGAAGTCACAAAAAGCATTTTTTGAGTCTCAAGTATGTGCATGCTGGAGAGCAAAGTGCACGTCGCTGTGGAGAAGAGGACAGCAGTTCCTCTGCTCTGTGCCTCATTAGAGGCTTTGCTCAGGCTTAATAGTAATGGCCATAAGAAGGAACACAGCTGAAAAAGATTACTATACATAAGTTCCGTAGCCTGGGCAAAATAGGAAGGAGGTTTACCTCATACTAGTTTTCCTAGAATGAAAATCAATAGTTCGTCTTCACAGAATATATGAAGGTTTCAGGACAAAACTGCCACCTTTCGGAGTTAAACAAAGCATGTTTTCCCCGGGGGGGGGGGAGCAGCAGAGAGGGGTCCAGAAAATACTCTGAGGGTTTCAGATGGAAGGTTGGATCTTCCTGCCAGTCCTGCTTTCCTCCGCAAGAGGCGCAATTCCTGGCTATTCCTGAAGTCTTCTGCCAGAGCTTTCAAATGGACAGTGTTACCAAAATGGGCAAAGGATTACCAAAAGCTTATCCCCTTCAGAATCGCAGGGTCTTCCTTGCTGACTTCTGCCAAATCTACACTGTATAATGTCTTCTTTCATAGTCAGCCCCAAACAACTATCCAGGTCTACATGTCCTTGGTGTATTAAGGAAGCTGGAAGGAATGATCAGGTAGGGACGTTTATGGAGAAGCCACCTACAACTCCTGTTAGAAACACCAAGCCTGACAGTAGAGGTGCATGCCTTTAATCTCAGCACTTGGGAGGCAGAGATGGAAAAGAAACTCCAGAGGGTTAGACTGCTCCTCATTTAAATTGAGCTAAGAACCCAGCTTCTAATACAGGCTTTATAAACTTCATTCCCCCACATAATAAAGGTAGGCAATTATGAAGAAACTCACATGGGTTAATAAACTCTTGTACAGGAACACTTTGACCCTGAGATCACTTAATGTTTTCAAAGAGTAAAGTTTGACTTGGGTCATTTTACGCATGAGTCATGAGAAAGAGAGAAAACTAAGGGAATATGGGAAAGGAAAGAAGGCTGTCATTCTGATATCTGAATATATTACCAGCTCACTGAGAAGGAGAAACTTCAACATAACTGACAAAATTGAGATTGTCCCCAGAAACAATATTTCCTCTCTAAGGGAAATTTCACGCAAGCATTAAAATGGTAAGTGGCCTATGTTCATTTAGGACCAGAATGCTTGGAATTGCCCAGCTAAAGCAACACTCCTCTTTCACCCCCAAATTTGAACAATGTGTTTCATAAAGCTACCTCACACTTTTTTCTATAAAAGGAAATTTTTAAGGAAAATAAGAAGCCAGGCAGTGGTGCTGCATGCCTTTAATCCCAACACTCAGGAGGCAGACGCAGGCTGATCTCTGTGAGTTCGAGGCCAGGATGGGCTACAGAGTGTGTTCCAGGACAGGCTCCAAAATTTCAGAAACCCTATCTGAAAAACACAACAAAAAGGAAGGAAGGAAGGAAGGAAGGAAGGAAGGAAGGAAGGAAGGAAAGAAGGAAGGAAGGAAGGAAGGGAAAAAAGAAAAGAAGGAAAGAAAAAGAAAAATAGGAAAATTACTTTGTAATTTTTAAATTTACTTATAAAACTTTGCTTAATCTTTAAACTTGGTTATAAATTACAACTTTTGAACAATGTGAATTCAAATGCCATATAATCTCAATCTTCCTCCTTTTTATTCTACTTATGCTTCCAAATAATAAAGGAAGAAAAGATCACAATGAGAATTTTTCTTTTTTCTTACCCTAATAGGATTCTCCCTTCCTGGTACACCTACCTCATAAGTAAAAGGCTAAGAAGACTGAAATTTATATTGATGAAATTTATCATTTCTTCCATTATAAGTTTTATCTTTCAAAAAACTCTCCTTCCCTAAGGTTATTAAAATGATCACAAATACAGAAAAGCTCTAATATGTAACAGCTGGTGCTGTGAATTATTGTGTGAATACTTCATAAGCCAAAAATATAGTACCATGATCGTGACTATGTTTGGCTTGTTTCATTGAGTTTGGTTATAAATAATGTCACTAATTATTACAAGAATGGATTTTAATCTTAGGGACAGTTGCACCCTTCTGATAATGACAATGAGTTTGACCTGAGGCTTATTAATGTATTCTATATGGAACAGAGTCCCTTATCATGTGTCACGTGTCTGAATGATCACAATGATCCATGCAATTGCTCTGCAAATAATTCACTTCATTCTGATTATCTGCAGAGAGGAAACTTCTAGAATAGTAACTGAAGTCCCGTAATGACAATGTTATGAGAATAATGTCTAAGTGGAGCTTAAATGCTGTACTAAGGGCAGATTCAGCAGTAAGGAGGGAAGGTATGCAAGAAAGTGCTGTTGAATGTGCTGGAGAAAGGGTGCCAAGGGTTTTTATCTGGGAGAAAACAAAACAGGGCTTGCTGAGGTAGTGACAGTGCCCCCACGGTAAAGACACAGCAAAGATGTCTTTGAGATAACAATAGGTTAAAGCAAGATTGACTGATTAGGCTTGAAATAGCAGGCAAGAAAAATTGGTTCCTAAGAGATTAAGAAAAATATTCAGTAAACAGCAATAAAAATTCAATCAGTAACAAAGGCCACCGAGAAAAGTGAAAAAGCAGGATTTTAGAATTCTCAGAATTGACTAGAACAGACAACTTAAGCTAAAGTACAGACTATTGAGGCTAATATAGGAGCAGACCTGAGAAAGGGCAGTTTATACTCAGTAAAAATACAAAAATGCAGCCACTAAATCATAAACTATGAAATAACACCCCACCTCATTTTTTTTCTCAAAAGTCAGACATTAGAATTTTTCCTTTCCACACAGAAGCTTGTATCCTTGAGAAAGAGTTATGTCTTTGTAGTTGACTAAACTGCTGGAGAATCTATCAACAGTTCCATGTATAAATTATTCTGTGTTGCTTGGGTTCAAAATGTATGACATTGTATTGTGTTTCATTAAATTCCCTGTTCTAAATACTGACGCTTTCCAGGCCAAGACCATTTTTCATATCAAAAAGAGACACAATGGCCTACGTGTCCTCAAGTAGGTGTTAGAGAATTTTCAGACAAAAGGAAACGGAAATGTTTCATGTGGAAATGTGTTTTCTAAACGCTATTTTTCCACCTCCATTCTTTATCACCAAGTGACAATGTCCATTCAAACCCAATGTGTGTTTATGAATGGAAATACATTTCTAAATAATGCTGATACTTTACAAAGTAGAAGCTCAATAAACTGTTCTAGGTAAAACAGTTCTACAATCTGGACTTTTTTTATTAAAAAAAAATAAAAGACTGCATGTTTTAATTGCAGTCACACATACCCACACAGAGGAAAAGAATGCAAGGTTATACCTGTTCTGGATCCAGCCATGAGCAGAATAATCCCAATGGAGAACTTTTCAGGCTCTATATTTGGACTTTGAGTAAACTGAGAGGGACGAGTGTACGCAGTACTCAATGGACTGGGAAGCAAGGTATTTAGATGACAAGGGTAACCTCTACTTTCCAGGCTGTGGCAAGTGTGTGGAAAAATGAACATGAGGGAGGAAACAATCAGAAAGACTGTCACACACACACACGCACACACACTGCTACAGTCTACATATTCTTCAGTAACTGCAATGCTAAGTAAACATAATACCTTCTAATGGAGCTTGTTCTGGCTTATATAAGGGGTTAGTCTGTCACCACACACACTCTCCAACAGACCCCAGTCATAAATATCACAAATAAAGTCTCCATTCTTTCTTCTCAACTCACAATGATCTCCTGTGAGATTGTTTAACCAGATCAGGGCAAGATGTGAACTTGATAGAAGCCCACTTCACATGTCACCCAACATATGTCACCCCCCACACATACACACAGGCACTACTTAGTACCCTCCGGCATCAGAACTGGAAAAAGAGAAACATAACTAAAACAAGGCAAAAAAAATACCATAAAATTAATTTTATTTTTTATTTCTCTAAATAAATATTAGCTTAGCTATGAAAATCAATGGGACATCTTCTACAGAAAAGACGAAGAAAACATTAAAGCTGAATTCTTAAACAGAGATCACTTACTGCCATTTATTGCTAGAAAGAAAATGAGAGCAACTTTTACCTTAAAGAACAAGGAAGAAATGCTCAAGAGTAACACATCACCATCTTCCTTTCTCCTACAACTGCCGTGGCCATATGACTAAGGAAGACAAAATAGCGTGCTTTGTTCCATTCTAAACTGTTGAATGATAATTTTGTGCAAGAAATTGCAGTTTCAGGCTATAAAGACGGCAACAGCCGAGGCCAGAACCACCACTCTTGTGTCTCATTCTCCACCAAGGCCTCCATACACATTAGTTCTGGTCATCAAGCTGTCACAACAGTTGGCAAGATGGTATTCAGTGTGACATCTCCAGACAAGGAAATTAAACCTCCAGGGAAATCCAAAGCACCTCACGAAACTTAATGAACGTCCTTATGCATTTGAACAAATGAAAGCTTAAATTAAGTGACTCTAGATCAGGGTGTTAAATGTGTGCACCGTTCACTTGACTCACCAGCAATGTTCCCCATAACCTTTTTTTACCTCCTTGAAGAACCGAATTCTGGGCAAATGAGGTAACAATGGAATGTTACACAGACTTTTAGATGAGGCAATTATTCAGCAGATACGAAGAGGAAATCTCAGAAGGTCAGAAGGAAGCACCACACTTTCTAAGAGTGACAGTTTAGAGGGACGCTGGGACATCCATGAACCAGCATAATGTGTAGTGAGACTTCATGTACTTTTGCTTTTACATTGTCTGATTTTTTTATCTTTTTAAAATCTAAATAAATGAGAAAAGCAGATGACTCATGACTCCTAAGACCAGTAACAAAACCTCAACTTGCCATGAAGTTGCTTTACATAGCAAAGAGTCTTGGAAAGCACTGAGGAGGCCTGTGCCTCGAGAAGTGGTTCTCAGGCCCCCTGAATTAAAGGGGAGTCTTCCCTCTCTACCATCAAAAGGTTTTTCCAAAGAAGAGTGAATAAAAATATTACCCAAGGCCCCCTAAAAATTGGCACCTCCCTCCTCCTGCTGGATGTGACACTGGACAGTACAGAAACAAGAGATATGTCTTCCCTGATCTGTGGGCCTCACTGTATCTGAAATTAAATATTTTTCTAGAAAAAAATCATCTAACTGTAAGTCTGAATATTGACCTAGGCCTCTTCACTGTTATACCAACCATTTGGAAATATAAAGAGAAACATCATATATGGCTTTTTTCAATTAAAGCCAGGCCATGGCCTTAGAGTTGAGGTTGGCTAATGCCTTGGCTGTGTGAGAAATGAGCACTAATAGGAGAGAATGGACTAGATGGCTACTACAAGGGAAACAAATTCACTATGGCGTATCTTTTTAGAGGAATTCACTAGATCAATGATCCATTAGTATAGAATTGGATACTTCCCAAGCTGCCACTTACCTAAAAAGGTATGCTTAGCAAATTAAGTATAATGCCAAAGGGGAATACTATCTTTTTATGGTACCTGAAGAATTGGTATGAAAACATTATATAATTATATATATGTGTATAAATATTAATATATAATATAAATATAAACAATATGTAAATATATATGGCATCAATCTGACCTTGCCTAGTAAACAATTCGCTTTTACTTCATTGAAACAAACATATGAAGAGACCAAAGAGAAGGTGGCCTGTCAAGAGGTGAAATAATACCACAGACTAGAGGCAATGGGACTGTGAGCCAGCCAGATACAAAGGGAACAATGAGAAGGGGCATTTGAGGCATGCAGGACACAAAAGTGGCAGCTGTTATTGACTGATGGATGTAGCAGATAAAGAAGATAGAAGGTAAGAGAAAAGAAGATGAAGAATATTTCCACACTGGCAATGAGAGAAGATGATAAAATACCATTTGTGTGTCTTTAAGTCGGAGAGTTTAGAGCTGCAGTTGGGCCCCTCCCTAGAGGAACCATGTTGTGAGAAGACTGCAGAGCCAGAGAAGGAACAGCAAGGACCGATGTCTGAGGAAGACCAACACCCCAGAGTCAAGAGAGGAAAACAATCCAGGAAAAAGCTGTTCAGAGTAAGACAGGTAATGAATGAGAAAAGAAATACATCCTCAGCATTAGCAATTAAGAGTTATTTAAATAAGAATAATATAGACTCAACGGAAGAAGTGTTTGAAGTTGTCACTCGAGATAAACAATGAAAAATGTCCTAGGGATGTGGAGATGGATTAGTGGTAAAGTATTGGCTATGTAAGCATGAGGGCCTGAGTTCAGATCCCCAGCCCCCACATGAAAATTTATGACACGGCACCTCACATTTGTAACCCCGGTCACTTTGGGGAAGAATGCAAACGGAGGAGCTTTTACAAGACTGTGTCCAAATGCTCCCTTTTTTCACCTCTCCTTATTTTAAATGCAATTGTTATGACCTTTGTTTTAAGTAGGGATAGAGAAAGAATGTATTCTCCAGCTAGTGCACTGAAAGCAGCTTGGAATAGAAATCAGTTCCTGGAGCCAGGAAAAAAGGGTGAGACGACACGGAGGTGATGTGTTCCTGTCGCTGGGATGTAGCAGGCTGTAGAGAAATGACGTCTGACACAAGCATTCCTCAATTTGAACAACTCAATATTTACATCGGGGTTTGACTCTTCTGAAGGAAAAAGGACATATTTTTCTTTTTAAAGAAAAATAAAGGAAGGAGAAAAGCAGGGTGAGAGCTAAATAAAATATGTCCCGAGCCTCCAGTTTGTAGGCTTGCCTATAGTCAATCTATCACTTAGACAGATGTAGAAATTTATGAGTGGCTAGTTTTGCAGACTGGAATCCACTTTTATTCACAGGGCTTGCCTATTCTTAATATATCATCTTTCCCTTTCCATGTGGCTACAATCTTCCCTACACAAACAGCTTTTTTGTCTCCTTATACTTCTCTGTTCTTAAGAGTTATGATGCTCTGCAGTCTTTGAGGATGGTAGGAAGACCCCCGCCCCATCACACTCTCTATCCAAGAGTGTTTTGGGATCTTGGCTTCTAAAAGATTCCTCTCTTTAAATTTCTTACCATATTGACTCAAGGGGTAGACGGTGCTCGTAGTAGCCAGTTTTTACTATTCCATCTTACCAGCAGGTTCAGGCTCATAGTAATCAGCTTTCATTATCCTATGTTGCTAGCAGGCTAAGACCTGCATGGTCATTTCCTTCTTAGGCTCTCACATCACTTTGCAAACAGCTGTCTCCTATGCTCACTTCGGGTTCAGGAGGAAAACATTAGTTGTGCCAATGAAGATCAGGGCTGGACATAAATCTTAAGATTTGGGAGAAAGAATGGAAGCCAAGACAAAAGTAAACAAAAACTCCCAGTATGACCATTGTCATTGCCTTGGTGATGTACTTTAACTAAATGGTAATGCCGTATTGCTGAAGACACCACACACTTTGACTGTGATAGGAAATCAATGTCGAACTAATCAGGAAACTCCCGTTGGGGGGAAAAAGACATCAGTGATTTTACTCAGTTCTGGACCCTGAATGCTAAATACCAACTAGCTAGGTAAAATGTACCTGTTGGCGCAATAGTGGCACAGCTGTTATGGAATAACTAACTGCTCTCTGTTAGATTTTGAAGCCTGCTCCAAAAGCCCAAGACTAGAAACATGAAAGGCCCAAGGATAGAACTTCTTATTTTCCTAAACGATCATGTTGTCAAAGTGCCTCATGAATATCTGTTTATACCCATAGTCTGGTCTTTCCACGGCAAGAAAAGCTTTTTAATTGCAGTTGAGAGCAGTCAAAGAAGAGATATATAACTGACCAAATGCTGAGAGTAAGAGACTGAGTGTTCAGCCCTAAATGGCACATATATAATAATTCCTCCTAAGGGAACATCATAGGAGAAAGGAAAAAAAAAGAATGTAAGAGCTAGAGAATGGGGAGGAGCACTATCAAGAAAAACATTATTTTCTGCTATGACCTAGCTATCACAATCAGGAATTCAGATCAACTGTAGTTACTTGAACAAGACCTATAGAAGACCAACCTAGCCACACTTCCAGCACAGATAGGGGAGATGACCTCCAGCTGCATCCCATACCGAGGAACAATTGGCAGGAGACAACTGCTGGAGAAAGGAAAATCATTCTGTCTTAGGATGTGGCCGCTGATAGGTTACCCAGGTTTCAGTGGAAGGCTCCACCCCATGCACACATGAGCAGCGCTAACTCGATTCTAATGAGTTAGCAAAACAGCATATTAAATTGCCAGAAGAGGGTGTTGGAAGCTATATTTGGAGAGTTGGAGAGCAGAACAAGGGACCGTATTCTATTATATACATGTATGAAATTCTCAAAAATAGACCTCAAGTCAAGCAAAGCCCCAGCATGGAGAGGAGATATGATTACCAGTCCTAACTAAGGAGACATTGGCAGTTGACTGGTACTGAGAGAAGGAGAGTTGATTTTCTTTAAGGGTGTGACCCATGTAAAGTCAACCACACTTCAGTGAAAGGCAATATATCCAAGAGTATATGAGCAGTGCTAGCTGGATTGGAAGGGTTATAAAAAGAGAGGAAGACACAAAGTTGAGTGGGCAGGGTTCTTGATCAGAAGTTAACCCAGGTTTAGCAATAAACTTAATTATAAAACCTGAAACTATTAGATTTTTCAAAGTCATGTAAAAGAAACTATTCATAATATAGGACTAGTCATTTGAAACAAAAGATACAATCCATAAATAGTAAGTCATTAATTAGACCTCATCAGAATGTCGAAGTTGTTGTTAAAAAGACTGCAAAGAGAAGGGAAGGTTGTGGACATAGAAGCAAATAACAGAACAAGAAAAGATTTGTCCATAGAAAGGAAAAAGGACTCACAACTCCAAAGGGAAAACAGTGACCAAGTTAGAAAAGAGGTGAAAAATGAATACATCGTTCATTAAAGAAAGCATACAGACTAGCATGCAGGAAGGATTTTGAGACTGGTAGCCATTAGAGAAACTCAAACTACAGTTCAAGTAAGATGTGAGTGAGCACCTATGAGAATAGCTCAAATAAACACAGTAATATTGCCGGTGATCCCAGGGATATGAAAAGACATGTTTATGTCGTTGGTGGGAATGTAGATGGCAAAGTAGTTTTGTAAGAATCCACTCTGGAGAAAAACATGGTGGTTTCTTACAAAACTGAGCAGACCATATTCAAGCATAACAATTGCACTCCTGAGAATGTATGCCTGAAAAATAATGATCTTCGGAGAAACACGCATTCACGGAAAAGCTCTTCACGGCTATATTCATAACGGCTCAACCTGGGAACCACTCATGTCTTTGAAGGGCAAACAAACGGCAGTGCATCCATACCATGGACTTTTCTTCAATAAAAATAAATTATTGAATTGAAAACAACCCAGATGAATCCCAAGGGTGTTTTGCTATGTAAACAAAAAGGACAATTGCAATGTTATTTTGTTTCCATTTATTTAATATTCTTACAATGAAAATAATAAAGATGGAAAACAGATTGATGGTGTTATTAGTTTAAAATTCTTAAAAACTAAGCATACTGAAAAAGAAAGTTTCTGTCTGACAAACTGAAGGAAGATATTTGTCTCTTTCTAAAACATAGTGCTTTTGATCTTAGAATTCCACACCAAATAGAAAAGCATTTCAGTCATGACAGAAACATAAAAACTTTAAAATGTACAAGGAAACACAAGAAAAACTGGTAGCAATGACCATCTCAAGGACTGGTAAACAGGATCTTTATAATATATATGATATATATCATATATAAAAAGACTTTATATACACTATTGATTTAGACTTTAGTAATTATCTCAAAAATGATGAAAATAATTATAATAGAAGAAAATAACTAATTTCAAAAGGTTAATTTGGCTGACAAGTTGAAACAGTATTGTTTCCCACAGCCTCCTTTATTTCTGAAATTATTTATTATAGGATTTTCCATTTGTAAGTGTATGCTTTAATCACTCCACTTGAGGTTTATGCATTTCCAATGATCACCTTTCTGACTTACTTCCAGGAAAAGGCTAGCAAGCATTTTTGATTTTGGAGATGCATGATCTCTCCCTTTACCATACAACCCTGCCATTGTGATGTGAAGCCATCACAGAAAACACGCATAGGTCCCAAGAACAGTTGCACCTATATTTGAATCTTGTATCATTTTAATATGGCACAGCAATACTATTTCTTTTTTCTCAAGCACCTGAAAATGCATTTTTAAAAATTGCTTGGGGACCATACGGAAGCAGCAAAACTTGGCTCTTGTCCCCAGGATGTCCTTTACTAAGTGTTCTCTTGAGCAGTTGCGCTCCTCAGCTGTCTGTCTGTCTTACCCTAGAACATATGATTTCCTGAGTATTTTAGCTACGTTGGTTTCCTGCATTTCATCTTTAGCCCTAGTGCACATTTAAATAGTTGTTTGGTTAGGAATTCACACCGGCTTATGTAATTCTACTTAAAATTCTTAAGAGTCTGGCTGTCTACTAGACCCATTGTAGTGATTTCAAATAGACTTCAAGGGCTGAAGAGGCAGTCTACTGCTGTTTAGGTTAGTAGTAGATCCCAGGAATCTGGTAAATTAGTTTGAACCCATTATCTCTTAATTGGCTTGCAGTAGATGCTGAAACATTCACATGGGGTCAATTTAAACTGACGATCTCTTCAATTATTCCTAATTCCTCCAGCAGGTAGGGCTAAGAAAGAAAGATGAGCTGGGTGGTGGTGGCTCATGACGTTAATCCCAGTGCTCAGGAGGCAGAAACAAGTGGATCTCTGTGAGTTCTGGGCTGTTATGCAGAAAAACCGTGTCTTGAAAAATAAAAATAAAACCAAATAAACAAAAAAGATAAGAAAGAGTTAAAATAAGATGAAGTATGAACAGTAAGAGTACTTTGACCATAATCCTTGGGGGAAAATAAACTTCATACATCCCACATGGATTGTCTTATCTACAAATATAACTTGATAGACTCTTGCTCCCCAAACCATACCCTACTATTCCCACCATGGAGGAAGATCTGACTCCATTTACAATGTCTGTATGCATGTGTATGTGTGTTTTTACTGTCATTTTCAAAGGCACAGAAGTCTATTTCATAAGCAAGTGGGAGTGGTTCAGACAACAGCTGGTCAAATTCAACTGTGTTTTTTTTTCTTACTTAGTTTTTATTCATAATCATAAACTTAACTCTGCAATCCAGCTAGACTTGAAGGGGAATGAGGAAAATATGGAACCCAAAGAACTTCAGTGAGAGCAGAGATTACAGGGTACTGCGAGCAGATGGGGCTGGGGTGCTCTCCTGAGCTACAGAAGGAATGGTCTGGTGGGTAAGAAGCCTGCAAGTCAAAAGAATTAGAGTTGTCCACAGTCGGAAATGGTGATCTTCTTGCTGGTCTTGCCATTCCTGGACCCAAAACGCTCCATGGCTTCCACAATGTTCATGCCTTCTTTCACCTTCCCAAAGACTACATGTTTGCCATCCAGCCACTCAGTCTTGGTGGTGCAGATAAAAAACTGGGAACCGTTTGTGTTTGGTCGAGCATTTGCCATGGACAAGATGCCAGGACCTGTATGCTTCAGGATGAAGTTCTCATCCTCAAATTTTTCTCCGTAGATGGATCTGCCGCCAGTGCCATTATGGCGTGTGAAGTCACCACCCTAGCACATGAATCCTGGAATAATCCTATGAAAGGAAGAACCCTTATATCCAAATCCTTTCTCTCCAGTGCTCAGAGCATGAAAGTTTTCTGCTGTCTTTGGAACTTTGTCTGCAAACAGCTCGAAGGAGACGCGGCCCAAGGGCTCCCCATCGGCCGCGATGTCGAAGAACATGGTGGGGTTGACCATGGCTGCAGCAAGCAATGAGAGGGGACAGCGGCGTCTGCAAAGCCTTTTTTTGGTTTTTCAAGACAGGATTTCTCTGTGTAACTCTGTTTGTTGTCCTGGAACACAGAAATCTGCCTGTCTCTGCCTCCCAAGTGTCAACTGTGCTTTTACCCACCTCGTTTTGATTTGTGAAGATACACAACTATCCAACTTACCTTCTCCCATCTTTCCATAAAACTTTGACAGTCAGCATTATTGCCTTTAAAGTCTCTGATTTTATGCCTTTAAATCGAATTCACTTAAGCTATACAGCTCATTAACATGAAGCTTTAGTACTTGCTTGCTTTCTAATAAGTATGTAAACAATGCATTAAAAGTCTTTTCTCAACAGTACTCAGAACTTCTCATCTGCTTCTCAAAAGTGTGTACATAATCATCAATGGACCTGATTTTTCCCACGCATTACATCACTTTCTCCTACTTTAAAACTGTATCGGTTTTCTGGGTCTATTGTAATAAGTTACAAGTACTGATTTGTGAAAATACAATCATATTCTCTCACTAATCTTGAAGTTAGATATCCAAAGAGGTTGTCACTGAAGAAAATCAGTGTATTTACAAAAATTGCAAAGCAGAGCTCTCTCTCTCTCTCTCTTTCTCTCTCTCTCTCTCTCTCTCTCTGTCTCTCTCTCTCTTTCTCTCTCTCCTCTAGAGGAAAACATGTTTCCTCTAACCAAACCATTCCTGCCATCAGTATCTCCAGCTGCCTCAGCCTCTCACATGTAAGAATACTTTGGATGACAACCAGAGTTTATTCTGGTGATCCAAGATCATCTCCCCATCTCAAGATTCTTACTCTCATCTTCAAAAATGCTTTTCATCAAATAAGGTCCTATACTAGTACCAGGAATGAGGACCTGGTGTGATTGTGGTATTACTTTTCTGCCCACGTAAAAACTGCGGTTTTTTATTTGCAGTAATGCAGGCAGACATCAGGCTCACCCAGTTCTTGAATAATAAAAATACGCTTAAGCTCTTGGCCAAACAGTTTTGCAATTAATATAGTTTCTGTGTGATTATTCTGGGCCTGGGTGGCCAGAAAACAAACAAGCATCCTCCCACTTCAAACTTCCAAATGCACAGCATGAAGCTCTAGCACAAGGGGAGAGCAGAACTAGCACACAGCTACTGCTAAGGAGTGTAAGCCTTCACTTTTGAACTTACCACAATGCCCCTTTTGCACCCTCCTGTCAGATTCCTACTGCTTTTAGAATACACTTAAATCCTTATCGCAGCCTATAAATCCAGTGTGACCTAGCAACCTCTTTTTTCTCAGTCATCATTTCATCTTATCCTTCCCATGTTCAGCAGCAGCTTTCTCAATAAATGCAACCTAGAAAGCATTTCCCACCCTGGGTGCCCGTCCATGCTGCCTCTTCTCTCCTGAATTCTCTAGATGCAGATTTATTCTGTCAACTTTTGCTGTTTATTCATGTCGCACTGCCATGTTTTCATGGGAGCTCCTCTGTTTTATTTCCTACTGTCTCTTGCAATTATCTAATTTTTCTCACTTATTTATTGTTGTAACCATTTATTATAAATGTTATTTAGAATACAGACTGTCTGGTAGAAGCCTTGCTTCTTTGTGTTTTCTAATATATCCCAAAGGTTTGGCATAGAATGCATTCTCTTAACATGTTATAACAGTGTAGGGCTGGAGAGATAGTTTGGAGGTGAAGAGTTGTCTTAGTTGGGGTTTCTGTTGCTGCCATGGAATTCCACAATGACCATGGGAACTCTTACAAAGGGAAACACTTAATTTGAACTATCTTACAGTTTCAGAGGTTCAGTTCATTATCTTCATGGTAGGAAGCATAGTGGCAGCCAGGCAGGCATGGTGCTGGAGAGGGAGCTGAGAGTTCTACATCTCAATCCCAGGCAGCAGGAAGAGACTGAGACACCCTAGGCCTGCCTTGAGATCTAATACCACAGAGCCCATCACCAGTGACAAATGTCCTCCAATAACACCCTACCTACTCTAACAAGGCCACACCTCCCTTTAGAACCATTCCCTATGAGCCCATAGAGCCATTTTCATTCAAACTACATTTCACTCTCTGGCACCCACAGACTAACAGCTATATCATAGTGCAAAATGCATCTAGTCCAACTTCAAAAGTTGCCGTAGTCATTAATAGTCTCAAACTTGTTTAAAAGTCCAAAGTTCAAGTCTCTTCTGAGATTCATGCAACCTTAACAGCAATTCCCTCTAAAGGCCAAAATGAAAAATCAGATCACATGCAATGACGCAGAACATATGTTACCATTCCAAAAGCATGGAAAGGGAGCTCAGAGAGGACATACTGAATCAAAGAAAGACCAAAAGCCACCTGGGAAAACTCTAAAATCTGTATCTGCATGTCTGATGTCAAAGTGACCTTCATATCCCCAATTCTTTTCAGCTATGTTGACTACAACATACTTCTTTCTCTTGGGCTGATTCCACTCCCAGCTAGTAGCTCTTCCAGGCAGCTATCCCAAGGCTCTGGCCATCTCCAACATTGTGGGGCCTCCAAGGCAATCCAGGGTTCACACAGTGGCCTCTCTAGGCCTCCACACAGGTATACCCTTGATATCTCCCTGGACTCAGAGACTTTCCTTAACTGTGGAGGGAGATTCCATAGCCCCTTTCTTCTCTCCTTGACTCTAAAACCAGAGCCACTTGGCTGAAGCTGCCAAGTTTTATTGTTTGTTGGGGCTGGAACATGGTTCCCTCATTCATTTACACCTTTACCAGCTTTCGGTCCTTCACTGCCTAAACTTGGCTGGTATAAATTTGATGTGTAGACCAGGCTGGCCTGGAACTCATAGATCCTCCAGCCTCTGCCTTCTAAGTGCTTGGATTAAAGGGTGCATCACCACTCCTGGCCCTAAGCTCTTCTTTAATTCCTTGTCACCTTTCTTTAATTCATTTCTACAAACTGGAAGCTGAGCTGGGTGGGGTCTTGCTCTGAGGTCACCACTCCTTTTATTCCACTTAGCATCATGTTTCTCTTCAGTCTGCTTACTCTTCCTGGTGTTTCTTTTCTCCTAAAATGGGACATTTTGTATTTTTCCTTGCTCATCTTGCTCCTTTTCATTATACATCTGTGTAAGTATGAATACTAATAAGCACACAGCAGAGTCCATACTAGGCTACTTTGCGGTTTCCTCTGCCAATGCAATTAATCCAAAACTCTTCAAGTTAGCCTTAGACAGACTTTTCAGACAAAGGTAAAAGCAGTCATACTCTTCACGAAAATATCACAGGAGTAGTAATCTCTAAGCCACATATTAACATTCTTCTCCTCTGAAACCTCTTGAGCTAGGCCCTCAGTGTTCAAACTACCCTCAGCACCACTGTCTTCCATGTTCCTACTGCTATAGCCCATTAAACAGAGCATTGTAGTACTTTCCTAACCCCAAATCCCAAGGTCCACATTCCTCCAAATGAAACCATGGTCTTGCCTATCACAGCTATCACCACCCCGCTATCAATTTCTATTTTAGTTAGGGTTTCTATTGCTATGAAGAAACGCCATAACAACAGCAACTCTTTTTTTTTCCGAGACAGGGTTTCTCTGTGGTTTTGGAGCCTGTCCTGGAACTAGCTCTTATAGACCAGGCTGGTCTCGAACTCACAGAGATCCGCCTGCCTCTGCCTCCCGAGTGCTGGGATTAAGGACGTGTGCCACCACCACCCAGCTAACAACAGCAACTCTTAAAAAGAAAAATATTTAATTGAGGCTGTGTGATAGCTGCTGTTGGTTGTCAATTTAACTATATCTGGAATGAACTACAATCCGGAAATGGAGGGCTTATTTATAATCTGGTTCTTGATGCTGAGAGACAGAGGCTTTTGATCTGGATTCTGAGGCGGAATGACACACACCTTTATTTGAGGTCTTGAGGTGGGAAGGAACACTTTTAATCTGGGTCACATCTTCTGCTGGAAGTCCATATAAAGACAATGGAAGAAAGAAGGGGCAGTTTGTTCTTTGCCTGCTTGCCCTTGCCTTGTCAGCACATCCATCCCTTCACTGGCATTGAAACCTACTTCTTTAAGACACCAGCATATACAGAAAACCAGTTGAGACACCCAACCTTGAGAGACTGAGAGACTACTAAACTCTTGGACTTTTCACCACAGCTAGGCATGTGTATTTTAGCCTCTAAGTCATTCCAATAAAATAATATATTACTAATTATATATATATTATATTTATAATAAAATATGTATATGGAAGCGGAGAGAGAAAAAGATTCATTCTGTAAGTTCTGTGACTCTAGAGAACCATGACTAATACTGGCTGGCTTACAGTTTCAGAGGTTTATTCCAATATCAGCATGAAGGGAAATACAGTAGAGTGTAGACAGACATGGTGCTGGAGAAGGAGCTGAGAGTTCTACATCTGGATTCACAGAAACCAGGAAGAGATTGAGACACACAAGGCCTGGCCTGAGCTTCTGAGACCTCAAAGTCTACATTCGGTGACACACTTTCTCCAATAACACCATACCTACTCTTCTAATAAGCCACACCTCCCAGTAGTGCCAGTCTTTATGAACCTATGGAGCAAAGCAATCTATAGAGTATATGTTAGCATTATAGGAACTCTCAAAACATTCCTACATAAAACCCTAAGAGAGGAGAAGGCATCCATATAAAAGCATTCAGGTGTCTTGAGGTTAGGTGGGGCCACATTTCAGAGGAAGAGAAAGCTAATAATCAAAAGGTATTTCTAGTCTATAGCCACATCTCAACACTGTTGTACTTTTCACAAGGAATAAGTATCTTCAATGTAGATATGAGCTTATGCTACTGAAATAAAATATTAATGCCTTCTGAAGCTAATGTGATTATCTTCTCTACGAGGGTATTTAACTTAGGATAGAAGAAAAGTAGAAGAGTGCTGCCTTTCTTGCTGTAGTACTTTAAAATCCGAGCTATAAAAGCACTTCGGAATTGCTTTCGAGAAAGGTCTCTCAAGAGGCAGATTGCAAAGGGTGTGTGTGTACTGCTTTGTAAGTGCAATCACTGAATGATTATGATGGTAATAGCCCAAACGATAAGGCTCTTCAAACACAAAATCATCACCTACCAGATAGCTCTTCTTGTTGGAGGGATGGTAACAATCATTCAGAAGATGTTTCTTCAGAGCTTCCTTGAGTTCTAATTATGTACCATACTTAAAAGCAATTCAAAAGGGCCCTTGGTGTAAATCAATTTCAGATCTCAAGTGGCATTAAGCATTTAATACAGAGGACAAAATGGACTCCTCTAAACAGACTCCACCCAAAACTCTAGCCCAGGTTGCCAGTTCTTCCATGTTATATGGCTTTGCCTATATCTTTTCTACTTCCTAAGTCTTAAATCTTTAGTAATCTGCTGGTGGCCATGTCAGAGGAGCAGCAAGTGGCAATTTCAGTTCAAGGTGTCAACCCACCAGGAGAAAACTCTCTGATGGGTGAATCTAGTTTAGGGAAGGACACAGGACTACAGACGCTGGAATGTCTTTACGTGTCCGCTGCTGCTAACTAAGGGTGTGGGAAGATCTCCCTGCCTCCGTGTAGTGTGTTTATCTCATGGAAACATCCTGTTCTGCTGGGCATTTTTATTTATGGATTGTCAAGAAGATGATTCTTCTCCAAGCTGTACTATCTAATGGATAATAACAATGATAGTTTATACAGAGTTTCAATGAATAAAAATAGATTCAAGGAAATGCTACACGGACAGGGTCTGTGAGTTTCACCTAAGGAGCTGCATAGATTGTAGCTCAAGTTAATTGTTAACAACTGAGTCCCAGTAGCCCAGCTAGTTTAAATTCTCTTAACTTTAACAATGGGAGATGTGTTCACAGTTTTTGAAGTCCATCACAGCTGAAACAAAGCTTTGAAAAATAATAAAGTTAGACTAAGATGTCTTTGCTAAATATTTTTGAGGTGAAAAATCCAAGAAGACTATCTAAAGTTTTAGAAAGGCTCACAGTTGAATTCCCTGAACTTGTTAAAGTCAGGGAAGAAAAACAAAGCAGCCCAATTATTATTGGTTAATGTACCTTTCTTGCTAGGATTGGTTGATGAATAAAGGTGATGATTAATTCCTTATACCCATTTCTGCCCTCAATATTCTGATATAAAAAAACTATTGATGAGTGGGCATGTATCCTAAAGATTTAAAGTAGAGCTGACAGATTCTTTTGCATATATTAAAACTTTAGGCTTGCGATTCCTTTAAGATTCCTTGTAAGATTAACTTTCAATATAAGTAATAAAGCAATTGACCCTTTCTTAGTAACTGCAGAATGCAGCCTGCTAGTGAAAGACTGACTGAGATGAATACTTTGCTTATCCACACAGTTAATCTATAACAAGTTGCTTGGGTCTAAATGTACATGGGTTCTTGGGAATAATTTGTTTTTCACCTGTAATAATTAAAATGTTTGATCAAGTAAAGGATATGGAAAACATGCTGTTTTTTACTGTTTGTTATGTATTCTCTTTAATCATTCATTGAAAAAACAGAATGTAACCACGGTATAACCTCTATAATGACTGAAAAATTTTGTCGGGTGTATAAACTGTTGGAAAAAAGTATACAGTATAAAGAACACAGAAAAAGCAGAGAGAGAGAGAGAGAGAGAGAGAGAGAGAGAGAGAGAGAGAAGAGAATAAAGAAAGAATCTATCAAGAGAGTGCCTTTTCCCCTAAACCCCCTCAGATAGAATTCTTAGCTTCTGCTGCCTTGGATTCCTTTCAAAGCCCTGTGCTGCTGGAGGCTGCCCATCCCCGAGATAGCAGTAATGATCACAGAAAGGCAATGCCACAAAATACCTATAAATGTGTGTTCAGTTGTTGGATTTGTTAGGTATTTACTTATCTGCAATATCCAAGACCATGTTGTGACCATTCGTGAAAGACTCATGTAAGATGTATGAAACAGGATAAAGGCCAAGTACCAGGCTGGGAAAGTCTTAGAATTAGTACTTAATCCTCTGCTTGTGCCAAATTTGGTCTTTTACATTAGGAAGAATGCCTTACTCTCAACTTTGGTTAGTTACACATATAGTTATTTTTCATATAGTATAAGTTTTAAGCTCACAAATTCCAACATATTTCTGCATAATCCTCAAGAATCAGAGGCCAGGAAATTCTGATATGGCTGCTCACTCAAGCGGACCACAGCCCCTAGGAACTGAATTCTCAGCACATCTGCAGAAGGTTCAGAAGTCAGCATCAATGTAAATTAATGGACCAAGGTTATCCTGCCATCTGAATACCCTACTTCTGATCACACAAGGATTAATGGTACCCATAGTGTTCACACAGGTATTATAAAAAGCCAATCACAAAATGCTTTCCATTTGTGGAGAAGCTTGGTCTGCTTTCTTGGAAAGGGTGTACCTAATGTTCATGACTTTGTCACTAAGTACCACCTCTTGTCTTTTTGAGAAGAATGTCTCCACTGAGCGTAATGCAGCCTTTATGAATTTTTTAACTGGCATGCTTTCTGGTGTTTTTTTTTTTCCCCTCACTAAAATGGAAAATGGACTTCTGAGGAAGCTTTTCTGAACCTTAGAAATTTTTCAAGAGTGTGTTTCCTTTTTCCACTTCTAAGTTTAGCACCACAAGAATGAGTCTAATCATCTAATCGCTACAAGACACACATTTCTGGAAACTGTTGCTAAAACGCCAGTTGCCCTCTGTAGACTTCTTCCAAGGAAAGCAGCCCTTCTGTGGCCCATTTGCTGTTCAGAGCTGATGATGGTAAAGGATCTTGCACAGGGCGAGTTCTCTCTGGAGAGCAATGGGCCTCCTGATACCATGCTTGTTCCAACTCCAGATGCTCAGGGAGCTCGTGCCCCTTCTGCATGCTCCAAACAGAAAACAAAACAAAACAAAAAAAAAAAACCTGTCTTCAATGAACTCTATTCCCAATGCTTGATTCTCAGAGACCTGTGAAAAACACAGATTCTGTAGCTAAAATTGCATGAAATGTGGTGTATGTGAATAAAGCCTGTCACAACTCCCTCTTGGGGGACAATGCTAATATCCTTAGATCCTTAGAGTTCCAGGTGACTTGAAGAGTAAGGCTGGGGCCTGGGGCATTGAAGGGACAGTGTCTGAGCCTATATTGACCAATGATCATGAGTATTTGTAGATGAAAGACAAAAGCTGAAACTCCTCCTAGTACCAAATGCAACTTGGGATGAGATAGGGATGTATCCATCATTTTCAGCGGCGTGAAGTGTCCTGGGCCAACGTTGAACAATTTTAACGACCCCTACATCCTATTCTCTCCTAGGCATTCTACCTGCCAACCAAGATTTACTTTCATGGAAAGAACAAACAACAAGAACGGCATACCAAATGAAACTAGTTCTTTCTGCTCCCTGCATCATCCTAGGGCAGAAACAATCACAAGAGAAAACTGAATCTCCATCTTGAGACCCTGAAAAGCAAGAATAACTTTATTGAGGGTTTCTGGAGAAGGTAGCATAAGGGAACATCATGAAGGAAGTCTTCTCAAAGTCCTTAGTTATACATATATCTTTTCCCCCAGTATTCCATTCATCTCGCTGGTCCTCTCTGTCCTCTAGCCCCTGGCTTGAACTTCCTTACTTTTCTCATTAATTTAATGCTTCTCATGTGGAGTAAATTACCCTACTCTGAACTTGCATTATTTTCATCATGGTGGTCTCTTTTTGGCAAATAATTTTTCCCCCAGTTTTTCCCCTGCATTTCTGTCACATCAATTAGAGGAGGTCGTATGCTAAAAAGGAACTGAGACTGGAGGACGGGTCGATGGACAGAAACAGAATGAAGGGCACATTTACCACCTCAGAAAAGTGTCACCCTAGTCCTCTAGATAGATGTGAGTAGATCCAGGGATCTAAGTGTGTGCTAGCACTTTCCCCTCTGCTGGGACCAAATGCCTGAAGGAGCAATGTCAAAGGATGCTGTTCTTTCATGGCTTCTGTCCATGGTCAGGTGGCCTCTTATGTTCAGGGAGAACAACATGGTGAGAGAAGGAAATGATGTAAGAGAACTATTCATTTAATTAACAATCTGGAAGGAAAGGGAGAAGGGAAGAGAGGGAAAGGGACGGGGAGGAAGAGGGAGAGAGACAGAGAGACCTGCTCTGGATAATATATCCCCCAAATTTACCCCCAGTGACCATTTTCCCCTGGCTGATGCCAATATCCTAAAGGTTCCTCAATCTCCCAGAATGGTGAAAGCAGTTGGGGACAGATTTGTTAAACATGAACCTTCAGCAGAGCAGCATATTTTTTTTGAGCAAACTCAAACCATGACAGAAAGAAAATGGTGCACGAGAAAACAGCTGGAGCTTAGCACTTAGCAGAAGGAACTAAACAGTGAGCTCATGCACTGGATCCACTGAGCAGACACACTGCAGGACAGCAGGAAGTGGAACTTGAAATCAGCCTCTAGATAAAAGGGCCCAAACAAAGTGGAGGGTGTGTCCAGAAACCAGGAAAGTGGAACATTAGATTTTAAAAAAATGGGGCAGGAGATGTTGGCCATCTATAGAAGAATGACAGAAATGAAGACAGAATCCAAACCCAGGTGCTAAGGGAGAATATCTTTAGAAATTCACAGCCAGAGAGAAATAACCTCAGTATTTTTTTTCTCTTTTTAAGTAAAAATTAGGACTGTTATACAGAAATAGTGACCAGATAGAGTGACAGAAAATACAGGCTTCAGGGGCTACTCAGGAGTTAGTCCTGCCCCTGTAGTGAGTAGTTAAGGACCAGAAACAAAGTGAACTCTCAAAGAGGACCAGCAGTAACTGATGCCCCATAACTTCCCCTGCCGTGAACCTCATGCACTGGTACTTAGGAGTGTTCAAAAGCACTGAGAAACTGAATAGCCCTGCCTCTTGTCATCAAACACTGTCATATACCAGCCTGAAGACTCAGTATGGTGATCATGAGTCTCATGCAGCTTAGCTCCTTACTTCCCATTGAAGAATCACTGAAGAGGCTTGAGCCAGAATCTCAGTCTGAACAAGACTATCAGAATTTCAAAGCTTGCTTACATGAGAGAATTTCAGGCAAAATCTGAAACCCTGCCCTCATGTTTCTCTCCCCTACCCCTTCCTATTCAGAAACCCCCAGTTTAGTTCCCTGTGATTCTCTCACCAGAAACAAACGATAACATAAAATGCTTCACCCCGTAATACAATGGCCGAAGCACCTCACCTTTCCCAGGTATTTGTATTGAAAGTAAGACCTGCTGGACCAGAGAAGGTCAGGAAGAACTCTGACCTTCCAACTAGAGAGCAATGAGAGACCTGGGGTAGAAAAATTCCTTCAAAACTGACTAAGCAATCTGCTCACTCTGACTTGGGGTACAGCTGATCTTAACTCTCTCTCTCTCTCTCTCTCTCTCTCTCTCTCTCTCTCTCTCTGTGTGTGTGTGTGTGTGTGTGTGTGTGTTAGAGATAGAGATATAGAGAGAGAGAGATACTGAGAGATTTCCTAGAGTGTGATAATAATTCTGCCCCAGGTCTAGTGACATCTTTGTATGTTTTCTAACTATCCACTGTACCACTTTTTACTAAGATTTTTCAAACAAAAACTAGTTTTCTTTCCCTCCTGGGGCACTGTAAGCTGTGTGACAATACCAGGTCATAAACTGACCCACGGGGCACTGCTCTGAAGTTCTTACTAGCAAAAACAGAGACAACCCCAGTATAACCACAGACATTTAAGGTTTGGCTTTAGTTCCCACATCTGGACATGGGCTCTCCACCAGAGTGAAGATACAGGATGATGTCTTCAAAAGAAGGAACATGGCTATTCTGAAATAAAAATGATCATGAGACGACGTGCTCATTCAGTAAGCAAGAACTTCAGAACTACCCTCTAATATTCTAACATCCAGCTCCTACTGACATAGGAGTACCTTCTCCATCAGCATGAATCCCCACAGCTCATTATCAGGAAACACATTAGTACAGACCTCATGGGAAATACTCAGCAAACGATAGTATTTGGAAGGTACTCTGCAATTGATCAACATTGCAAAATAAAGTAGTGATGGATAAAGTTAATAACTGAGAAGAAAAATGTCAAGAAAAATAATGATAACTTAGCACATACAAAATAACAAGAACCCCCTGGTTACAAATACAATATAACACAGAAAAATATAAATATATTATCCCCAGCCATGAAAACTTTGTCTCAATGTTCTCTGAGACTAAACTAATATTGTTTACTTGAATTATACTGATTTTGTGGTTTTTAAAATGAACTTTGTAATTAGTTTTATGGTGGTTAAAACATTATAGGCTAGAGTTGATTTCTAGTTTTATGGTTGTGAACATTTAAGTAATAGTATTCTAAAAACCATTTAAATCCATCTTTGGAGTTTGGAGACTTTTTTTTAAAGGGTGTCTTGGCATAATTCAAGATGAGAAGCATTCCCTAATGAGGAGCAGTAGAGCATATCTAGTAGGGTCTAGGGCAATGGAGTCAGACTCAGTTTATATTTCTGGCCTCACTGTATTCTATGTAGTTCTCTGTCTTTATCCCCGTGAGTCTGTGTTCTCATCTGCAAAGAAAAATTAAATTACAGTATTTCCCTCACAGTGTCGTGGCGAAGTGAGATAAGACATACATACTTAAAAAAATGATGCCTAGCTAACCGTCATTGTTCAACAGATCATAGCAATTAAAAGTAAGCAGTTCATGCCTAACAGCTCAAGACGAAGCAGAACCCCATGTGGCAGTGCAGGACAGTAGTCTCGGGACTTGAGAAGGGAGGTGGAAGGATTATCAGTGTGAGGTCAGCCTGGCCTCCTTCACATGATCCCCTCTCAACAAAACAAAAGAAAGCACGTAGAAAACTCACCTGGGTTTCCAGGAAGCCCTGCATGAGAACTCACGCAGGTGCATTAATGCTGCCTGGGAGTCATGGAAGCTCCGTGTTCATCTAAAAGTGGTATGAAAGGGTTATATAAGCTAGGTCTGGTGACACATGCTTATCATCTCACCACTCCAAAGGCCAAGGAAGATGGATTATAATTTTAAGACTTCAAGGCAACCTAGCTACATAGTGAAGCCCTATCTAAAAAACAAGCAAACAAAACAAAACAAACAAAACCAAGCAACAACACAAACAAACAGAAAGCTGGAAAAGAGCATTGTTTAATAGTTTGCAAGCTTTCTTACTTCTTGCGCAACATAAGGTATCTTCAGGTCAACACTGATTTGCCAAAGAGAAATGACTTGATCAACTTCAAGGCTTGACAGACAATTACATAGGCTCTAAGTCCCAATTTCACAAACCTTCCCGTGCTTGGAGGTTCTGAGACTGTACAGAATCCTAACTTCCAGTTTACGTTCTCAGTCTTCTCCATGCACCTCTGTAGCTTCATGCACTACCTTTAAATGACCCTTGACCTTGCATTGTGCTAACTGGATACCAGCAGCTTGATGCATGCTACATATTTTTTTATTCTTTGAAAATTTCATACATGTATATAGTGAATCTTGGTCATATCTTCCCCTACTCCTTCTCATTTTCCTCCCAACCCCTGATACATCCTCCTCCTAATTTATTGTCCTCCTAAAAAAAATCAAACAATGAATCCAACCTTTGCTGCCCATGTGTGATGAGTGTGGGTTGATCCACTGAGGCATGGGAAACCTGCCAAATAGCTCTTTCTCCAAGGAAAAATAACTATACCTTGCTCAGTATCCATCAGCTGCCAATAGCTCCTCAGCTAGAGGTGAGCTATCAGGAGCCCCTCCTCCTTTTCGTGTGCAGGTCTTGTGTAAATAGCTACAGTCACTTCAGGGTTGTATGTGCAGTAGCCACATCATGTCCTGAGGACACCATTTCACAACACTGCCCCCACCCTCCAGTTCTTCCACCATTTCCACCTGCTCTTCCATGTTCCCTGAGCCTTGTGCCATCAGGGTACCAATATAGATGCTACAATCTGTGGCTCAGCACTCACAGTGACCCATTCTCAGTACTGTGAACAGCGATCACTAAATCACTGTCACAACAGTATCTTTAAGAAATTAAAAATTAAAAAAACTTGCAGAATTTTATAGAGATCCCCAAGGAACTATACCATACAATGCATTCCCTGAATAAACAGCAGTGCAACCAGGCTATGATTAGAAGCTTGAGTCTGCCAAACCCTACTTATATTCCTACTTATATGTGATCTACCAATGCAGGATGAATCCAACAGTATTATGTAAATTTCAGAGTAGAAGAAAATTTTACAATATAATAACATTTTGGAAATGTAAGTCATGTACTCACTTGGTTTTTAAAATGAGGTAGAATAATGAAAGCTGAGAAGCGAGAAATACATGAGCATCCGAAAATGGGTCTTCAATTTTTAAGGAGCCAGATTAGCATCAATATATCATGCTTCCCTTGGGTATATACTGTGTGCTAGTTACACTCTTGAAGCTTTCCTTTTGTTAGGAGCACTGAATGAGGAGAATGAGGGAATCTTCTGTTGTAAGCTGTACTTCCGTACACTCCACTGTATGTATGATAGAGATAGACTGAGTTGCTTAATAAGGGTGTCTCCAGTTGCATTGCAGAGCACATTTTCTCCTTGATTTTAGGCTTCTCTGAGGTGCATAACCTAGCACTTTCCCCACTACCAATAGGTAAGTGTATCCACAGAAAATAATGTCTATATTACCTCACGTATGTGTGTGTGTGCATGTGTGCACGCGTGTGTGTGTGTGGGGGTGCTCATATGCATGGATAGTGCATGCACATTTGGAGGCCAGAGGACAGCCTTGGCACTGTTCCTCAGCTGTCTACCTTGTTTGTGAGACATGGTCTTCTTATTAGCCTGGATTTCACATCAAGTAGGATAGGCTGGATGGATGGCAGGAGAGCCCCAGGGATCCAACTATTTCTACTTTTCCAGTTCTGTCATACAGTGTGCTCTCCACAATGAAGTTTATTATGACCCTAATTGTTCACTCATGCAATGAAACAGCATCATAAAATGAAAATACAACCAGAGGTAGGAACCCCAGATTCTGTGTTGAAATTCTCTCTGTGGTAGACACCTCCCTATGCTGACTTCACATCTCCATCCTTGAGTCTTAAAAGTTTTAATCTTGGGTTTACTGACTGTTCTGAAGCAGTAAACATATAATGAGCAAGACACACATACTTTGTAGAATGTACTGCCCTTCCCATTCCCAAAGGGCAAAGAACAACACGGTATAAAGAGAAAGCAACTATCATTTACATTTACATGTGTAAAGAATCTTGCTTTCTTTTATGTGAAAGTCACAATATATTCATAAGACTATAAAGAGCTTTTAGCTACCGCTTGACCTAAATTAATATTGAATGCCCTTGAAGGAATTATCCAGAAACATTAAATAATTATTGAAATAAGTGGTAATTAAACAAAAAAATAGACATGACTTATATAGAATACTTTACAATCCAAAATTATAACAAAATCAAACAGTGAGTTCAATAGCTAAGATGCATGTTTTTATGCCACTCACAATAGCTTTTTCCAAAAGACCATTTTTAGGATGCCCAAAATAACAAGTGCACTGAACATCTGGTTCCTTCTGTCCATTGTGTGTGATAATTTATAGCAAATAATTCATATCCAACTCCAAAGTATGTACTCTGCTTTGCTCCAAGAATATTCCTGCCCCAAAAATACACAAAAATAAACTGGTTTTGGAATGTACAGCAACTTCGTGATTTGGGGTTTTGTTTCCAACAGCTTATAAACAACAAGATGCCAGAATTTAGTTTTATTGCCTCAAAAGGAAGACAAAGTTTTGGAGTTAAGGGGACTTGATTCAATAAAAAAAAAACTAGACAACAAATTTAAATGCCCTGAAGAGCTAGAGTCATTCTGAAATGAATAGATGGTTAACTCTCAAAAGTTACTGTCCATTTCTTGATTGAGAAACACATTCCCCAGGAGATACAAGAGAAAGAGAAGAGTGCATCTAAGCGTTAGTGTGGAAGCAGGACATAGCCAGGGTCTTCTTTCTGAATTTTGAGAGTATACCATGAAGCTATAACTGGAAACCATACCTTTCTTTGTTCATTTGTTCTTGTTTCATTCTAGTTTCATGAGATGGAGTTCTCTTCTATCTCAAAAATGTTTCCAATCCAGTTCCTCCACTAAGTTACTTGAAGATTATGAAGTTTAAAAAAATTCCAGTGTGTTGCCCAAATATTCTTGAGTGTGTGACCTTGCCCTGAAGCATGGTTGACCTACCGTGAAGAAAACTGACTTCCCCTCTCCCAGGAACTATTAATTACCATTGACTCCTCAGCTGGGGGTAGGATCCATGTCCCCCTCTTCCTTCCTTGTTAAGATTTTTGTTTGTCTTGAGTTTGTCTGGGTCTTGTACTTGTTGGTAGGACTGCTGTGAGTTTGTATGTGCAGATGCTCTTGAGTCTTCTTTGTAATTAGAGCACATAAATTTGGTTGAGTAGAGAAGCTGAGGTGGGTCTTGGTGGGCTTTGTTACATGGCTGAATATGATTAAAATACATTGTATAAAGCTCTTAAAGAATTAATGAAATATTTTTTTTAATTTCAAGTATTTTGAATGGCCTTCCAATTTACTAATCTAATTCATATGCAATTCTTTACTAAAGACAGATATAAAAAGTATACTTACTTTATCATCAAACACAGGAATCATTATTTCCAATAACTTCCCTTTTATTTTTAATATTTATTATGTTATGTTTATTAGTTTGGCAGAGCATTATGTGGAGACTAGTGGACAATTGGTGGGAGTCAGTTCTCTTTTTCTACCATGTGGATTCTAAGAATTGAATTTAAGTTCCATGAGGCTTGGCAGCAAGGGCCTTTACCAACTAAGCCGTCTTGCTAGCCCAAGGATGTAGGGCATAGTGTCCAAGCAGAACTTTTTAATGCTTCTACATAAGATCCATCAGGAAGCAGGTTGATTAACTATCAAAAGACCTTTAGGAATCAAAGATAGCCAAATAAAGAGTATTAAGGAATATCAACATAACATTTTCAATTTATGTAAATTGAAATAATTTTTTTCTGTGGGAATAATTAATATCTCTTTTTTCCAGAGTATATTCAAACAGAAACAACAAAATATATTTAACTAATTTATATTGGGTAGAATCTTATAGCACTGTAGAATATTTGCATACTGAGAATTATCCACTTCAAAGGTAAATCACAATATCATAGGAAAATTATGCTGGGTTTGGGCACAGGAGGTTGACATATACTACCTACATGTGTGATAACTGAGTTATGGGTCTAGCCTAAAATTCTTGGTCATTTCCAAAACTGACTTCACACTCATATGTGTGAGACATTCTTATCTTTTTATATTGTTTTTATTGAGCTATATCTTCTCTACTCCCCTCCCTTTTCCTCCTCCTGCTTTTACCTTCTCCCATGACTCCCACACTCCCAATTTACTCAGGAGATCTTTTCTTTTTCTCCTTCCTTTGTAGCTCCATGTATGTCTTTCTTGGGGTCCTCATTGTTGTCTAGGTTCTCTGAGGTTGTGACTGTAGATTGGTTATTCTTTGCTTTATGTCTAAAAGCCACTTATGAGTGAGTACATATTTGTCCTTCTGGGTCTGTGTTACCACACTCAATATGATGTTTTCTAGATCCATCTATTTGCCTGAAAATTTCAAGATCTCATTAATTTTACTGCTGTGTAAATGTACCACATTTTCTTTATTAATTCTTTGGTTGAGGGGCATCTAGGTTGTTTCCAGGTTCTGACTATTACAAATAATGCTGCTATGAACATAGTTGAGCACATGTCCTTGTGATATGATTGAGCATCCTTTGGGTATATACTCAACAGCAGTATTGCTGGGTCTTGAGGTAGATTGTTTCCTAATTTTATGAGAAATCACCATACTGATTTCCAAAGCATTGTAGAAATTTGCATTCCCACCCGCAGTGGAGGAGTGTTCTCCTTACCCCACATTCTCTCCAGAATATGCTTTCATCAGTGTTTTGATCTCAGCCATTCTGACAGGTGTAAGATGGAATCCCAGAGTTGTTTTGATTTGCATTTTTCTGATGACTAAGGATATTGAACATTTCCTTAAGTGTCTTTCAGCCATTTTAGATTCCTCTGTTGAGAGTTCTCTGCCTAGGTCTATACCCCATTTTGTATTGAATTATTTGTTCTTTTGATGTCAAGTTTCTTGAGTTCTTTGTATATTTGGGGGATCAGTTCTCTGTCACTGTGGGGTTGATGAAGATCTTTTCTCAATCTGTAGACTGCCATTTTGTCTCGTTGACTGTGGCCATTACGTCAAAGAAGCTTCTCAGTTTCAGGAGGTTCCATTATTAATTGTTGTTCTTATTGTATTGCTACTGGGGTTATATTAGTCTCCTGTGCCAAGCATTCAAGTGTACTTCCCACTTTCTCTTCTATGACGTTCACTGTAGTTGGTTTTATGTTGAGGTCTTTGATCCACTTGTACTTTTCTTTGTATCTGGAAGATACACACTACTAACTTCTTTACTTCCACCACCCATCAATGGCTTCCTTCTGAAACACAAGCTACTTCTCCCTATTTCATTACAGAGGCTATGTTTGCCTGTCTTTTCCTGAAAACTGCTCTTTAATCATCTAACCTCCTTCCACTTTAAGGAGAATTACATACTGAAGTGATTAGCCAGAACAACATGCTTACAAAAAAGAGTTCAAGTCCTTTTTCTGCACATATTGTGAGATTAATAGTATTTCAGACAACATGAAAAGCCAGGGGACAATGCTAGGGACAAGAAAGTGTTAATGATGTCCAGGGCTATAACTGCTGCACAGAAATATATATATATATATATATATATTAAAGAATATATATTAAAAAATATATATATTAAAGAATATATATATTAAAGAATATATATATATTAAAGAATATATATATATATAATAGAGAAAGGCATTTCCAACATACCTCAGTCACCCAGAGCTCAAACCTTTGATTTTCCCTTTCTCAGTCTCAAGCTATCATCTCAGTAGTGTGGGAGGCACTGGGGGTAGTACATCAAAGGATTAGAGCCTTTCAAAAGTGGAAACAGTATTTCCTATAGCATATTTTGAGGGGTATTGGAAATGTTCCTTTTCATTCAAGTAGACAATAATCTTGCTAAGGTCCATACTCTGAATATTTTCCAACTGCTTCAAAGGTTAATCATGCTTGCCCCTAAAAAGAAACATAACTAGGGAATATGACTGTTAGTTGCTTCTCTTCTTTGGAAGCTTGCAGGTGCCTTCTGGTACCATGAGGCTTTAGGTCAGTTCTAGCTCCAGGACCTCTAGCTCTGGGGCTTCTGGCTCTTATATCTGAAGTGCATGGTGTCTTCAGCAATAGGGACTTACCTTCACTTCTAATGGACAATTGAAGTCAGCAACAATAGCCTATAATGTTTGGGGAGTCACTAGGACAACTCTGACCAACAACTCAAAAGAACGATTCCCATGACTGGTGCTGGGTGTTTTGTTAGGAGGTCTTTGGCTCTTGGAGGGAACGTTGCCAGCCAAGACAAGGGATTTTCATTTAAACGACATGCGTATATGAGTATTATGGATTTTTTGCAGTAGTTAATAGTGTCATTCTTTATGACTTTTTCAGACATCCTTACTGTTATTTTATCCTCCTTTCTCTTCTGTATTTATCCCCCCATTTCCTATCTGGAGTCCCCTCATTTTCCATTTTCTCATTTGTTCTCTGCTACTCCCCTGGTTATCTGCTATCTACCCTGTCAATGATCCCTCTATACTTGTCTCTGTAGTTACTTCAGGTGTGTGTGTGTATACATACAGGTAAAGAATGATGATATTCACAGTTGTAACTGTGGAAAATAATGAAAGAATAAAGAGAAAAATAGATCATCAATAATTAGGAGAGAACTGATTATCAACTTTGTAAACCAACAAATCTCTAAGTTGAATAAGGAAGTACAAAAGAGTACTGGTATAAACCTGAAAAGGAATTAACAAAATTACAAGAATTAGAACACATCTTTCAATAATATTTGGTGGTGTAAATGGTATTCAATCTTCAATTAAAAGATATAGAATGGCTTATTGAATTTATAAAGAAAGTCCTACATATTTGCTGTCTGCAAGAAACTCACCCTGCTAGCAAAGACACAGAAATTACAATGGAACCTCCAAGCAAGAACAGCTATAGTCATACGTCTCAAAGCAGGCTTCACTTCAAAATTAGGAAAAAGAGTTAGAGAAGCTCACTGCTTACCAATAAAGGAAAGCCATCAAGAAAACCTAATGGTTGTAATTATATATATATCAAATATTAGTGTACCCATTTGCATTAACTTTAGGGAGAAGGAGATTAGATATAATAATAATGGGAGATTTCAATACCCCATTCACAAATAACAGATTATCCAAACAAAAAACAGCAAATAAATTTCCATTTTGAATAATATCACAGATCAAATGAATAAAAATCCACAGACTATTCCACCCAATAACTGAAAAATATTCTTCTCAGAAACCCATAAAACTTGTCTGATAGATGACATTTTAGTTTACAAAGCAAGAATTAACAAACATGAGTAACTCAGAAATAACTTCTTGTATATTATCAAATCAGAATGAAATAAAAAGATAAATCAATGCCAACTAAATACATATATTATACACACAAAAAATAAAGTATGAAGGTTCTTCAAAAAATTCAAAACAAAGCCACCCTATTATTGAGCTATACATACTCCTGGGTATATATCTCAAAGAACTAAAACTATTTTATATAATGGAAATACACATATACCAAGGTGTATTGTGGAATGGTTCCTCATAGCTAACTTACAAAAAAATTAACCTACATGCCAATCAGTAGGTGAATGGTTAAATAAAATATGTTACAGTTACTAAACAAGGTTTTATTTAGTGATACAGAATGACAAAATTATTTTGCTTGGAGGAAAATGCGTAGACTTAGAAGTCATTAGTTTTAGTGAATATGCCTGACCAATAAAGGCAAGAATCATATTTTTTCTCATACTGAGTTGGATGGTGGACATGAAAACAAAGCAGAAGTACTAGAAATATGAAAAGGGGAAAGGAAGAAGGGGGATAAGAGAGGCTGGGAGGAATGAAAACCATCAACATATGTTTTATGTATACATAAAATGTCATAACAAACTCATTATTTTAATAAATAATCTATGTTAATAAATTTTAAAGGGTGGAAAAACAAGCTATTAGAAAATTAAAAGGCTACCCACAAAAGGAAGAAAACACTAACATGTGAGCATTCCTATTAGGTCAACAAGAGAGAAACAAAGCAAAACAGATAATCCAACTAATAATACTGGGACCTGAAAGACTTAGATATTTCAAGGATGATGTTATCCAAATGACCATTAAATTACAATAAACTACCTACAAAACCAAACATAACAAAGGTGCAACCCATTTGGAATTCTCAAACATTGAGGAATGTGCGATGAGTCTAATCACTTTGGACAACTGTGACTTAAGCACCTAAATTCACAGACTCCATGATCTTCCAACTCAACTCCAAGCTGAGAATTGAAGACACCGACAAGCAAGGGTGTTCTCTGCCAGCACTGCTACTCACATGAAGAGGCACTGGAGTGGATATTTAGGTAGATGCCTTTCAATAAGGAATGTTTTTATACCTTTCTGACAGCCAAGACCACCTTAACTTTCACACCTCACCCATCTCCCTGCACTCACTCTAGTTCAAACTTTGCTGTAGGAAGCAGTGTTCTTAAGAGACCAGACATCCTAATAGCCTTTAAGTAGAAAAGCAGTCCAATATCCACTGTACAACAATGAAAAGAATTCACTATGAATAAACATGTTGCATTAATTTCACAAGCATAATGTTGTGTGTTGGAAATCTACAACAAGAGAGTTCGTGATTCTTTTATAAAACTCAAAACCAGGCAAAAATAATCAACTACAATAGAGTTGAGTGGAGTTTTTCAGAAATGGTAGTAATAGTGAACATGATCCCAGTGAGCTTCTAAATGACTAGGAAAATCTTTACCTTGACCAGAATGGCAGCTACAGGGGTACATCCACTTCTTAAGAATCTACTTTTACACACATGATAGGTGGATAATAGATAGATAGATGATAGATAGATGATAGATAGATAGATAGATGATAGATAGATAGATAGATAGATAGATAGATAGATAGATAGATAGATAGATGATAGATAGATAGATAGATAGATAGATAGATAGATAGATAGATAATAGACAGACAGATGATAGAGAGAGAAATAGACAGGTAGATTAGATATTTGATAGATAGGATATGATAGGTAGACAATAAGTAGATAAATAGATTAGAGATGAATCCTTATGATCCAATTCTCTAAGTGTAATTCATCTAATATCTTCATTAAAAATTAATCGCTGGGAAATTAAATTCTAAATTGATCTGCTAAAGAAAAGGAAAGTGGATTTCATATAGCTAAGAGGAGCTGAGGGCTTCTGTATCTGTCATGCTTCATTTACTTTAAATAAAAGTGAAATAAATACAGAGAATGTGGTAGGAGTGGGAACCATGCTCCGTCACAGTTCCTTGTCTTTCTCTGTGCCTTTCTGTTCTGAACGCTTCTCCGTTTTAGAGAGTGCACATGGATGGTAAGGAGTTCACGGGAATCTAGTGTGAGGACCTATGTAATTACCAGGACTTTCTGAGAAATTCATAAATCACTGCCTTGCAGAGCAGATGCTCATCCTTTCCCCTGACAAGGCAAAGAGAAGCAAGTTGCTAGTCCTTCAATCTCACTGAAGAAATCCATGCCAAATGAGAGAGTCTGGTTTTAGTCATCCTTTAATATCACAAATTTTGAAACTGAAGATTCAGAAACAATGTCCTGACTCTCTGTATGTCCATCAAAAACTGATGCCCCCTGAAAACCCAATTATAAGTGGTTCCACTCACCTCTCAGTGGTCTCAAATCACAGGGAATAAATAAGATTAATGCTACCCTTGTGGGAATGTCTATATGACAGGCTGTCTAGTGGGGATACAAACATGGGAGAGTTTATTTGCACTCTTTTTCCTTATCTGTTTTTCTTTATAAGAAATGCCCAGAAATGCTGGCGTGTTTTACTGTGCTCGAGTGTTTTGCTCACTATCATTTCAGAAGTGGTTTCCTGCCATGTGTTAGAGATTGGCTCACTGGAGATTATCTTCCGCACCTGTGTCCTTAATGAATGGAAGCCTCCTTCGTCATTGCCATGTCATCACAGAGGCGACTGAGAAGCAGTCACACACCATCCCGAGCATCTACTTCTGGCCGAAGACCGGCTTCCATTAACCTCTACATAAGCCCTCCCAACTCTAGCTCTCTGCCTGTCCTGAGCTTGGTTCAAAGGGGATAGGAAGATTATCAGCAATGGGCCCAAAAGGACGTGGTAGCAGAGCAACCACGAGCTCTGCAAGGAAAAGATGATACAAAAGAAAGAGAAGTGGGCTTGGTTCAGAGGTTTGGCCTTGGGATCTGACTTGAGGCTTAGGGCAATGACAACTTTTCACTTCTCTGAGTCAGCTTACTGAAAAGTAAGGGAGCGCCTTCCACTGTCTGTTACTATGGTATGCTTTTCCACTGAGTTATTGAGAATATTCCATGGAGGTGAAACATTAGAAGCAAATGCCTACTACTGGCATTCAAAAGCATGAATTACTTTCTGAATCATCTTTGTTGGACTTCATCCTATTTTCCATACACTTTGCAGTCATTATATTAGGTTAAATCTTCCATTTCTTCTCACAAATTATTATCAATTCTTATCCTCATGGTGCACAAGGTATTTGAGCCTTTGCACGTGCTATCTACTTTCTTCACATGCGCAAGGTGCTGCTTTTCAGTTGGAATGAATATTGTGCCATTTGAAAGTCGACCACTAGATCTCCTATAACAAGAGACAAGCAAACTCAATATTTCTGAGTAGCAGTAGGGATGGGGATCATCCAGATGTGATCAAGAAAGGATGTGATTTCAGATTTAACATGCACATATTTATCAAAGATACCACTAAAAGCAAAGAGGCTATGGTATGGGACTCTTCATCCTTGAATCCATAACAAAGTTAACATTTTAACAGCTCAAATTTAGGATCATAAGCTTCAAAGCTACATCTTATAAATCTTCAATAAAGAAGAAGTCCCCTGTGCTGCCAGGCCAACTCTACCTTGTAGTAAGCCAAGGTCCAGGTGGGGGATTCCATCAAATTAAGCTGTCCTTGAAAAGAATATCGTGCCTCTTTCAGGAAACACGAGGAGACATTCCCCTTCCACGCACCATGGGGCTAAATCATGAGACTTCACTAGAAGCCTACAATGCACCATCCTGAGCAATTGGAGCATAATGAGATTGCTACTAGTTTGGATCAGAGCCCAGACTTATCACAAGGCAGAATCGGGCATTAGTTGATAATGGAGGGTCAAAAATCTGGCAAGAGCCAAGATCAGCTCACTGGGGAGTAACATCTGTCTCTCTTACCCTCCGGACATCTGCTCCAAGTTCCCTAGTACATTCCTGAGGCTGAAGATAGCACTCAACCAGGTATACACTGTTCTTTTTCCTATACATACATACCTATGATGAACTTCGCTTCACAAATTAAACATACCAAGTGATTTTAAAAGTAAAAAAAAAACTTACAAGCTATTCTCTTCTGGAATTTTCCATTTTATATTTTTAGACTATCGTTGACCATGATCTAAAAGTGAAACTATGGAAAATTATAGGGGACAGGGGATTCTATGCTCATGTGACATATGTACCTGGTGGATAAACAATGAGAGGAGGGGGAAAAAAAACTCTTTCTAAGCATGAATAAGACTTACAGGATTCTGCAATTGAGGTGGAGGTCAAGTGGTTGGATTTGAAACAGGAGCAGCGAATGAACATAAACCAAGATTTGCGCCGATACATTCTCACATATCCCCTTCCTTCTTCTCTTCTCTTCTCCTGCAGCTACCGGATGAACACAACCTGCAAGGTTTGTATGAGCAAGTAGCTAACATCATTTCTGTTCCCTCGGGTATATGCTCTATTGAGCAAAGCTAGCACTAATAAAATAGTCACACAAATACTCCGAGGAATGAAGATTAACACGATTGTGCATGACCATCAGTCACATCACATGCTGGCACAGAGAGCACCGGGCAGATATTACGTGTTTCATATAGTTCTGGATCCTATTATTAGTGAATTTATCAGGCCAGCCATAAAGTTTCTATAGACTCATTCTTTTCAAGGCATAAAAATCCCCATTACTGTTGATACCAATATATGTTCTGAGGCAGCAAGCGTAGGGATAGCTTAGACCCCAAGGGCCCTGCTTGGCTTGAGCTACATGTATGCTTCTTTTCCAACTAGGCACTTGGCAACCTGGGATCCCCACCAATACCACCCTGCTTGCACTGCCCTCTTCAAACAAAGCAAATAGACTATTCCCATCTATGGTTAACTGTAAACCCTTAGTAACTGTAAACAAACTCATTTTGAAACATATCTGGGAATAAAGCACAGTGGACAAATCCAGTCTGGACTGGTTTGGGGGTATATGCTCAGAAAGGAAAATTATCCACTGAGTGAATAAGAAAATACTAAAGACAATAAAAACATATAGAAAAGAAAAATATCCTACTTCTGTCTTATGCTTCTGCATAATTGGGTACGCACTTGAGTAAAGTCAGATGCATCATGGGAAAGAACATTCACAGCCAGCAAAGGCTTACATAGCCCAAGCCTGTCAATCAAGCCAGAAAACTACCCACACTCTACTTCTCACAACCAAGTCCTTTTCTTCATGGACCCACAAAAGGACACTTCTAGGCAGTGCTCAGGGGTTCTTAAACAATCCTCATTCAGGACCCACTGGTCCCCTGCAGGGTTTCCATTCTGTGTTTCTGCTTTGCTTCTGAATAAAATCCTTGGCGACTTTGCTATACATGTGCTTTCTCAATTCTTCAAACAAGATGCCAAGAACTTGGGAGTGCGCCGGCTAGACAGAGATCACCAGGGAGCTCTTAATGAGTAGAGTGGCTCTCAGATATTTCAGAATAAACACGGCATTTAGAAATAACTCATTTCAGCTTAGGATGAACTATCAGAATGCCAGGGTATACTTCCAGATTATATCCGAATGACTCCTCCCACAAGGAGGCCACAGAGTCATTGCAGTACAATCTCTGTTGTGAGATCCTTTGCTGAGCTTTCAAGAGCTATCTGGTTCATTAAACTAATTCCACAACCACAAAATGCAAATTCTGGCTCTTGGAGAAAAAAAAAACCCAAGGATATAACAATGAATAGGAAGCAGCCTCTGCCCTCAAAGGACCAAAACTGGAAGTGAAAGTACAGCCTGTAACATGATCAGGGCATCCGAATAGCAACACTCAAGTGCCACGAGGCCGTAAGAGAGGCTGCTTACTTTGCGTTATATGCAGAACTAAGTTTCAGGCACTGAAGGAAAATGATTAAAGATGAAAAATTGACTTTCAGTCTTTCCTGAAAGGAATATTTAATTTCTTTATGTTTTGAACAGACTATTCAAAGATCAGAACGATGACTCTTTTGCTGAGTCTATATTATCGATGATATTTCTTGTCTAAACCTGAGCATGGAGTAGAACATTAATAGCAAGAAAATTTAAGTCTGATTAGCTGGGTGAGTCAGGAAAATTCTCTGCATATAGACATGGGTCACTGTGACCTTCTCTTTGTGCCTTGTGTACACTGCCTCCCCTCCCAAAATCCCACACAGCTGAAACAAACTCATCCATTGCTCAGCATAAATGCTTCAGGGAGATTGAGAGAAGGGTAAGAACACAGCCCACCCTTGAGTTTTCCTAGACACGATTTAGCATCCTCAGCCAAGCACACAGTACTCAACTGGCTGTATCTCCTGCTTTGAGAAGCCAAAGCTATGCTGCCTCTCAAAACTAGAGGAACCTGCTTTGTTTATTTGTTCAGAACCAGTCTCTAGTTGGAAGTCAAAACAAGGCAATTATAAAGGAAATATGGTGTGCTAAAAGGTTCACCAAGGTAGAAACATGAAAAACACTGATATGTAAGCTTCTTCCCAAACAAACAGAAATCCAGGTGGCAAAACTAAGAAATGAGAAAGGAAATCACTTTTTCCTAAGGATTCCTGGGTTCAGCTCCTCACTTCCCCAAAGTTTTAGCTCCTGGTCTTGGTATCTGACTACTTTGTTTAGAAACTCAGGTTCTACCCCAAGAGAGCTACATCGGGTAGCTGTCAAAATCATTTAGACAACGCTGAGGGAATTCCTCACAGCCTAACTAAACTAACACATCCTGTCTTGACTGTTTCTGTCCAGTGAGCCAGGATGACCTCCTCTGAAGCTAGGGATGACACATTTTTTTTTTCTTCACATTTTTCCAGCTCTTAGGAGAGGGGTTATTATGACAGAGTATACTGATTTTTTTTGAAGAACAGATTATACCAAAGGATTTCCTGTTACACTGAATATCTATGAAGGTCATGATGGCACACTTAAATTATAGTGACCAAGTATATGCCATAAGAATCTCAACAAAGCTCTTCATTCCCTTCCAGCACCACAACCAGGAGCTGTCTACCTCAAATGCAAGCTAGAAGCCCAGGCCCATTCTCCCTGTCTGCCTGCCTACCTGCCTATCAGCTACCCACCCCACTACATCCTTAGACACCCTTGAGTGTCTAACCTGGACCTCCTGATAGGACTGTCCAGAACCAGTCTATTACTCCATTCATCATGATGTCCTGGGGTCACAGAGTGTCCTCTGACCCAAGATAAGAAAGACCTTCTAGCTCCTACACCACCCACCTTCAGCTGAGGACAATGTGCACCCTATCTGCCACCCACACAAAACACTACCTACTCCCACTGTGACACCAGCTGCTGCTACCGAAGAACCACATGTGGAACCATGGCTTCCACAAATGTCTGGAGATCAGAGAATCTTCTAAGCCTAGAGAAGGTTTACTCCTGAGCTCAATTGTTACACCTATCCTTACCAGACCTGAGACCACTCTGATACCTCATTCCCATACCAACACAGGGGAAGGCAGGAGGGAGAGAGGGAGTAAGACTGAAAACCTGGCACCAGTCAACTATTTTACAACATGACTAGTTGGGTCAAACAAGAATCCAAACACCCATTCAAAAGAGGTGAGACCAAATGTCTACACAATGGAACACTACCAATGACTAACTCCAGATGCTTAGATCCCAGCACAAAAATGCAAACAACATAAATACCCAGGACAATATGTTTCCTGAACAAATTAACACACATAGCCCTGTAATGCTCTGTAACAAAAGCAACATAGCTAATACACAAAACAAAGATTTCAAAAACAATTGTAAGTGTGTTTGAAGATGGTGATGGAGAGATGACTTGGTGCTTGAGAGCATACACTGCTCTTGCAAAGAACCCGGGTTCTGTTCCCAGCAGCAACATGGCAGCTAACAAGCATCTGTAACTGCAGTTTCAGGAAACCCAGCACCCTCTTCTGGCCTTCAAGGGTACCAAGCATGCATGCAGTGGAAATACATACATCCAGACAAAACACTCATATACATAAAATAGAAATAAATACATCTTTAAAAATACATTCAAGGAACTCAGAGAAGATATTGAACAAATACCTGAATGAGGGCTCTTAAACTACAGACTTGAATGAAATAATAAAAACAATTCAAAATATAAAAATGGAGTAAGATTTAATAAAGAGATAAAATATTTGAAGAAAAGCATAAAAGAAATAAACTTAAAATTAAAAATCTCAAAAATTCAAACAAAAAACTCAAAAAGAAGTATCTCAAATAGATTGGATCAGTGGAAGAGAGAATAGACTATCAAATCTCAAAGATAAGGTTGAGGAAATAAAGACCTAGTTAAAGGAAAATGTTAACTAAAAAACAATCTAGGAACAAAGCATACATGAAATCTAGAACAAATCTACAAATAATAGATACACAGGAGAGAAAAGAAACTCAGGTTAAAGGCCCCCCAAAACCTATATGTTTAACAAAATAATAGAAGAAAACTTAAAATCTAAGGGTAGAGATGGCTATTAAAATACAAAAGGTATAAAGACAGGTCACAAAAGAAACTCCCTGTGTCACATAATAATCAAAACACTAAATGTTCAATACAAAAAAAGATATTGAAAGCTGAACAAAAGAACAAATGACATACAAAGGCAAGCCAGCCCATCAGGATAACACCCAATTTTTCGATGGAAACTTTGATAGCCTGAACTTCTACAAGTTTTAAAAAAAAACCATATCACAGATGCCAGCACAAACTACTATACCCAGCCAAACTATCATTTGTAATGAAAGGAAAATAGAATCTTTTAATCATAAAAATATAGTTAAGGAATTTATGGCCACAAAGTCGGCTCTACAAAGAAATACTTCAGTCTAATGAGAAGATTAAATATAACCAGGCAAAAAGAGAGTCTGTCAATGCCTATTGTTATCTGGAGGAAGTGGTCCTTGATAAATATGTTTCTTCTGTGCATGAAGTGTGTTTCTAACACACTAAGAATCAGATGGTAGAACATTAGCTATACTAGTTTCATCACATAAGAATGGTTGACTCCAAGAACTCTTGTCTATTGTCAGAGAGCTGAAACCACAAAGTAGGAGCTCAAAAAGCTGTCAACCCACAGAAATGTATAATCAATGCCTTTTCATGTTCAGACCTCCCGGACAGAGTATCTTCACCCAGAAATGGTTCTCTCCATGAGACATCCCCATGGAGCTCCCTCTCTCCACATTCATGGCCATTCATGTACTCATGAAATAGAAGGTTGCAGAAACCTCCCACACTGATGCTTTAAATGTTGCCTCCAACTCTCCACTAGTTATCTTGGAAAAGTCAAGTCTAATTATATCATTTTATCACTAAAACTTATTTAATGACTTGATATCACTTGGTAGGAAGGAATAACTTCAAACCCAGAGATGAAAATCTAAACTCCTTATTCTGACAGCTGAGAGCTTTGCCGCCGCACACAGTCCACCTTCTCATCTTTACGCCAGTTAGTTATATTTTCTATGCCAGCATTTCATGCTCTAGATACTCCAAAGTACCTCCCACCCTCAAATAAATCCTGTACTTCTGTGAAAACCCCAGCACCTCCACCAAAAACACAGCTTTCCACTATCTGTGGCTATTTTTTAAAATATCTATTTGCCCCAAGTTATCTGTGTTCATCTAACATACTGTATATGTCTGCAGACAATAGGTAAGTCATCTTAACCATCTGATATTTTCCATCATTGTACCAGATACTGAAATACTATAGCACATGGTAAAATAAGAAACCAGTATACACTTTAAAGTCTCTAGCTGGAGGATGGAAATGTCAGTAATGTAAATATCATTTAAGGGAGTACAGGTCTGGGGATGGCATTTGGAGATAGAATGCTTGCTAGAATTGCAAGACCTTCAATTCAAGCCCTGCTCTAAATAATAAAATTACTACAGTTGAGAGACACATGGGCTATGAGGATAAATAATAGGTCTGGTGAGCTAAGGAGATATTGGAAGGATTTGTTGTAATCTGATGGAAAATAATATAAAGGGGACAGTAGTCATAGTAAACATGGGTCTTCCTACTTTTATAATTTTGGAAATATCTCTGTTTCTAATTGCTATATTGCAGCAATCTAAGGACAATGAGAGTGTGAGCATTACAAAGCAAAACTTTATAGAGCAATTTGACAGATAAATTTTATAGATCTTGAATTTTACATAAGGCAAGGCTGTATTTATGTCTTTTTATTTCTTTTATTTTTCTAGTATTTCATTTTTACTATACCAATAAAAGTATTAGTCTGTGGTTGATCAGAAATTTAACAAACAACTGGTCTTTCTTCACAGGTGGTCTGAGGAGATATGTCTTAGTCAGAAGAAGAATAGTTTAAAAGGGCACATGCTGGGAACAAATAAACAGAATCACCCAAGGCAAGACAAAAATGAAATTACATGATGTGTGTATAAGGGATCTGAAGGCAGTCTCAGCTCACTCATAATGACTAAGGTGTTAGTATTTGTTAGGGAAAAATGAGGGATGGAAGCAGAGGAGAGGCCAGTATGATGCATAGTTTCACCAGTAGAGTATGGAATGCAACTGCAAGAGCAAGTTGACTGGAAATGTTATCTAGATAGGCTAGGGATGTAGCTCAGCTGACAGAGTACTTGCCTAGAATGCAGAAATCCTGGGTTTGATTGCCAATACTGCAGAAACCAGATTACAGAAAGTATACTTCTAAAATCCAAGCGTTTAGTAGGTGAATGCAGGTAGACTATATGTTCAAGACCATCCTCAGTCTACATAGAGAATCTAAAGCTAGTCGGAGTTACATGGAATCCTGTCTCAAAAAATCTGAGAATATCATTAGCTCTGGGAAAAGCAATATGATAGGAAGTGAGAATAATCTGGAAAATATTAAGGAATGAAGAAGTTGAAGAAAAGAAGATAGTAACAGTGAGAAAGAGAAGATGCAGGAGCTGGGAATCTGGAGACAGATGTGACACAAGTGTTTTGGAGTTGTACCCATTAAGATTTGTTTTTATAAATGGTGAATATTTAAAGTTAAAATTTCCTGTTAACTATAGAAAGGAGAGAGAACATAATCGTTTGCTTTTCCAAGAAAGTAGATGAGTTTGGCATAAGACAGGAAGTTAATTTAGCTTCACTCCCAAGAGGTGGTATTGTTGAAATAGCCTGTAGATTCTAAGCTGCCGCCTTGGGAACAGAAAGTAGAAAGTTGGATGTGTACAAGGTGGATGTGTCAGGTGACTGAGGTGACTGTGAAGAGTGTTGTCTCTGGAAAAGGATGCCGTACAGAGCTAAGAGGAAGAGTAACCATGAGGACATAACCACCAGGACACTGCGGACATCAATTTTTGAAGAAACTACACAACCCCAATCACAATCCTGTTATTTTTTCTTAAGTGTTTTTCATTTATTCTTTTAGCTTTGTTTTGAAGAGTATTCATTTTTGAGACAATGGCGACACCTTTAACTTTGGTATTTTCCCACTGTAAGACATGAAGACAAGCACACCCTCTCATTTGCGTCTTTTCTCCTACTTCTGGGAGCTACACCACACCTTTGCTGATTTATTTGATCCTGTTCGTTATGCCTGGACAGGGATGATGTGCTACTTCTCTTCAGCTCATCAGGTCTGCAGCAGCTTGCATGGACCAGCTTTGCTCAAAAACAAGAATGGGGAGGAAATGAACAAAAGTAGGCCCTGTTTCAAGTTGAGTGTGTCTCCAACACTCAACTAAATTAAATGTACCATAAACTATATTTGTAGCACCTCGATCCCAGCCTGCAATGCTGATTTTGGTGTTCGTTGGAGACTCCCACTGGAGTCCTTGAAGTTCCCAAAACTCAACAAGTAATGCTTACTTGTTACTCACCCTGCTCACTTCATGCAATCCCCTTGTCCACAAGACTCATCATGACCAACACTACTTGTATACTGTATATCTGCATACCAAAGCCCCTTGTCATACTATGGAATTATGCATCTGTAGGGACCCTTTGCTTCCCCTCGTGCATATCAAGTGAAAGAATCACTAGCTAGACCTTTAAAAATCATGACACCTGCATTTGAGCTGGGATCATAGACTGGCAGCTCACAGATGGAAGCCACCTGGCAGATACAATCTTACTGGGCTCACACAATTTCTGAAAGAGAGGAACACTTCATTTGAAAATCTCTCTAGCTTCCTTTTATAAAAAGTCTGTTCATCTGACAATTTGTGGTGGTAATTTTCTGTATGATGAAACTGATTGGATCTGCTTTGTAGCTGTCTCCTTTAGATGTAATTGACCATAACTTCTCTATTCTAACCTGTGTTGGATTCAGCATTCCCAAGCAGAGTATGAGGGTGCTGGTCACTGTCCCCTGGTTTTATTATTACTTTGTGGTATTGAACTAATAATATTTTACAGCTCACCATTTAGCACATCATTTATAGGGGTTATAGGTATCTCCCTTCCTATCCCCTCAAAGTGGATTTTTTTCTGTCTTGTATTTTGATTTTTTTGAGACACATTTCAGCTAGTATTGATAAAGGATGAGGGATACCACAAAAATGCTTTTATTTCATCATAAAATCTTGAAGCCTTCTTTGTCTGACTTTTTTATATTTTCAAAATATTGGATGTTATGAAAATGGCTTGTAAAATGATTGGATAACAGAAATGATGAAATCATCAGTGCAACGCTTTAAGCTTTAAAACAATATTTCTATATTATCACACATAAAAAATTAATAGTGGCTAATACATTAACAGAAGACATCAATCTACACATAAAAAGGGTTTTTTTTTAACAAACTTTTTTTCCTGTGTTTCATTTCATAATAAATAAATAATCACTGTGATTTGGATACACAACAAATGTAGTTAGCTTTTCTTTCAGAAGACATTTAAATACATTGTTTCAGAGGAAGGAATTTATAGAGGGGACTCATAGCAGGGGGGGAGTCATCCACTAGAAGACTTTAAGATATATTAAGACCTTTAAGAATTCATACTGCTATCCATGTCAGTTTGAACAGCACACACTTGGAAGAGGATCTAAGTATTTGAAAATAAAAAATTATCAATCAGATTTCAACTCTGTTATTGGTATTAAGGCACACAAGCCTTCTTAGCAGCTACCATGTGTTCCCTAACAGATCAGAGAAACGGTTCTTCATAAAACAGGAATCAGCTGGTGCTCATCTATTCCAAACCTGATGGCTACTCACTAGGCATAGAATCAAGCCTAAACTCTTCAGCATTGCCTGCAGCTTCCATAGGGTCAGATGCTGTCCCTTCTGTGACTTCAAATCTTCTGCCATATCTGGTCCCTTCCACAGTGTCCACTAACAACACATGGACCACTTTCTGTATGCTGAACAAGCAAATTTTGCCCCCATGCCAATGCTTTTTCCACTGCTCCTCATGAACTTGTTCCTCCCTGTCATTTTCATCTCTGTTCAAATATCCCTGTACCCAAAGTGGAAGTGGTTCTTAATGGTTACTGCATGATCTTCTGACATTCCATGCCATCTGGAGCCTTCATTACTCATCTACGATCTTGGTGATTAAGGGATGCTGTGTCTAACCCTCCAGCAATATTGTCTCTTTGAGAATGCAGACCATAACTTCTTCACTGTTACACTCCCAGATTATTGGCAGAATGACTGAATTTGTGAATGACAAAAACAAACTTTAAAGAAGAGAATGGTCCAGGCAAATTCCCACAACTCCTGAAATCAAGTTAGAAACTTCTTAATAACTATTTAGTTTACTAACATGAAAATCCTGTAAAATATTTAGAATGCAATTAAAAGGGAAAGATGGATATCATGAGTTAATTTTATTATGTCAATTTTTAATATGTTTATTTTGTAACAATGCTTCATTTACACGCACACATACACTGCAAGCAATAAATAGTCTTCTCATAACAAATGCACCCTGATAGATTTTAAAGGATACCCACTGACTTAATTAAGTTTCATTAAATTTAATGGAAATAATCTACTCAACATAACATAGTCATTTAAATTTAGTATATTTATCATTACAACTGCATGCAATTATTACTAGTTATTTTGTGGAAGCAATATTTATACCTAAAGAAATGGCATGTATAGCTATTATTCAGTATTCCACATGGTTCTTTCAACTCCTTGAACTAACTTTCATAACATAGCAATAATGATATCACTAAAGTAAAATTATTTAATTTATTTATTCTTCTAAGAAGTTAAATTGCTAACACATTCAAATTTTCTTTCTCGGATTCCAACAAATAAGCAATTAACTACCAGAGCTGTTAATTGAGCAAATTACTCCTGAAGGACTCAAAGGTCAAATGAATCCCTATTAAGCTTGGTGGTATGAATCTTTTCTTTGACAAAAACACACTATTTTATTCGAAGATGAAAACTATGGCTTATTAGCTCATCCTTGGATCATGGAGGTGGGAGGCGCCAACTAAATAACTTTTAATGAGTTATCTCAGTGAACTAAAAAGAAGTCTCCGGCCACAGTACCTACAGAGGATGCTGTCACTGAGGAAACCATTTACCCTGCATCCAGTTTGACACAATATTCATGTCCACATGACACCGAATAAAGATCTATGGCATTAAGAAGGGGATTATCGTCTCAAGCTCCAATAGAGGAACCAGATCTCTTTGATTCATGGTTGATGGAGGAGTCCACTGGAAGAATGTCGTCACCCTGCCCATTCCTTGCTGTGAACACAGGAGCTCAAGAGAGAGGCTGATGGGTTAGTGGCTGTTACAGAACTAGCTGTTTGCAACTGCTGAAAATTTCAGCACTGGGATGAATTAAGTCCAAATCCATATTAGCTGCCCTCACTTCCATCAGAAAAAGGCAAAGGGTGTGTACATTGAAAGAGCTAGGATAAAGCCAACTCTAAAGCCTTGCCACTCAACGGAGCTACCTCACCCAGAGTCATGCAACTGAGTTAGGAGATATAAAGACAAGAAATGCCCACAGTGGTCCTTATATTCCTACACTCCCACAGAAGCCGCACTTGAGCCAGTGTACTTGCTGTAGTATAAGTTGCCATATCACACATATGTACAAAAAAGCTTGGGAAATTCCCTCTGAAAAACCTAGCAGAAATCCCTTCTGCAAATTACAAGTCAGTGCTCAGGATTTCCCAGCCAGACGGCAAGAACAGAAGAACATCCTTTCTTTCTTTTTATGTCTCAGAACCTGAGAGTTTCCGTTCTTTTTCTTCTTTTCCTGGCTAGTTTTTAAATTCATCATATGAAAATGTCTGGGAACAGAAAGCAATCTAAAAATGACCGCCTCTCGGCTTCCATACCTGTCTTTCCATTCAGCCCTACATGGACAGGGCTGAGAGGATTTTCTGTCTTCTTTAGGGTTGCAGGCTCCAGTCCCAGTGGCTTATACCTGTGGCTGCTTGATCACTTTCCCTGCAGTCAGAGAGGGGATGCCTGATCAGAACATTTTCCTCTGACTTGTTCTGTATCTGCCCTGAGAAGCCAGAAGTTCAACTTGAGGCAACTCAGGAAGAAGAGAGGGTGATTCTACAGGTGTCTTGTATAGAACAGAGATAATATGACCAACAGAATTAGCTTGAAGTCCACTGTGCGTGATTGCTGGGGATTGGCCTTAATATGTGAAAACACACTGGTAGTGTGAGCCCAGTTTGAGCTAAGTTTTAAAGACCTGTTTGACCCAGCACATCTCCTTAGACAAGATCCACAATTTCTCAATCAACACAGATGTTAACTAAGACTTCTTTTGTCCTTCTTTTCCTTAAAACTACATTTAGAATAGCTTTGCTATATCTCCAAGGAACACAGTATTTTCCTAAAGATTTCTGTTAATACCCAAAGAATCTATCTCTTTCTGACCTTACCTGTCTCATGTTGTGGTGGTTTGAATGAAAACGGCCTCTATAGTCTCATATATTTGAATGTTTGATTCCCAGTTGGTGGAACTGTTTATGAAATTGTGTCATTGGTAGTGGCCTTTGAGATTTCATATGACCTCACCAGACACTGTGTCACTCTCTCTGCCTCCTACTTGTGAACCAAGTGTAAGCTCTCAGCTACTGAACCAGTGCCCTGCCTGTCTGCCACCACACTCCCCTATATATACATGTGTGTTCATGGACTCACCCTCTGAAGTTATAAGCAAGCCCCCAATTAAATGCTCTGTTTTATGAGTTGTCTTGGTCACAGTATCTCTTCATAGCAACAGAATCTCAATGGAGATATATAGCCAATGTGGCAAAGTAGACCACCTGGCCTGACATGCAGGTAAGAAGAAAAGTCAAAGGAGCAGGAAGATGAGCATCTGTGGAAAGAGAAAACTAACAAACTCTGCCCACCCAGACTGGGGAGGCTAAAACAGAGTTCTGAGAGTCCTCTGGAGCCAGCTGCTTCCATGTCGCACCTACACCTAGATTTTCCCATTGAATAGACACAGCCAGCAACTTTTTATTTTGTATCCTGGCTTTGGAAATAAAACTATATAATGCCAACAAATCTAAGGATATCCTTGGCATTTACATGAAATAAGTAACTATCTAAATGAACATCTCTTTAGTGAAGTCATAACACCATTTCCAACCTAACCATTACCTCCTGCGATGTCTCCTGCAAACACCGAAGTGCCCATGACCAGCAGTTATACTAAATGGATTTGTTCTCCAACACATTCTGTCTCATGTCTCCCTATCTTCTCTGGGCTGACACTTACATGGACAACATTTTCCTTCTGGGAAGACTCTAAAATGGGTCTCTTCTTCTTAGAAGGCTTCCTGGTACAATCTCCACTGTAGTGGGTTTGGTTCCTCTGACTACCTAGACATAGCTTATTCTCACTTGGCAATTACAGTACTGTAAATGTTTCCATATCTGTCTCTTCTGTAGTCAATGGTATAATTGAAAACATGGCTGTCATTCATCTCCACTTGACCAACACCCAAAAAAGCTCATCTATAGGAAGAATCTAATGATGCATAGCGGCCTTAATCAAACCTATATTCCACATCAAAGACAGATGCGTTGAACCCGGAAGGCCTTGGTCCACAGTCACTACTGTAAGTATGCACCTTTCTAGCCATTGCTTGATCCGCATCAGAGGTTTGCCTAATTAGCATAATCAATCTTAAAAATCTGATCTCTGTTGTAGAAAGAGGAGACACTAAGACTTCTGATGGGGCTAAATATTTTAAGAAATTTTTCTTGCAAGATTATAAAAATCTAATGAATTGAGACCCTTATACCATTGGAATTCTAAAGTTTGATCCTAAAGTCATTCAGTGTCCAAATAATGTGGTTCAAACATGTGTTTCCTTAATATTTCCAAAGCAGTTGACCACTGTCTGTAGAACACTCTTTAGTGACGGCTGTGTTTATGGTGCTGATCAAATACACAGTGGGACAGATAAATGAGACGTTAACAAATATGCATAACATACTATATGAAATATTTTGCCTGCTTGCCTGTAAATGATCAAATGTTTCTATGTGTAGCAATATGTGATATTTGCTTTCCTATAACCTTATAGTCAAATTGTCAATAACTTGCCCACGTCAAGTTTGTGAGAGACTATCATTATCTGACAATAATAATACATTATTCTTGTATAAACGTCTCATGCTCAGCAAGCCAGTCATTAAGATTTATACTCAATTTCCTCATAAGGGTTTACACTTTTACCTTACATATTTACATGCACAACTAACTCCATGCTAACTTTTGTGCATGTTTTCAGAGACAGGGGTCCAACATTATTCTCTTGCATGAGATGGTATCTGGCTTGAGTCTGAGCAGATCTTGGAGCATACTGCCACTGAGTTCTTATGCACAGGTGCCCCGCTGGGTCTGGAAAACACTTTCCTTGTAGTTATCTACCACCTCTGGCTCTTACAAAATGATCTCTGAGCCTTGAGAGGAGAGAATGTGGTACAGATGTCCCATTTATGGCTAAGCATCCCACAGCCTCCTTTTCTTTGCATGTCCACCAATGATGGATCTCTGTGTTAACCGCTATCTCCTGAAAAGATGTTTTTCTGGTGAGAGTTAAAAGAAGCACTGATCTATGGATATAAAGATAAGGCATTAGGATTTGGTTTAATGCTATGTCCATTAGCAGAGCAAAAGTAGCATGTTCTCCCCTGGGGCCTATGACCTGGCTAACCACAGGTACTTGGCCCTGATCTTAATAACATTAAAACTTCCAAACGATGACAAGATGTCTTTTCATTTTTCTTGATATTCATTAATTTATTTCCATATTTTGCAGTTGTTACAATGCAGGTTTTACTTTTGTTAAACCTCTGCTAAAATTTTATCATTTTTGATGGCATTATAAATTGAACTATTGTGCCAATTTCACTTTGCATAGGAAAAATATTTGATCTTCAAATATTTATCTTGTACCTTCTCAACTCCCTGAGATTTTTTATTAGTTCTAGTGTTTTAGTCATCCCTTAAAATTTTATTATGCAATTTATACTATCTGAAAATCAATATGCTCTGCTTTCTGCTCAATCTAGATGCCTTTAATATCATATTCCTGCCCATCTTTGTTAAACATCTCATATATTATATTTTTAACATTTAAATATATTTCTGTTTCAGCCTATAGCAACTTTCACAATTCAACATAAAAGCAAGAAATCTAAAATTTTTAAATAGCTCAAATTCTTGATAGACATGTTTTTCCTCCAAAGCAAATAGAGAAATAACCAAAGAAAATGCTCACATCACTAGCCATAGGCAACTACAAATCAACATGTAAGAAAGGCCACTTCACATCCAGAGCTGGCTAGCAGTGTTGCCAAGAAAAGTTCATTTAAAAGAAGTTGTAATGGGTAGGTATAACTCCTGTGTTAAATTCAAAGCAATAGGGATTTTGGTGTCTGTTCCTTAAAGTACTTGATATTTCATGTACTTAAACGAAAAAAATACTTAGAGTTTCCAAAATATCAGTAAATCAACCAGTATTACATTGTATTATAAAAAGATTTCAAATTCATGCAGATGTTTATTGCTCATAGTGTAACATATAATATGTCAAACAATCACACTGGGTGAATTTTTTTTCCTCCTGAGTAGAAGTGCATACAGTTGCAACTGTTTGCCTCAGTGTGCTACTTGCTGTCAATTAGCAGTTTTGTTCCTCCATGTATTGGCAGAGGTTTCTGTCCCACCTGATCCCACAGCCATTCATTCGGTCTCAAAGAAACCTACAGAGGCCTACGTTAATTACAAACTTGTTGGCCTATTATCCCAGGCTTCTTACTAACTAACATCTTGCATCTTAAATTGACCCATAATTCTTGTCTGTGTTAGCCACGTGGCTTGGTACCTTTTATCAGTGAGGCATTTCTATCCTGCTTCCTCTGCCTCTGGGTGATGAACACAGACTGAGCCTTTGCTCTTCCCAGAATTCTCCTTTTCTGGTTTTCCCACCTATACTTCCTGCCTGGCTACTGGTCAATCAGCATTTTATTAAGCCAATACAAGTGACAAATCCTTACAGGGTACAAAATCATTGTCCCACAGTATCTATGATTGGCTTAAGTTAGTATAAACTGACAGTAGATAGTCAGCTAAAACTCAGAAAACACCAGTCTTAAAAAGCTTGATTTGAACCTGATGTAAAGGATGCAAACTCACAGGGCTCTTAGGATGACATTCCATGTCAGCCACCACAGTGCAATGCCAATTACACTCACACGTTTTGAAGTCAAAGTACATATCTCTGTCTTCCCGTGTACTCAAAGCCATGCTTTTCATCACAGTCTTTCCTAGATTTTTATTATAGTCTCTCAATGTCCTACCATGGCTTTATCTATGACAACCCAGACAGACCTGCAGCATGTTCTTTTATAGGTTTCTAAAATGCCATTTTCAGTGTCTCTCTTAAAATTTTATTTATTAACTTATATTCAAAACTGGCTGTTTTTAAAATTCTTGTTGTATTTATTTTATCATTCTTAATCCAAATTTTTTCTCACATCATTGAAAAGTAAATCATCAGCCATGCTTCACCGACATTCATGTATGATATCACATGTTTTTATAACTATTGTTATTTTACTTATCATACCTTTATAGCTGATCCCTATTTTTTACTAAATTGTGAAGCGGTTGTTTTATTTTTAAGTTTTTTTTAATAAGAATTTCATGCATGCATATAATGCATTTTAATCAACTCTACCCCAATCCTTTCTGCCTATTCCTCTACCACTTTTCCTTCCCAACTTCATGGGCCTTGCTTTTCAGCCCACTGAGCCCACTTAGTGCTGCTGCCTGGGATTGTGTGCAGGATCCTCTACTGGAGAATACACAGCCTTTCCAGGAACACATTCTTGAGAACACCCGACTCTTCCTGTGCTAGGAACCATCAATTGCTAGTAATTCCTCAGTAAGGGGTTGGACTTTATCAGACCACACACACACACTTAAGGCTGAGATTTGGGCTCATTTGATCCTCCATGGATCTTGAACATGGCATCACAGATGCTGTGAACTCGTATGAGCAATGGCACTGCTTTTATTTCTCTGCAGATGTCTATGATCTCTAGTTCTTGTGGAGAGATCATGAGGTAGATCTTGGTTTCTATTCGTGTTGCTGTAGTACCCCTACAGAAGGTGGAAGGGTTCATTCTGGCTCCAAGTTCAAGGGTAAGACCGATATGGGGTCCAAGGCACCCCGAGCTTGAAGCAGCTGGTCACTGCATCCACACTCCGAAGGCAGACTGATGAATGCATGATCTTTCTTAGATCCTTTCCCCCCTCGTACAGCCCCAGATCCCAGGCAGGGAATGCACCACCCACAGTGGGTGCATTTTCCTACCTCAGTTAATTCAGCCAATATAATGCCCTGCTATACCCAGAAACCAGTTTCCCTGGTTATTCTGGATTCTGTCAAATTGAGAACTAACACTAACTATCGTGAGAACTTAGAACAAAACTAAAACATTCAATTTCTCTGCAAATACAAGCAGATAACATCATAAATGGTGAAAAAAATCACAAGAAAATATTTGGAACCCATGAAAAACAAGTATCCTTGGTACATAAGGAATTCTTATAAAAGGTAAGATAAAGAGTTCTGCTAGAAAGCTTGGTTGAAGATGTGGTAAAAAGGATATATGTGGAAAGCTAATGCACATATTAAATTCAAAAAATACAAACCAAAGAAACATTTTCTTCTGAGAAAAAGCAGTGAAATATTACTGATTTTTTTTCCAATGCCTACTCTTCATCACAAATTACCCCAAAACCTGATCACAGGTTTTAAAGATCTGGAGTTTTGAAAAAGATATAGAATTCTGAAAAAGATTAAAATGTGCTGCTGTTTCCCCATAGATTTTGGAGCCCCTGACTTGAATATGCCTCCATGGTAGGGACAGGAAGCCACAGTGATGACCTCACCTTCACAACCAGTGGTATATACTTGATGTGGATATTATCTGGTATGAAAGGCCAGGAACTCTCTTGCTATATAGAGACCCTGTCTTCCAAAGATGAAGGTCCCTGAAGAGGCAGGTGGGAAGTGTAACACATGAGGCTCAGGAGTCATCAAGTCAGCTGAACTAACTTACAAACCAATCCAGGTTCCAATACACCCCACCCACTTTAAAGACAGGAATGCTATGGTTACATTGATGGAGCCAACACAGAGTGGAAAATACTGTTTTAGCCACCCTCACAAGACACAATCTGCCACTGAGGCAAAATGAATATGCTCATAGACTGCCAAGTGTAAATTAGCATCTTTCTAAAGAGTGAATTGGCAATGTAAGTGAGAAGCATTAAATATGCCCCAACCTTTATCTGTGACATGATTTCTTCCCCAAAAAACATTTTCTCATTGAGGTATGGATAGAACATTTTATAGTTCAAATTTATTCATCTACAATATTTTAAACATAAAGTACTAGGGCATTATTGTACCTTAAAATTGGTTTTTCTCATCATATTGAGTGAAGTAACCCAGACCCAGAAAGACAAATACAATATATACTCACTCATAAGTGACTTTTAGACATAAAGCAAAGAGAAACCAGCCTGCAGTTCACAATCCCGGAGACAACAATGAGTACCCTAAGAGAGACATACATGGATCTGATCTACACGGGAAGTAGAAAAAGACAAGATTTCCTGAGCAAATTGGGAGCATTAGGATCATGGGAAAGGGTAAAAGGAAAAGGGGAAGAAGAGAGGGGAGTGAAGAAAAATATATAGCTCATTAAAAACAATCAAAAAATTCCACAAAACAAAACAAAATACTGATTTTTCTCCAGTAATTAAGTTTTTCTCAGTGAATTCAAGATAACCACTCACATATTCTTTCAACAAATAATGACAGTTTCTCCTAAGTACCACTCACCAGGAGTTGAACCCAGTTGATCATTGCCCCTGTTACCATCAGTTTAAATCTTTTGGAGAGGTAAACACCACAGAAATAATTACATAATTTGCCTTAGAAACGTTAAGAAGTATTTTAAAAATACTGCACAGGAAACTCTGAGACGATTTCAAATGAAATTAACTTACATGAGAACTCAAGGAGTTGATACTTAAATCAAGAACTAAGACACCAGAATGGTCCTGAGCATGTAGTTCACGCCTCTACACTGGACGTTTGGGGCAAAGGGATGCTAAGGAATTGGAGTCGAAGGATTGTCTGTGAGTTTGGGGCAAGCCTGGGCAAAAGAGTGAGTCAATCAAACTCTTTCTCCCCTACTCCCCACACATCCAGGCAGTAGAAAAAAATCACATGAAAGCCCAGAAGAATAACCCCGAACAGGATATTGAACAAGAAGAAGGCCAGTGTTTGCACAGCATGCTGAGTGAGGGAACCAGAAGGAAGGACCACTGATGACAATGAAGTCCCACGCACTCCGTGGCTATATATCTAAGATTTTACATTTTCTCCTAAGTACAAACATGCTTGGAAGATCTTAGAGCTAGGCTGCCAGAGTAGAACATGATCCCATTGGCACATATTGTCAAGACATTATTCTGACTTCACTTTTGTAAATATAGTGTATAGATAAAGAAGAGGTTAATTATGAGTTCATTGCATTAGTCTAGGTTTGGGGGTGACTATAGCTTGGTGAGTGTGTCAGTAGCAAAGATGACCCAAGGTGCATATTGGGTGGAGAAATGAAGTGTCTTTGGCTTAAGTTCAAAACTACCAACTGCTGATTTACCACTGTTAGTCACATAAATGGGTACAATATTTTTAGAAGACTTGAAGTTATTTTAATCTTTAAATGTTTCATTCCCTTTAAGATGTCAATTCCACCTTTAGGCATTTAGGGAGGCGATAAACATGAGCTGAATAGGATAATACCAATAGACACACCAAAGTGACAGGGGAAAACCCAGGAGGACTCAACACTGCATAAAGAACTATAGGCAACTGAGGAAAGCTGAGAGTGGGGAAATCGTCTTCCCCAGGGAGGAGCACTCCAATTGGTTAAACAACACTGAATGTTCAGCCCTGGAAGTCTACCTCAAAGTAATATTATATGAACTGAACAATATATGTTTATGCATTTAGGAGTATGTGTGTATGTGTGTGTGGGTTGTGTTATGAAATAATTAAATAAAAAGAGCCCATGAGTTTGAGAGAGAGCAAGTTAGGTTCAAGGGAGAGTTTAAAGGGACACAGGAGAAGGAGAAATGTGGTAACTATATTATAATACTCAAAAACAAAAGATTAATTTTAAAAAGAGAAAAAAGTTAGATGGGCAATAATGTTATAACTAAAATCAGATGCTGAATAAGTAGCTTTCAGAGTTTAGTTTTTAGGTAAGATTTTTCAACAAAAAAGCTAGAGATCTTTGGAGAAATGGTCAATTCTGGGTCTCAAACGGGAAATCCAGTATGAGCCTGGAGGAACAAGTATTCAAACAAGGAAAGGGCTAGGACATGTGTTGCAGAGAATAACAGGAATCAACATGAGAGTCCCCAGTGGCCAAAGCCACTGTCACACACAGTAGTAATACCGTATCAAATAAACACACAAGTTCACAGTGATACAACCATATGTGGTAGAGACAACAAAGAGGATCGCTAGCACATTAAGTACAGCATATAGTAACTATTCATGAAGCTACAGTTATGGCTGAAGCAATGAGGCGCAACCATGACAGAGTAACAACATGGTATAAAAATATGGATAAGTGCATGATGATACAAATCTATGACAATAAAGAGGAGCACAAAAGGCAAAGGATTCCCAAAGGACACTTTAAAGTAGTACATATCAGAAAATACCCCTAAGGGACATTTATTTCTAACCTTCTCATCTCATCTTCATCTTCTCGTCTTCATTGAGTATGGACCAGGCTTAGTGACCCTGGATTTGGTAAAAGTAAAGAAGTTACCTTTACAGTGGAGAACATGGTCTGTTCCACCACAGCTGCCTATCAAGATTAATGTTGCCAGTGGTGATGGTGAGTACTGTACATCCCCAAAATCATATGAGAAAAGCTCTTCACGTCCGTTCTTAAGAGACGCTGTCATTCCATTCTAAGCACGAAAGAAAGGAATCAAGATATCTCAGATGGAGAGGAAGCCTATGAAACATATGACCAGGACTTCTCAAAATGGAACAGGCAATGAGGAGCAAGGTCTGAGAAGATGACCAGTTACAATGTGGGCACCAGGGTATTGAATCTTGGGTTAGGAAAAATAACTACTAATGTCCTAGCACACTGCTGAGGTTGTATAATAGTATTATACTCATGTAGATCTCCACATTTTCACAAATGGATTATGGTTTTGTAAAGTAATAATGAATGATGTTAGGTTAATGTTTAGAGACTCTCTAGATTACCTTTGTGAATTCTCTGTAAAATTTTCCCCAAATTATGTCTCCTTGGAGAATGAAACTCACAGTGTTGTCTGAAAAAGTAGAATAACACCCCTAAAACAGCTGGAGAACAGTTAGGAGCTGAAGCAGAGCCCCGTTGTTGGTGATTTACCACCCACACTGTGGTTTCTGCCTGAATCTCTATACTGTTTGCATATTTATGTTTGCCTGGTGAGTATAATTTTCTTCTGAGGCACCAGGAAAATGCAATACATCACATAAGAACCTCAGGAATGTCTCAAAAATAGAATGGATCATGATAAGGCAAACTATTACGGCTTGAAGAAGAGATACGTTCAGCTCAAATATTGCTTCTTTAGAGATTTCAATGACTGACCTATAAAAATAGTGCTTGTTATATCTTGTCCTCAGAATCCTCTGATCACTTTATTATATGACTTAACTGTTCTCTAGTCTACTTTCAATCTGTTCCTTGAGATATGCTCCATATCTAGACAATGAGGACACTGCCATTCCCCCCATGCTTGGAACAGAACCTCGTGCTAGGGCAAAATCTTATACTAAAATGCCTGATGTATTTTTTCATTGCCATAGCCAAGCACCTGACAGTAAAGAAGGAATGGTTAATTTTGGCTTACAGTTCCGGGGAGATACAATCCATCATGGTGGGGAAGAGATGCCATCAGGGCCAGGAAGCCAACTGCTCTTGTTGCTTTAGTCAGGAAACAGAGGATGACAGCTAGTGGAGCTCGGCTATAAAACCGCAAGATCCCTTGCAAATCATCCACTTCTGCCAGCAACTCTCCAGCTCCCAAAGGCTTCGCAGCTCTCCAAAGATGCTGGACCACCAGCTGGAGACCAAGTATCCAAAGATCCTCTCGGAAATATTTCACATTCAACCTGCATCATCTGTGTGGATCCTGATTGGATGAATAACCTTGGGACCCTCTGCAGAGAGATTCTGGCTGATGACTGAAGCCAGGAGAACACACTGGCAACCTCCATGTGAAGAACGGAGAAAACACAGGGTCCAAAACTGAGCCTTGTTCACCCATCAACAAGGGCAAAGCAGAAGCAATAGAAAAGGTTAAAAAAAAATGGGATGCAGAAGAACAAAGAAGTCTAGGATACTTTCAAAGGGACTGAATATGAACCTTCAAAAACAAGGTATATATTGCCAGTGTCTGTGCTTAAAGTTAGAGATTTTTAAAAAAATACAAGTTTTGAAAGCTCAACTCTGCTCCTTCATGAGCATAACCAACTTGTCTATAAAACAAAGCATTCAGACTGCTGCTGAAACACCTGCCACCTCTTTTCCTTTCCTTACAATAAAACTGTGGTCGTGTCTGATACAACTGAATCTCAGAAAGAGCAGTTTTACTGCGATGGCTACGGCTACGTTACTACCCTGTCATTCCACTGTCGGGTTGGTATGAAGTTGTTTCATGAAGAGACACCAACAAAGCTACAAAACTTTGTAACACATTTTCAAGACAATAGTATTACCTACTGGAGACTGGGGCTTTGGGTGAGTGTCCACCTCTAACAATTAGAGCATCTCTAGCCACAAAACTACTTATCACAAGCCTTGAAAAATGTAATACAGATGTTACAATGTGGCCAACAAAAATATCAGAAAATATTGAGCCAGATGTGGTGACTCATGCTCATGATTCCAGCAGTTGGGAGGGTGACACAGGGGTACTGTAGAGCCTGAGTCTACCCCAAGTTCCATGGCAGTTCCAGTTGCAGAATGAAAATCTCTCTTCAAACCAAAAAGAAAACAATTTGTGGAAGCTATGAAATGATGACTAACTCTTTTTCTTCCTTTTATATGTAAAAATGCTATTTAACTTCATTTCTTTCAAGCTTTCAAAAATATATATGGGCATCATTTGTATTCCTACTTCGTATATTCAACATACTTATCCAGTTGATCAAAAGTCAGATGATACAATGCATGTCATACTACAAACTCACCTTAAATCCCCAGCGTATTAATTAGTTTTTGCATTAATTTACACAGTTGTGACCAAAATACGGAAGTGTTAGGACATAGCACAGGTGGTAGAGCTCCGTCCTAGCAGGTGCAAAGCCCTGGGTTTAATTCCCATGACCATGTAGCCTGGGCATGGTGCTGCACAGCTGAAATGCCAGCACTAGGTAAGTGAAGGCACACCTAGCAAGTTCACAACCAAAGAGTAAACTAGACTCGTCTCAGATAAAACAACAAAATAAAACACCACAGGGAAAAACAGCAATTTAAAAACAGAATGAGTTACTGTGGACCATTGTTCCTGAGTGTGCAGTCTTCAGCTTGGCTCCAGTGGGACCGAGTAGAACATCATGAGCATCATGGTTGAGGGAACACACGACGTAACAACGTAGGATGTACTTGACCTCTGAGAGCAAGCATAGAGCAGGAGGAAGGGTTCAGAGTCCAAGGTCAACCTTAGAAGAAACAGCCACAGTGAGCCACTTCCTCTAGCTAAGTCATATAGTTTAATGTTTCTAAATTCTGAAAAAAAGGACCAGGAACTGCAGATCAAGAATTCAGCACATGAGCCTGTGAGAGACACATAATATTTGAGTCCTTATGCCTAACGCTTACTTCTCAACGGTAAAGAACAACACAAGGATGCTAACTTGAGTTATGAAATTTTACGATCCACTAGGACAGCCTTTGCCCTCCAGGCTTTACACCGCCTGAGGTACTAGAGTCTAAATCTTTTCCTCTTGCCAAATTAATTTAATCAGCCTAAATCCTATTCAGGATGGACATTCAGAATGATCAGTTCCATAAAGCTGCCAGTGTTAGGCAAAGCAACTTCCACCAGAATTTTCTTAGATACACGATAGTAGGAGATTAAATCTTGTAGACAATGCCATGAAAGGATAAAAGTCCTTCTAGATTAAGAGATATTGATACCAAAAAGATAAGGTGGCTGATCATTATTTTTAATTAAGAAGTAAGTATGGATAGAAAGCAGGGAACGTGTTAGTTCTGGGAGCGCAGGGGAACACCCGGACTATTTATCTTATTTCATTCCCAGCTTCTGTTTCCTGCTGTGTCTCAGAAGGTAGCAACTGCCGGCCCAGTCTAGATACTGAGGAAGGTCATCACCTCACTGCTTTGAAATGTTTTAAAATGATTTCCCAGGATCCTTGGGGAGGGAAATCTTGATTCAATTTTTCAAAGCCTTCCAAAGAAACTCTTTCAGAACTGAATATTTTATCAAAAGAAAAGGAAAAAAGAGAAGATCCAAGCAGGACACTCCTACCAGGAGGGCAGCTCTGAGAAACCTAAACTACATTATATCTCTGCAAACAAGGAAACTGCACAACTCTCATTTGTTCCCTGCCCACTATTCCCATCACTGACCTTGTTTGCTATCTTAGCCTCATTTGGATCAAGACGCCCAGAGCCATCCCCTCCTGTCAGTACATTCTGACATCACTCCACCCACTTGGGCTACAGACTCTAGAAGGCTTAACCTAACCCTACAGGTCTCCTTTCTTTGAAGGGTTATCTCCTTAACAACAGAGCTGGTAACATTTCAGGTTGGTTTGGTGAATGTGTTTAAACATGTATGACCTTGACACCAGTGATCAAAATCGACCAGGTCTCATACATTCTGAGCTCTGATCCATTTGCTCATACGGCACAAGTGAATATCATTAGAACACAGGTTCAGTTTTTCATGTCATGCTGCCAAACATAAGCAAAAGAAAGACCAAGCTCCTGAGAGGACAGTCTAAGAAAATACAGTCGATCTGTGTTCTGTGGGTATTGGGATCTGCATGCCTGTTCCATTTTGTAGAAATTCAGAAGACAGAAACCATGGGGTTGGATTCTGAACATATAGTCTTCTCTGCTTCACTTCTGGGACATGCCACACTGAAAAAAAGCTGGACTGCGAAGGTCTGCAATCCACAGGCAGAGGAAGAATTTTAGAAGCTCCACTTCACAGACACACCACAAAAGAAAATAATTAATAATTCATTTCCAAATATTTCCCAACTTTCATCATGGTACATACACCTTCCCATCCTCTGACTCTGAGATCCACTAATAGGAATTATTTGACTTGGATCTCCATGAGTCACTAAAAAGGCAGAAGCACAGAATCACAGAAACCAATGACAGACAGCACCAAGCCCACCCTGTATTTTGGCAGGTGCAGAAGGCATTCTGGATAAGCCATGTGACCAGTACAAAGTCATCGTACAATGAGCAGTGTTGCTAACAAGAAGAATGCTCTCGCTCAATGTGTAAGGGTCTCGCAGAGTTCCCAGCAATAAAGGGCATCAGTGAACATGCATCAACTACTTTCTTTATACTCCTCCCTCTTCCTCAGAACCTGTGGTCACCAAAGTGTGTGCCAGAGTCTCAGCAGCAGGACCAGCATCACTCGGGAGCTTTTCAGAAATGAACATTCTTCGACTCCACCCTGACCTACTAGCTCAGAAACTCTGAAGGCACAGCCCCACCACCCACAGTTTAGTGACCCCCTCCAGAGGATTTTTATGTGCACAAAATTCTGGGAAGCAGTGTTCCTTATATTTCCCATATCCTTACCTTGGTCAAGGTCTCTTTTCCTGCATTTTTGCTCTATAACTGAGATAATAAAGCATCTACTTTTGGCAGAACTTGGCATAGAATGGATTGCTATTTCTTGAGCTTAAGTATGACTAATAACGACTGGGGGGTTTTAGTAAAAGACAGGTTTTAATTCAGGAGGTCTGGGATAGGCCTCAGACGCTTTCTTTTTAATAAGCTCTGTGGTGGTGATGACGCTAATGGAGAAAACCATGCCTTGGGAAGCAAAAGGAAAGAGTAAAAGGACCTTGACTGATTTTCAAACTTGGGACCAAATATTGTAGATCAAGAAGGGAAGAGAATGACAACATTTGACAACATTTGACCATTTGTGTCCTCATTCAGTGTCTCAAGCCTAGTAAATCCTGGATTCCTTCACACGAGGGGAACTAGCCACGCAACCTGTCTAGCTGCTCATTAGCTACTAGACAGTGATAGAATAAAGCGATGGTTTAGAACAGGCCACAGAGTTGAGCTGAGTGAGAGGTTAAGACCTTTGTGAACAGAGCAGGCTAAGGGAGTAGGAGTCTGCGCCCCTGGGAGAACAGCCCAGAAGAGAAAGAGACAGAGTAGCAAAAGGGCAAGGTGGGGATGTCATAGCAAGCATGACTAGCTTTCCAATTTTCATAAAGGCCAGCTTGGAAAATGGTGTGAAAAACAGCATTTAATCAACCAATTGATACGCATGAGCCAAACTGTGCCTTCATTCTAGATACATGATTGGCTTTTATCCTAAATCCACCTTCTGTGTTGTGGTTACTGAACATCGTAATTTCTGACCTGTCTTCTTTTTTTTTTTTTTTTTTTTTTTTTGGTTTTTCGAGACAGGGTTTCTCTGTGGTTTTTGGAGCCTGTCCTGGAACTAGCTCTTGTAGACCAGGCTGGTCTGGAACTCACAGAGATCCGCCTACCTCTGCCTCCCAAGTGCTGGGATTAAAGGCGTGCGCCACCACCGCCCGGCTCCTCTGACCTGTCTTCTAAACTTAAAAATAAAACAAGAAAGAAAAAGAAAGAAGACACCCTCTTTCTCATTCTTCTTTATTTACATTAGAACTTTACCGGGGAGGGAGGGGGACAAAACTTTTCTGCACAGTTGCCAGTAAAGAAGTAACCCTAATGCCTCACATCAGAAATGTTGTCAGTCTGTATACAAGGCCACATGGTTATTGCCATGGGGTTTCGAATGTTTCCAGAAATTACTGTGAGTGTGCTATAGTAGAGCACTCTGTGTCAACATCACAAACGCACATAGGAGACACTTGTGTGTGTGTGCTCTTGACAGTAAGAAAGCAGCTTGTTCTCTGATTCACAGGCCCCCTCGCTACTATTAGTTTTTACTCTAATCCTCCCTTCTGACCAGGGTAACTGGAGTGGCATTGGCAGTGGCATAGTCTAAAGTTTAAAGGGTGGTTGAAAGGACACCTGTGATGGAGAAGAGAGAGCATATTCCCAGTGCAAATACAGCACCAGAAACACAGCGGGCACTCAGAGAAGATTCAGTGTTTCTCAGGTTGAATTGCCACTCCCGCCCTGGCAATAGCATACATCTTAAGAGAATGCTATCCCAGGGCACATCCCCAAACCCTGACTGCACCGTCTAACAGAGTCTAATCGATCACTCCAGTTCCCACTGATGAGAGTCAGAATGGAGGAAAGCATCTGCCTTATTCTCGAAGTGGTTTGGATAACATGAAGCTTGTAAGCAGATTATAAACATGGGAAAGCTGATTATTGCTTAAGAAATCTGAGGGGCAAGACCAGAATGCACTTTCCGTGTCCTCTGTATTTTCCATGGTGACTTGACTTTATGCTTTATGAGCTTAGAACCCCCAGCCCATGCTTCTCAATGGTGTGCAGCAGTAGAGATTTTGTCTACTCTCCTCTGAGCCAAAAGACTCTCTTTGCCTTTCCAAACACCCTGCTAAGCTCCAGAGAATTCTGGAGGATATGGAAGTTTCAGGAAGTGAATTGAGGCTGCCAGGAATCTTCAACCAGGTTAATCATCTCTGTAGACTCTAGTAGAAAGAAACAGGCTGGCTGGCTGAGTAACGCAGATAAGCAGATGGCTCGGGCACAAGTTAAATGAACTGAGTGTAGGCTTCCAAATTCTCCTGCCTCCAAAGTCATCAAACACCATGATGCTGCTGCAGATTTCATTATCGACTTGATGAGCATTTGCCATGATGAGGAAGAAGGGGACAATAAATCCAATGCCTCATTACCCTTTAAATGTGAAATTCTCTTTGATGACATGTATCAAAACTGATTAAGAGAAGAAAATGGCAAAGACATTCAAGTATTTACTAAGGTTTTAAAAGATAATTCCATATATGTTTTTCCTGAGGATTACAAGGATAAAAAATAGATCTTTAAAAACTAAAGAACAATGGTTCAATACAGACGGGACAAAGCCTTTTGTAAAAAATCATCCATATATTTAGAAATAACAAAATGTCACACCTTGTTTAAGATAGATGAACTCAGGAAATGAAAAATGACATGTTTCTACCATTGAGAGGAAGCTCTAGTTGAACCCAGAGAGTCCCACAGTTTTAAGTTATCTTAATAAACCCATAGCAACAAGCGAGTTCAGGGCATATTAACAAGCACAGTTGCTACCTTCCAACAGAATTAAACTCATAGCTCCAGATTGTCATGGGTGTGAGTCCAAGAAGACAGAGGAAGAATTATTCCCACAGTGACTAGGGTAAGTCTGTAGGTGTATTAACTGTCCTTATTTGGAGAACTGAGCACCAGCCTGACGCCATTGTTGGGGAGATAGAATACTGGTCTGTGATCAGTTATTGTGATCAGTATTCTATGTGATAGAATACTGGTCTGTGATCAGTTATATGCCAGTTCAAAAAACCATAATGGTAACTTATTAATCCAGGATAATGAATATTTATATATAGGAAAGCATCACTTTGAGAAGAAGTTGAAAAATTTGTTTTGCTTGGTCTTCATGCATACTGTACCTTATACTTAAACACAAAAGATGGACAAGATAGCCAGGAGGGCAGGACCCGGGACCTGAACACACATGGAGATGGGTTGTCATTGGGAGGTCCTAATATTTCACCGTTTTTATTACTGGAGAAATTCTTATGCTAGTCTGAAGGTTGAACTATTATTTAGAAATTTTATAATGGCCAGGTTTTTTATTTGGTTTTTAAGTATAAATACAGCAATTATAAGGAGAACGTTGCAAGGTCTGGATAACCCACACAGCCAGTAAAAGTCAGCATGACTTTATGGAGTATGTTCTTGTCAAAATAAATTCCTACTAAAAACCAAATGAATCATGGGGAAGCAAGAAATTCATTGCACTGATGTGGTCTCAGTATTTTGTTAGGCATCTGCTTTCTACAAATGTTGTCTTGGGTACTGGCAACATAAATGTTGAACTGGCACAGTATTTTATAGAGGCAGGAAGCAGTTTCCCTTCTTCAGAGAATAGCACTCCCTCTTATAAAAGGGAAGAGCCTCATTCATATCCTAGTCATCTAGAAAGGTAGGACCCCATCACCACCTCCCCAAACACAGGAACAAAACTTGGCCTTTAAGAGGCCAAGGAATACCCTTGAAGACAATAGCTTCCCTTGAAATGAGCACATGCCTTTGGTCAGGACAATCAGAGTTTTGTTGCTAAATCATACATTCCTGAGCTGTCATTTGCCGTGACCACCACCATGGAAAGTATCTGAGAGAAACAAGATGTCAATCAGTGGCAGCATGAAAAGACAGAGATTGTTGACTTTCTTCAATTTCACTTGAAAACCTTGCAATCCTTAGAACAACCAAAAGTTCTTCAACTTTTCTTTTAAGTCCTGGGAGCTACCCTCAGTGGCCTTCAAAAAAGTTCCATTTGCATTGAATTTAGATTTAACTGTCTTGAAACCAGTGAACTGTTTTCTCCCAACATCACAATCTAGTGGGAAACAACAGTAAATGGATGTTGTCAAGCTGGGATAGACAGATGGTTCCTGACTTATGATGGTTTGATTTTACAGCTAAGCAAAAGCAGTATGCAATCAACAAAAAAGAACACCTTACATTTTGGTCTTTTCCCAACCCAGCAAGAGGGGTACAACACTGTGAAGTTGCTGAGTGTGGTGTGTAAAGCATTGGCTGGGCCCAGAGTGTCTCAACTGCAGAAGTCAATGATAGATACTTCTATAGTTCTTCTGCTTTTTACTCTTAGTATTATAGGCAGTGACTTATATGATACACTCAATAGTTTATTATGAAAAATACTTTTTCACTATAGGCTATTGTGTTTTAAGAACATTTAAGGTACATTAAATTGAGGGCTAATGTTTGGTAGGTTAGATATATAAAATGTGGTTTGGCTTATACTACTTCCAGAGTAAAGTGGGCTTCTGATGTGTACCCATAGTAACTCAACAAACAGCAGTGCAGTGAAGAAGGTTACACACACTAACACTTCACCTCATTGCGACACTGGAACCTAACTGGTGCTGAAAAATTTGAAAACTCTGCAATGTTTCTTTTTGCCAATATACTCTGAGGTATAGCTTCAGAAATTTCTTCAGAGAGTACTGGACTGTTTCTGATGGCTTGGGAACTCCATAGTTGTAACTATCTGAAACCTCACTAAACTTAGCATCCTTAAAAATGAAAAGCAAAGCAAAAAACAAACTGACATGCTATGATATATGCTACTATATAACATGAAGCATAGAGTCCTGGTTATGAGGTATTATTGTCAAAATAGGTGAGTCAGAATCTTATCAAGTTTGTAGGAATCTTTCACGTACTAAAGGATCATAGTAGAAAAGCAAGTTGAATCAAAAGCCCACAAATCCAGAGGACAAGATCTATAAGAACTAACTTGGTTTGTGCTACTAGTAACCTACAGAAGGCAAAGCAGGAGGAGAGAGATGGATGAAAGGACTTCTCAACACTGAAATACAAAATAGTACTAGCCTCTGCCTCCTGAGTGCTGAGATTAAAGATGTAAGACACCACCTCCAGCTCTTGATTAACTAATTTTAAAAATGTTAATCTGTGCCTGTGTGCATGTTAATGTGTGTGTAGGTTTGGGCCACAGTGAATGCAGAGATCACAGGATCATTTTGGGGAATCAAGTCCCTCCTTCTAGCCTAGGATCCAAGTTTCAAACTCAGGTCATCACACCTGTGGCACAGTGTCTTACAAGCAGAGTCATCTCCCAGGCCACACTTTTAGTTTCCATTTCTTCAAATCAATTAATGTGGAGCTAAATATTTGTTTGCAATGTCATAAAAATCCTTCAAGCACAGAGTTTAATAGAAATTTACAATCTACGAAGAGCAATATTTACACGTAGAACGCTGAGAAACAAAGTAAGACAGAAGATACTTAAGAGGCGGGCAGTACGAGAAGTCAAGATTACAAAAGAACTTTAAATAAATGGGGTCAGAAATGTTGTGGGGCCGGGGGGGGGAATGATGTTTGTTTGTTTGTTTAGCCTGTAGGAAGGCATCTGTGCCTTTAATATTATTGTAATATCTCCATGTCACAGCATGGAGATTCACAATTAAGATATCATGCCACTCTCTTCTGCAAAAAAAAGATGTCAGGTTACCTACCATGACTTGGGGACCACCTGCCTGCTCTCTGGGTGTTGCCACTACTGCATTTCTGTAACCACCACTTGTTGTCAGCTACTGTCATACACACACACACACACACACACACGCACACACACACATACGAAAGACTCAAAAAAAGAAAAAATAAAATTTTTCTTTAAATTCTTTCTTCTTTGGGAAAAAAAAAGTAAGTACACAGTAAGAATTCAAATACTTCATTCCCTGATGCTAAAATTCACTGAAAACAAATATAAAAAATAAAGAAAAAAATGTGTTGAAGGAAGATATTTGAAGAAAATGAAAACACCGCTATCATTTGGCGCTAAAATGTTCTCATCTCTCAGGAGATGAGGTTTTAGTTTGGCACCAACTGTGAGATAATAAAGATGACAAATTATCCACAAGCCTAATGTGTGGCAATGTTTGTTCCAGAGAATATCATGTTTCTCTCCAGAAAAATAATTATCCAGAAAGTACAAACAAATCAATTATTTACTAAAGGTAAGCGTTAGATTAAGAAACTGGCATGTTTACTTGGATTCAAACTATTAGAAATAACAGACCTTCCCAGACAGGGCCTCGTTGTCTACCATAATAATTCCTATTATTTCCAGGTATAAAAACATCTTACCCCTTTCTCTCCACCCCTCCTTTATTCCACCCAATGGGAAGAAGAGACAGTTATCTAATTTCTAAGACTATGGTCATTGTCACCGTTATAGCATGCTAACCAGCTGTGGCTATGATAGCTAGCTCTTCCCTGCTCTATTCATGGTAAAGAGTACCTCTAAATCTACTTCAGGTTTTGGTCTTATAAAACAGCTCACTGCCTCTCTCCTTAACTCCTTTCAACTATGCTTCTACATAATGGCCCAGAAACTACACAGAATTACCATGTTCTCCCTTTTTGCCAAACCCAGTGAATATTTCTCTAAATATATTTGTTCATATCTTATACTTTCCCTAGCATCATTGTCTCTGGGTCTGGGGTCTGTGGCCCTTGTCCTGTTCCACTGGCTATTCTCATCCATACCTCAGAACTGCCCCCTCCCTTCCTGTGCATCAACAATATGCCGTGCAATCAACATGTCATTCTCATCAGCTTCTTCTTCCTTCTCTCTTTGTCTCTGACCTCATTTTTGTTCAGACTACAAGACCTAAATTTTCTTTCATTGTTACACTGCTCAACAGGCTATTCAGACTATCAATGGTCTGCAGGTCAGAGAAAGCAATACAGTAGCACTGCATGTTGGCAAGTTCTTAGAATGACAGAAAGCCAAAGCAGCTGCAGGGCTTACCTCATTTGAGTCCCATTTATAGGGTATTACATTTATCTGAAGATAATAAATTTACCCAAAGACACCCTCTTCACCTTAGAATAAAACATCTCCTGGGAGATCACATAATAGTGAAAATATTCTATTTCCCTAACTCCTTCTATCTGTTTCCAGGCTTGTTTGTTGTCACCTGGCATAGCTGTCCCACCATCACACTGGCTGATTCTCCATAATAACCTTACTTAGTTATTTGGATATATGAGATGCTGTACTCCAATCAGAAGGAGTGATCTTACAATGTTTAATATCTATGTAGCTTAGTTATTACAAATGGCCAAAAAATTAGTCCACTGAACCAACAGAGAGTGGGATAAAGAAGGCCAGGAATAAAGCTACATTGACTCAAGCACTCAGAACGTGGTAAAGAGGGCGCTCCAAAGGAACACTGTACTCACTGGAAAATCTATCAGGAATTTAAGGATGACAAAATGTCAGCTCTACACATTGTCACATTGTCTGACAATATTGACACAGGGTACAGATATTTCTTTGATGTCACCACTACTATGATGCCAAAATAAAACTATAAAAAATTATAAAACTGAAGATATCACCCAAGTGTGACAAAACCAGGCATAGTTCCAAAAACCCTGTCTATACTACAAGTACACACCTAGACACAGGTGAAGTCTCAACCATGTGTGTGGCAGCCAAGTGAATCAATCTGACCCTCTTGCACGCCATCCCTCCAGTCTCAGGCCCAGCCAGGATTCACACCCACATACTCATCAGGAAGTCCTCTCAGAGCCCTTAGCTCCCCTCTCTATATTCAGGTGATACCAGGACCATATTTACATACTTTGAAATTGTCACTGAAATGGAATCAACCCAATCTCTCCAATCAAAGATCAACACAAAGTATCTGAAAGCCAGATCTACAAATATTGCAACTGTCAACCCAGGCTAACCTAGCAAAACCATCTATCAAAATGGAAGGAGATACAAACTTTCTACGATCAAAACAAACTAAATGAATTTATGACACAGGGAACTGGAAGTTTAAAAGAAATAAATAAAGGGCTAACTAATATGCGGAAGTCATCTCCTGATTCTGTGCTGAATGGAACACTGCTGAGAACATGGAGCCGTGTGAATGTCAGACTCACGGGACCCCGTCTCATACACTATGTACCACCACAGCCCATTTTTCTGACTTCCGAAGGCAATTTGTGCAGTCATTGCTCTTCAGAGCTAAAAATCAAGTATTCTGCCCAAGTTTGCAATGTAAACTCGGTGTCATTGAGCCTTTGCTTGTGAGAAAGAGTCACTGATTTGTGTGAGATGCTCCACAGGCGACCTGTGTGACAGCAAGACCCTGAAGAGACTGTCTGATGCCTGTAAGCTTTTCCCAGTGCTTCGCGTGAATCTGGCACATTGTGCAGACTTGTGTTGTGGTGCCAAAGTCAAAAATAAATAACCATGTGCTGCAGAGCCAGGAACTTTCCAATGTGTCAGACTCCTTGACTTAAAAAGCAGAGATGGAAAAAGTAAATAAAAAGAAACCCTAAACCTGCTTTTCATCCCTTCATCCATTTATTAAAATATTCATAAAAGCCAGGGAAATGCAAAGTAGAACAGCACGGGCGATATTAAACAGCTGCTCGCAAGTCACCCAGAGGAATTTTGACTAAGAAAAGGGAAATGGTTCTGAAAGAGGAGAGCCAGAAAAGGAGATGGAGGAGACTTCTGCCCAACACCATTGCCGATCCCGACTAGGAACACAGCAGAGGACTTCACTGCCATAAATTATGAAGTAGCCATACCCCTGTGTCAGATGGCTTTTTCATAGAGCCAGAAGTCCCTTTCGCCTTGACCATTGTGCAGTCCATGACATTTAGGTGCATACTCTATTTCCTCTAGAAAGGCGCACATCTGATTTTAGACATGAAAAGCAAAGAGGGAACACGGAATCCTGAAGAAGTACTGACAAATAGTTCAGAAAGAGGGAGTGTTGTCCACTTTCAGTGACAGCTCTCACCTGAATATCCACAGGAACCAGGAAGCAGAAGGGACACAATTGTTCCTATTATAACAGAATCACACTAGGAAGTCAGCAGGAATTTGGCATGAGGCAGGAAGCATCTCTGCCCTGCATTAATTCACAAATGACAAGGTAAGAGGGACAAGTTGAGCCTTCCCAGAACGCTGATCATCAACGATGCTTCCATGCACCGGCCCCTGCTTCTTGAGGAAGAACCAGTGTGAACCATGCAGACATTCCCCAACAGAAAGACTAGCACTCCGATGGAAGATGGTAAAAATGTCAGGAGCGTCACATCATAACAAAGCTAACTCTAACTGAGAGAAACTCAGAATAGAGGTAAGCTGCAAAGGGTTAGAAATAAGCAGAATGCACCATTGGAAGACAATAAAGGCATTAAGAAACAAGCTTTACTGAAAGAGATAGGATCTCATATGAAAGACATTTTCAGGATGCTGACAAAATGACAACAACTGAAAAAGCCAAGTTCTACATGAAGAGAGAGTGAGGAGTTCACTGGGTGTAACTGTGCTTCCTGAATGTTTGCAGAGCAATCACTGGGCATGCATTTTCTAATTTCCAGTTATCTCCTTTGACCTCCTTCCTCGAAGGCATGCTCAGTCTCTTTTTCCCACCTGGGCTGATGGGATCCAAGCTGCACCCTCTGAGCCACAAGTCCCAACTACCAGCAGGCAAAGCATTTGCATGCTAACAGGAAAGCAACCCCTTCCACTGCAGCAGCAGAAAAGCAGCTAATTAATGCTCATCCTGAGCTCCCCCTCTGGGAAACTCCCCAGGCACCATCCAGAATGCAAACAGCAGGACTGTCCTGGGAGAGAGAAGGGTTCTTAGCCTCTCCCAAAGCTGTGCTTCTGATTGGCTGATTATTTAATGGTACCCTCTGCTGGAGTAATAATAGTAACATCTCCAATGTGTCAGCTGTAAACCAGAAGATTTATAAAAGATAAAACATTAGGTGGGTGGAGGCAGCACACACCTTTAATCCCAGCACTCAGGAGGCAGAGGCAAGCAGATCTCTGTGAGTTCGAGGTCAGCTGGTTTACAAAGCAATTTCCAAGACAACCAGATTTTTGAGAGACAGACAAAGAAACCCTGTCTCTCAAAAAACAAAGAAACAAAAGAAATATGGCTCTGTGGTTAAGAGCACTTGTTTCTCTTACAGAGGATGCAGGGTTAGTCTCCAGGGTTCCAGCACCCACATGGTGGCTTACAACCTTCTAGAGTTTCAGTTTCAGGGGTTCTGATGCCCTCTTTAGACTTCTGCGGGCACCAGGCACACATGTGAACATGCATATATTCTGATAAATCACTCAGATACATAACATAAATAAATCTTATTAAGAGGTAAAAATAAATAAGCGAATGAATGAATAAGTAAGCAAGCCCTGGTAGAGTCTGGAAAGTCTTCTTTCCTTTAGTATTCCCAGTTTAAGACAAGATGGAGAACAAAAAAAAAAAGAAGAAGCTGTAAAGAAATTTATACCTGAAAACAATTTTTTAAATGAGATTTTCCTCCCAATTGTTCAATAATTTGGAATGGTTTTCTACTCCCATTTGGTATTATTTGTTACTGTTAACCACATGTACTATCAAAATGTCAAATATCAGGAGAACGAGAGACAAGAAAAACGGCAATGGAGAATGTCTCAGATCTGATACAGAATGGCTGACAGGGCCAAAGGATATTATTTCAAGGCAAGCAGATTCTCAGGGTAGGCAAGCAAAGAAAAATTAATCAAGTACTCAAAATTGTACAGAATACATATTCTCTCAACACACACATGCACAAATTACTCTAATTAATGTAGCCATGTTACATTAGATTGGAAAACTTAAAACACACGTTATAAAATTATACTACTACTTTACAAAGAGCACTGTTTAGAACAACTTACGATTCTGTAGTTGCAATAGTAAATAATATACAGAAAGTAACTTTTCAAAGGAGCCTAGTGTAAAATAATTCAGAAAGAATAACCCCATTCTATGGGAGCTCACCAAGGCCGGCTGGACTGGGTCTGAATGAGCATATGATCAAACCGGACTCTCTGAATGTGACTGACAATGAGGGTGGACTGAGAAGCCAATGATAATGACACTGGATTTTGATTCTACTGTATGTACTGGCTTTTTGGGAGCCTAGTCTGTTTGAATGCACACCTTCCTAGACCTGGATGGAGGGGGGACCTTGGACTTCCCACAAGGCAGGGCACCCTGACTTCTCTTAGGACTGGAGAACAAGGGGAAGAAGGAGGGGGGAAGTTAGAGTGGGGGAAAGTAGAGTGGGGGGAGGTGGAGTGGGGGGAGTAAGAGGGGAAAGGGAGGATGGGAGGAGGTGGAAATGTTAAATAAATAAATTTTGGAAAAAATAAAAATAAATTTTAAAAAAGTTAAGAGACAAAAAAAAGAATAACCCCATCCTAAAATACAGATTATAAAAAAAGTGGGGGGTTGCTAACTCTGTTTCACAATTTTAATTGCTAATATCCTATTCTTACTATTATAAGAGTGATACATTTGATTTTATTGCATTTTAAAACAAAAATGTATAGATATTTAGAAAGAGCCATCACTTCCAAGTCACTAGAAAACAAACAAAATATTGAACTAACAAAAATTGTAAAGGACCACATAGTAGGCCCAATACTAGTACTTGAAACTAATTAGGACAGAAGTATCATAATCAATTTAAAAATAAAATTCAATCCCATTTGTTTTCTAGAAGCCATGGGTACAGTATAAACTCTTAAAATAATGCTAAATGGTAAACGGTGAACAAACTTGGCTAAGGTAACAGAGTCTCATACAGAGACAGATGCAGTGAGCGCTGCTATCTAACCTGTAAGCGACACAGGATTCAGAAAAGGGAGCTTCAAATACAGGCTTTTGTTTAGTTTCCCAATGAGGGAAATATTGCTTCCCCAACTGTACAGATGGAAACATGGCAGAAACATCATGTGTTTCCCACATCAGGCAGACGATGACTGGCAATGACGAACACAACCCTGAGCTAAACTTCACTCCTTACTTTTCAAGGAGATTGACTTTATTGTAGAATTGTCCCCCCCCCCCAAGCCCTATTTATAGAGAACTGAGGAACTTCCATGGATTTCCTCAGAAAGGCAAACTGTAACCAGCAGAACAAGAAGAGACAATGTAAAAACTGCTCCAGTAAGGACAGCTACATGTTTGACTAACACGGTTGCTACTTCTCCGACAGGACGTCAGGCTTAAGAATTTGAAACTTTATGACAGTAATTAATTTCAACTAAAGCTTTGTTTTCCTGTCAGACTGACTAGCCTATCAATCTTAATGTGTGTAGATGGGGCTTTGCTTCAGAATTCCCAAACTCCTAATCTCTGTCAGCAGCTTCTCTCCTTGCGTTTGAATAGCAAAGTTCTTTGGTGGTGTAGTTGCTGTCGCTGGTGTTTTTATGCTCTCTCTCCAAACAACTTATATTGGACTGATGAGCTGGCTCATTTGGGAAAGGCACCTGCCATCAAGCCTAACCACCTGAGTTTGATATCGGGGCCCACGTGATGGAAAGATAACCAACTCTGCCAGTTGAACTTCAACCTTCATACATGCTCAACTACACACCCACTTACCCTTAGTAGATAAATAAATAACTGTAACAAGCTGAGATTATTATATGACTACACAGAGTGAAAGACATTTGGGTTTTAGAACTCTTCCCATTGTCATGATTGAAATCACTACCAGGAGCACAGTGCAAATACTCCCATGCTTAACTCTCTGGTTCTGATGACACTGTGAATCCCAGCTTCCACAATGGTCTAAGTGAGAGTTTGGCTGGCAAATGGCCTTTGGTCTAAAGCGCAGATGAGTTCTTCAGAATGTTTTATTTTCAATACAGGAATAATAATGACTTTTTTTTTACAACTATGTAGTTTATCAAGAACTAGGCACAAAACAGCTCAGAGAATACCAGCACCAATACAAAAACAAAAGTAAAACATCTAGTAATTTAATACTACGGTAAACTCTTAAATTTTTTCTCAGTCAGTTATATTCCTATGAATAAATGCATACGCTCTTCAAAAGCTTATTACTATATAATTAATCCTGAATTCATCTATAAATGCATGTGCTCCTCAAAAGTTTATTACTATATAATTAATCCTGAATTTGTCTTTATTCTTATAAATTTAAGAAATACATTTTTAAAAGATTTAAGCAGAATAGGAGTAAGTTTCTACATCTCTTCTGTCACCCAGAAAGAAGGCTGAACAGATGTCTTCAAGGTAGTGTGTTTGGTATTAGATTAAATGTCCTAACAGTCTACTTCAGGGGGCCCAGCAGATGTGTTAGTCAATGAGACCATTATGTTCCAAGACAGGGAAAAGTGGCTCCAGCTGATTAGGTGAAGCTTCGCCCCCACCCATTTTCTCCCAGAAAATAGTGTTACTCAGTGCTATTTACCTATCCCAATTACTATCTGTCTCCATCCTTTTCACATCCAGGCGAGCCACCTACACACCCTCCACTGCCGGACATTCCATTGACACTGGGAGTCTGGGTTTGCAAGTGTGACTGCTCAGCCTACTCACTGTCTTGACACTTCTCAGGAAGGGCTGGACATTTTCACAACTGCTCAAATATCAACTTCTTTTTTTTTATGAATGAGGCAATTTATTAACCCAGCATCCTTTGTTCTAATGCTTCTTGTTGGCAGCTGCCACCTGTCCGGCAATCCTGTCCAGATCTCTCTGTCCCTGAGGTGTTAGCTTGCGGCCCCCATCCTGGTCCTTTTCCACCATTTTCAGTCCCTCCAGGGCTTGGAGAACGCGGCGGGCCACACTCTTGGAGCCTCTGCTGAAGTGGCTGGGCCTGACACCGTTTCTCTGCCGTCCTCCATAGATCTTGGTCATGGAGCCAACCCCGGCACCACCACGCAGGTACAGGTGCCGTGCTGTAGAGGCAGCTCGTGTGTAGAACCAGTTCTCATCATAGGGGGCAAGTTCTTTATGTTTGGCCAGCTTGACTGTGTCCACCCACTCGGGGACTTTCAGCTTCCCGGACTTTTTGAGGAAGGCTGCCAGAGCTCTGACGAACTCCTGCTGGTTAACGTCTTTTACAGTAACTCCAGGCATCGTGCGGCCTCCGCGCTGCTAGCTGCTAGCCAGGGGAAAGGGCAAATATCAACTTCTTGAAATTTACTCTCACCTCCGCCCTCTCTCTATTCTCCCTCCTTTCTTCGAGAGATGTACTCCATTTTCACACACCAGCGTCTGCCAGGGACACCACAATTTTTACAAGCAAGTACACTAAAAGCTGTGACAGTGTACAATGCACCCTCAATTCTGTAAGATACGAAGGCATGGAATATTCATATCTCGTTGAATCTGTGGGACACGTGAAGCAATATGGCTATTTTCTCAATGAAAATGTACCAAATCTATTTTTAAAAAGCTATTTCCAAATTCTAATACCTTCAGGTTATTTCTTCAGTGGCAGTAATCTCTAGTTTGGAGGCTGCCCACTTTTTTTTAGTTTCTGAATTTTTATTTAATTTTATACAATATGTTTTTAGTATATTCTTCCCCTCCCCCAACTCCTCTTTTGTCCCTCACACCCTCCTCTACTCCATACCCACCCAATTTCAAGTTTATTCCCTGCCTCCCCTCTCTTTTAGATTTAATCCTAGGGCTTTTTGAAGAAGGAAAGATATCATAAAATAAATTCTCTTGTTTCTCATCTAATTTGGTGATTTTTTTATGGACATGGTATTGAAAGAGAAAAGTTCACATCAATAACTGTGTGTGTGTGTGTGTGTGCACGCACAGACCAGAGGTCAAGGCCAGGTGTCTGCTCAATAATTCTTCACTGTATGCTTTAAGACAATCCAGTTTCTCACTGAACCTTAGATATACATGGTTGTGTGGCAGATACTTCCAACTGAGCCTTCTCCTCATCCTAAAAATCTGTTAGATCCTTTTAATTATTTTTAAAAATTTATTTTACTTGGTGTGTACATTTTTCCTGCTCTTACTTGTGCTTGTGCCCACAGAGGCCAGAAGAGAGTGTTTGATCTGATGGAACCGAAGTTACAGGTGGTTGGGAGCCACTCTGTAGTTGTTTGGAACTGAACCTAGGTCCTGTAAAATAACAGCCAGTGCTCTTAACTGATGAGTCATCTCACCACCTCTTTTCACAACTTTGGTGCCCTGTGTTTTGCTGAAAGTATTATCAAATCTATGTCTTCTGGTAGAGTTTGGGAATTTCTTAAGTGCAAGATTGTGCCATTTGCAAGTAGAAATGATTTGGTTTCTTCTGCATCTAGATATTTTATTTTTCTCTCACTTTAACATTCTGGATAAGATTCCAAGCACTGTTTAAAATAAGAGAGGTGACAGAGGAAACCCTTGTTTCATTCTTGATTGCAGAGGACATACTTTGCTTTTCCCTTTTCAGTACAATGGTGGCTGTAGTTCTGTCGTATGTTGCCTTTATTAGTTAGATGTATGTCCCTTCTGTTCCTCATTTCATTAAGGTTTTTTATCATGAGATGATGTCTAGTTTGGTCAAAGGGTTTGTTTCTACATCTACTGAGATGATTTTGGTGAATTTTTGTCATTGATTCTATTTATATGCTGTATTAGATTTTATGACTTATATCCAGTCAACCATCCTTGCGTTCCTGACACAAAATCAACTTAATTATGGCATATGGTCTTCTTAATATGTTGAATTTTTGGGAGGATTTTAGTAAGCATTTTGACATTTATGTTAATCATGGATATTAGCCTATGGATTTCCTTTGTATTGATAGTGGGTCCACCTGACTTTAGTTTGGGGCTAATGAGGATTACTAGTTTGTGGAATAGCTTGAGGAAAATTGGTGTTACCTAATTCTCAAAGGTCTAATAGCATTCTATAGTGACTTCCACCACCTAAACCTGAGATTTTCTTTTTTAGGAAACTTTGATTGCTGCTTCAATCTCTTTTATTATTACCTAACTGTTTAAGACTTTTAAATAACATTTTTGTTCAATTTGAGCAGATCGTATGTTTAGAAATGTATCTATTTCTTCTAAGTTTTGTACTTGATTGGAATATAAACCCTGAAAACATGTTTAAATGCTTCTCTGGATTCCACTGACATCCATTATGATGCCTGCTTTCCAGTCTTAATTCATTCATTTGAGTCTTCTCTTCCTTCTTTTTGGTTGGTTTGGGTAAAGGCCTGTCAGGCATATTTAATCTCTCAAAAAATCAACTCTACTCTATGAGTTAGCTTTTTAATATCAATGTCATTTAGTTCTGATCTTTGTTATTTCATTCCTTGTGGCAATTTGAGAATTGCCTCAGTGACTTGGTGCTGAAAATGGGAGAGTTTTTGTAAGGATTTAACAATTGTAAACATGCGCACAGCCAACTAAGTGTTGTCGTATCCAGCTTCGTATGATAAACACTATTGGACACAGGATCTAAAGCTATCCAACAGAAGTGAGTGACTTCACACACCATTTTCATGAATAGAACAGTCAGCCAAATCTCCCCTGAAAATCAGTAAATGTGAGAATTAAGTGATGCGACAGATTCAATGAATCTTAAAATATAGGATATTCTAACTAACATCTACTGACAAGAGCACCATTGGAAAAATGCATGCTAAGGATAAATTTGTCCTCTGTACCTTAGCCAGGATGAGGAGCGTTAAAATGAGACATCCCAGCATAGGTAATGGACAAAACGGGGAAGTTTTAAAGAATGCCATGGTAAATATAAGGAAATACAAACCTTAAAGGATATGGTTTAAGACATTGCTACATAATTAAAGACGCTGCCTACCTATGCCACTGGATAAATATATCGTGACAACAACCAATATATACACTGGGAGCATTTACAGCCTTCAGAATCATCTTTGTTTTCCACCACAGACAGAAACCTAAACTTATCAACTGCACAGTTCACAACAGACACAAAGTGCCACATCCAAGACAGATAGCTTATTTTATTTTCATGGCAAATTATACCATTTCATCATGTTATGTTACGATAGAATATCTTGAACCACCTCCTCGCTGTGAAATATTGAACATCTGCTCCTATCAGGCACTGTTTAATGATGTGTGCCAAACTGAGCGCGGCTTCCACCTGACACCCCATCACTTACTCTTAAAGCACCAAATACACCAGCATTCGGTCCTGTTCCAATGTTGTTCTCATCAACGGAGCACTGCAAAAAATGAATTCGCTCATTAAATATTCTCATATGTTCTCCACTCTATGGTATAGATGAGGAGGTAAATTAGAAACCCATCGCTTTCACTTCTTGCATGAATCAAGATATCAGAAAATCGCTCCCATGTGACTGCAGCTTCCTCCATCTTCTCTTCTTCCCTTCCCAGAACAAATGCAGTTAAGGAAGGAAAATGCTCTCTCCGAGGAGTGCTAATGATGACTTAGCAGCCCACAGTGGCAGGGGTGGGGTGGGACCATTATACTTTTTCTCAAAAACCTTGAGCTAAGCAGAAAATGTTGGCAAAACTGTGAAAGAATCCATGCTAATGCTCACAATTCTCATTGTGACTAAGATGTTTCATTAGTCTCCCTTCATTTTTTGGTCTGTAGAAGCAAGTAAATGTGTTTGTGTGTGCACACGTGCACATGTCTGTCCTTGTGCATGTGTGCATGCATGTCTGTCTGTCTATGTGTGTGTGTGTGAGAGAGTCTGTGTATCTGTGTGTCTGTGTATGTGTGTCTGTATCTTTCTGTATCTCTGTGTGTTTCTGTTTGTGTGTTTGTGAGTCTGTGTGTGTATGTGTGTCTGTCTCTGTGTCCTTCTGTGTCTGTGTGCATACGTGTTTCTGTGTGTGTGTCTGTCTCTCTGTCTTTCTGTGTCTATGTGTCCTCATGCCACAACCAGTCTGTTTGGAGGTCTGAGGACAAACTCTTAGCAGTTTTCTCCTTCCACCATGTGGGCCCAAGGAATTGAACTCGAGCAGTCAGGTATGGCAGCAAGCATCGTCTCGCTGGTTCAGGATTTAAAAATAAAATAGAGACAGCTTCCTCTGTGAGAGATATGTAAGTCATCCCGCTATATAGAGCTTCATTCAAAGTAGGAAGGGTTGTGAGAGAAATGTCAGTGAGATCATCAAATCTCAGTGTCTTTATCTCATAAACTGTCCCTTTCTGTTGGGTACAGGCCTTGATGACAATACATGAAGTTCTCGAGTCTTCATAAGTTCCCATGTGGAAAGTCATAAAGGGCTGATAGGTAACAGTCTGATGTCCACTCAGAGGTTGCCTAGATCTTGTGATAGACTTACTTGTGTTTGTTTCTTGCTATTTGTTCTTGTAAACTTCACAAGGAAGAATAGGGACCACAGCATCCAACTCTCGAAGTTTCCACCCTACCCCTAAGTGTCACACAGCTAAAACACAGCCCTTTACTATGTTGCATAATGGGCGGCCTGGTCAGTGTGTGTCTTTTATGCTTGGCACCATGATTTTATTTTTACTTGAGAGTTTCTTCTGCCTGTTTTTGTTGAAGGGTAAATGACAACCTATTTTTTCATAGTTTGCTTCCCAGTTTTCTAGCTTCATTTGGTTTTTGATGCTTCCTGAACAGTCTGGATCTGGGTTCCTTTAATTTAACCTTGGAAATTCTATCCAGAATGGGGGAGTTAACATACTCACATTTACCAAATATTTATCTTCTATTTTCTATGATTTGTTTCATTCTCCCTTGCCTCTTGTTCAGTTTGGTTCAGAAACTCTGAGATGAAGCATCCTATTGGCAGATCAATGTCTGTACTTTTCTTAACCACATAGCATTAGTTAATATCAACGGGTCTTCCTGAAAAAGAAGTAAATGTCACTTCACATTCCCTTTAATTCCTTTCAATTCTGCATGAAATTAATACAGAATTTTTTCTACTAATGAACAATTATTTGTGGGTTCTCTAGTAGTTCTGTATTTGAGGCGGGAGGGTTAAAGATGGGGGTCTTACTTTGTGGCTCTTGCTGTCCTAGAACTCGAACTATAGGCCATAGCCAAGTGTGGTAGTGCACACCTTTAGTCCAAGCACTTGGGAGGCAGAGGCAAGAAAGTCTCTGAGTTCAAGGTAAGCCTGGACTACGGAGCAAGTTTTAGGACAGCCAGAGATACACAAAGAAATCCTATCTTTGGGGGAAGAAATTCTTCATAATTTTTTGTATTGTTTTCTTTGGGCATACCTTTTATTTTTCTGGAATTCATGCTGTTTTGATCTTTTTCACAGAGGTTTCAGGAATAGACTTTATCTTTTTATATGTGTGAGAAACATTTTGTTCTCATAAGTGAATCAGTTTCGCTAAACACGCCAGTACAGCTTCAAAATTCCCTGTCTTCCGGTAATGCTTCCTTGGGGAAGTCTAATGTCAGTCCAATTCTTTCCCCTCTGTGTTTTTTTTTTTTCTGTCTTAACAGTGTCTATTTCCACTTGATGATATGGGAGTCTCCTTGGTTTGTCATGTCTGGGAGAAGGGTCTTTTATGCCCTTTGCTCAGCTAGGGTTCAATCTATCCAGTCAACCAGGCTCTGAACCTCTGTCTGATTTGTGGAGGATATGGTGTATTCCTTGGAGTACTTTTTGCCTTTAGATTTGCTTTGGAAGCTCTTTGGTAGACTGTCAAAGTTCGAGGGAGAGGAACCTTCATGCTTTTTCACATCTATGTCTTCTTGTGCTGGGCCTGGAAATGTCTTCTGCTGAATATTTTTTTATCATTTTGTGGCATTAATTATGTATTTAAGAGTGGGGTTTGGTGATTCACAATTTAAATTTGGATAATCTTATTTCTATTACCGAGCTCTCTGAGTAGCAGTACTTATGAAACTGACTACGGTGTCTCACAGTCATGGTCTACTCCCAGCTCCTGTGTCCTGGAAAGCTAAAATCTACATGTTACAGTTGTTGTAACCTCGGGGGTTAGGTTCTCCTTGGAGCCAGTGATCTTCAATCAAGGGTTGTGAGCTAGCGTGGCTGCAGGTAGACCTTCTTGAGTCACAGGGACAGTCATGGGTGCACTGATAACTAACTACCTGGCAAAGGTGAGATGTGAAAAGGGGACAGAAAATGCAGCTAGTAAGACCTTAAGAATTAGCTTACGAGTAAACCAACTTAGCAAAGTTGAAGGTCACCAGTGCAACCTGCAACATTGTAATCCTAGAGCATGTACCCCTGCGTGGAGACCTAAAGTGTTAAGAGACATGTGACCCAGAAGGCGTAGGCAGAACTTCATGGGGAAGAGGGAGAGAAACTCACATTGTGTCATTACACACACAGTGGGGAAACAGTCCACACTAAGGCAAAGCCCTACTCTACACCAGACAGGGTGGGTAGCTGCCAAACTCTCTCCTTTGGAGTATTTTCTCTGAATTTGTTAAATGCAAATGGACTAGACATTGTTGATGTATTTATTGCCTGTATAGATTGTATATAGTCATTGTTCTTATAATTTTTCTTATATTAGTTAAAGCCTTTTTATTTTAGACAAAAAGGGGAAATGTAGTGATATTTCATTTGTATTTTAATAAATAAAGCTTGTCTGAAGGTCAGAGAGTAAAACAGCCACACTGATCAGCGTTACACACCAGGTAGTGTGACACGCACCTTTAATCACAGAAGCCATGCTAGTTTGCCATAGAAACTTGGCAGTAGTGGTGTATGCCTTTAATCCCAGCCCTAGAGAGGAATCTAAGATGGGAAGAGACAGCTCTTACACATAATCTCAGAGGATTCCTGGAGGTAGGATTTTCATTTTGGAAGAGCCAGTGGTTGACTGTTTTGATTTTCTGGTCTTGAACCCCAATATTTGTCTCCAAGAATTTATTAATTGTGCTACACTCCTTAGTACATCCCACTGCCCTCCCCACTGGGGAATGTACATCCCACTGCCCTCCCCACTGGGGAATATACATTCCACTGCCCTCCCCACTGGGGATGTACATCCCATGGCCCTCCCCTCCAAGGGATGTATTATGTCAATAATTTTCCAGCTTTTCCTTGCTTCATTCTTTGTTCAAGAGCACAGCTTCATTCTTTGTTCAGGGAGCTCTCAGCAGGTAACTCCCTGAACCCCAATACCAGCTCCTTACTCATTCTACTGACAGGGTAATAGGAAGAGGCTTGTCTAGGAGCTGGGGAAAACACCAGTCCTCCCAACATGTTTAGAGACCCACTCCTACTCCCTGACTTCAAAACTTAGTCTAAGAACTGCAGAGTCTTGTCTTCACACATACACAGGGCTACACCTATCAGTTTAATCTCAGCTTTCTTCCTTCTTTCCATTAGTCTGCAGATCTTCCCCACTGCTGGCCCTGGGTTTCTCCTCTCTAGTTCAGTCTTTCTTCCTCCCTTCCCCTTCCTCCTTTTCTCTCCTTTCCCTCTCCTCCCTCCTCCCTTCTCCTTCCTTCCCTTCCTCCTCTCCTCTCCCTCCCCTTCTCTCCCTCCTCCCTTCCCTTCTGATGTAGCTCATACTTTTTTATGGCTCCTCTTCTTTTGTATATGTGATTCATCATGTGGGTCTTAAACAATGGGAAAATGCTTTGCCTGGAAAAACACACCTGCACAGAGGGGCTTTGGAGTCTCTAAGTATCCAGACTCCAAGAAGAAAGAACACAAGGTATACAAGGTGATCTCTTTTGTTCTGTCCAGCCCAGATTTTCCAAGAAAACACAATTTCCAATCCCATCTCACGGTTTCTCCCTGACCTTCAATTCACTACTAAGATCAGGAACCACACTAAATTTCTATCCGTGATCCTCACCTAGTCAAACTGCCAAGCCCGCTGGTTGACTGAGTTTGGTGCTAACGTGAGGATTCCTTGTGCTGGCCTTCCTCCCACAGTCACAGCTCCGAACTGAAGACCGTGAAAATGGCTTGGAAGAAAGAGACTAAAAGGAAGAGAGATCAGACACAATATAACTGAGACCAGAGTAGCCGGGTGGTGGCTTACCCGTAGGTCAACAGCCTCAGCTGGGAACAGCACCAGCTGTGATCGATGCTGTGATAGAGGGTCATCATTACCCTAAAAGATGGGGACAGCACAGGGTGATAATGAATATACTGGGCTAAAAAGAATATAACCTCATCTGGTAGAGATGGGTGGTATTAGCATTTAGGCTTCTGGTTGGGAGAGTACAATGACATTATTTATAGTGACAATGAAGAGCTATGACATAGATCCATTGTAAACAAGGCCCTCCAAGGCAGCTGCTTTCCATTAAAAACATATAACACAGAAGCACTGGTAAAGGGTGGCTTGGGTTGGCAACATTAAAAAGGCATGTCATCTTTGCTAAATCTGGGGCTCATTTTCATTCCTATTTTTATTTCCATTTACATTTTTCATATCTAAGCAAGCTTTCTAATTTTTTAAGCAGCAAATTAGAAGGGAAAAAAAAGTGCAGCTCTATTTAGAGTTCTCATTACTTGAAAATGGGCCAAGTAACATATTTCTCCAAATACAAGGGACTTTTATAAGATAGTGTCTCTAAACCCCCACAAAAAAAAATATTTCTCTGTATTAAAAGCTTTAATGGCTGAGACTAATGAAAGATTGTCATTCTCAGAGGAGAAGTTTTACTTTGTGTGAAAATAGGTTAAAAGGTCATTAAGAATAATAAAAAAATCTGATTATAAGTGAAAAGAAGCTACTAATATCCTGAGGGTAGAATACATTAATTGTGAAACATGACCTAGATAAGTCCCCATACATCTAATGCCAATCTCCACTTGTAAAACCACAGAATCTTGACATCAGAGGAAATGAGAGCCCCTGAAGTGAATAATATTGAAAAGTTCTCATAAAGATGGGAGTGTGGGACTTCTCAAACTTTCACAAGATTAACTTCAAAAGCCAAAGAAACAGATTTCATAACAAAATATGTATAAATCTCTTCAATTCCTTCTCCCACATTTCCATCTCCTTTCCTGGTGGATCAGTCTGTCTGTGGTGATTAAGCCAGCCCTGTAGATGGAAACCCACAGCCAGGTCTCCTGCTTCTCTCATCAGCAGAGAATTCTCAGTCCCCCTGGATTTAGGAACAGCCTTTCATTGTTTTTATAGCGTGAGACTAAGCAGCCTGCCCTTAGAGACTAATCCAATGCCCCACTTTGTGCTAGTCTTTTGATCTACACTTCTCATTTTTCTCCATTATCACAATAATGTATATCCATGGTTCATCTTGTCATCTTCTTTGGTGCAGGACACTGGATGAGGTAACAAAAGTCCCAGAGTCATTAATGCAGTAATCTAGATTAACCTCCTGTTCATGGGACTTCCAGCTCCCACTCCTACTCAACTAAAAGCCTGGGTTCAAATTACCTGTCACTTCTTCATGACTGCATCCCCTCTTCCTTTGCAAGTCCACCCACAGAGCTCATGCTTGCTCCCCCAAGCTCTCAGCTCTTAATCCTCAAGCCATGATCCCAACGCAAGGTCAGAAGAACAAGAAATACAACCACAGGCAGTTTCGTTTCCCAGGCCAGTGCTGGGTTTTGTCGCCTGCTGAGTGGCTTCTCCAAGTCATTCATTCCCTCTGAGGATCAGTTTGTCTATGAAGAGGGTTAATCATATTTCTAAGAAAAAAAAATCAGTCAATACAAATGGTATTGTACATTGGACACCTTTTCAACCAATGTTAGGATACTTTTGCTCCTAAATGATTATCCTATGTGTTGACTGGCAAAATTAAAAAACAAAGAAAAAGAGAGAAACCATTTATTCCTAAAATAAGACCCAACCAAACCAACTGAACAATCATTCAACTCTTCTCTGAGAGTAGTGAGTTTTGCCTCCCTTCTTTTCCTAGGACACTTGCTGCACAAAGGGTCTTCTTGTTCTTCATCTTCGGCTTTTGATTGTCAATGTTGAGCCTCTGGTCACTATGCCCATTAACAGTTCTCATGTACTATTAAGTGTTGTCAAAGTCTAAATACCCCATGGGACTCATCACAGAAAAACAGGTTTCAATGAATTTCCAAGCTCCATCCTCAGAACACCCTCCAAAGAGTTCTCAATAGGACAAATGGTAGCTGGTGTTCCTGAGCTAATCACCATCTTCACAGAACCTTCTGGAACTGAGCCAGGAGCAAATGATACATCATCATCTAGCCTCTGGCATAAAAAATTGTCCATGTTATATCATAAACAAATTACTCCCTTGAAGCCCTACGTTCATTATCTCTACTTTGGTTTTTCATGTCCTCCTAGATAATTATGATAGAAAAAAGAAGTTTAAGGTAAAATACAATCTCTTAAATGTATTACTCGGGTGTATCCCCAGCCCCACACAATCTGACTAGGCTCCACCAAGGATCCAGTTACTCATTAGGCAGGTGGTTCTTCAGGCAAGAGAGAGGATTCACATCTGGGACAAAGGAAATAGAGAAATAGTCATAGAGGCACGCAGAGCCTCTGAGGAAATAAACACATTTAAATGAAGTGAAATTAAAGAAAATTTTGGATATATTGAGTGTGAGACATGGGGATGTGATTGGGGATATGATACCTTCAGGTCAAACTCAGACAAGATTGCCAGAAAACAAGGACAGCCTGGTAAGTTTGGAGTCTAAGTGCTTGCTATGGTCCGGTAAGGATTCAAGTCTCTCCACTTTGCATACCACGAATTCTAATTGATATTAATAATAAAATCCCAGGGTCAGATGTAGGGATTAATGATGAAGATCAGAGAAGCTGAGCACCAGCCTCTAGAAAGTTCATTTACCTCTACCAGTGCTCAGACAGAAGGGAATGATCCTGTCCTCAGACTGCACCTCCAGACAGCAACTGTCTCCACCAAACCTCAGACTACGTTGAGCTCTTGACTCCTCCCTCCTTATAGTTCTCTCTCCACCCAGCCATATCCCTTCCTGAGTCCACCTCCCTAGTGCTGGGAATAAGGTATGGAACTCCCAAGTAATGAGATTAAAGGTGTGAGCCACCACCACCACCTGGCCTCTAGTGGCTTAGCTCTGCACTCTGACCTTCAAGCAAGCTTTATTTGTTAAAACACAAACAAAATATCACAACTCTGGGCAAGCAGGTAGGTACATTTGACTCTTTTATAGATCCCAGGCCTAAGTAGACAGGTTATGACTACAAAGATTACAGTTTGTCTCAGTTCCGCTAATCGGTCAGCCTGAAATTCTCAATAAATGTCACTCTGAAGAGAAGGCCACCTCTTCATTGAGCCAACATTCCAGAAGATCCGAATACATGCCAGACCAACCCAAGCACTCAGAGGGGAAAAAAAAAATCTCTGCCCACGAAGAGTCTGTTCTTTACTAAGTTTCACTAATAAGAACATGGGCTACATTAAGACACCAGTGAGCACACTATTAGTCAACCAAGAAGGCACTGTTATCCTCAAGTGGGAAGGCCGGAAACAATGTAGGCAGCATTTAGGCTGGTGTGGAAGGAATGGTGGCTGAGTCTAATCTTATGAAAGGGTGTCTGTGACATTTTCCAAGTTTAGAGACAATTGATAACAAAAATGGATCAGTCATTAGAATCTTGAGAAAAAGTATTCAGAGAATGTGACAATTTAACATGCTGGGTTCTGGCTGGTATGTTTATGAATCAGGAATGAGAAAATCTATGAAGGTTAAATTCTCAAAAGGGCCAGGAGGAACAGAAAACCAAAAACCAAAAAAAAAATAAAAATAAAAATAAATAAATAAATAAATAAATAAATAAATAAATAAATAAAACACCTGAAAGTCATACTAAGTAGTCTGAACGGTGATAATCATCTGGATTTAGTCAAAGAAGTTCAAAAAGAAGTAAGAGAGACCGGAGCTGGTGCAATCGTTGTGTAAGGAGTGAGAAGATGCTGAAACAACACAGTGGGAGAGAAGCAAGTGTGTGTGGACCAGCATTGGCCCACACATGCTCCCTCTAATTGACCATCGCACTCCTTAGGAACAGTAGCCACAGTTTCAGCCACTTTTTAAAGAGGAAGATACAGATTGGCATCGTTCATATTAAATACAATTTGGGACATCCTCATCAATTAAGCCAGTGGTGAGAAAGAAATAAGAGATAAGCATGAACCTAGAGAAGGTTACTTGGTGTTTTCAATACGGTTTCACATCCACAAATCCCCAGAACATCGAGTGAATTAAAAGAAATTGCAGCACCATTCAGTAGTATGCTGGGTTATGACATAAATAGATCCTTGAGTTTCTGCATAAAAATGGTGAACAGTTAGCAAACTGTAAGAACTGATTAATTTATAGTGTCTATAAAAAGGTAGAATACACGGATATGATAGGGAAATTTGCAAGAGAAATCTGGTTCTAGAGTGAAACTTTGAAACACTAAGGGAAGACACAAGGGCTGTGAGGAAACAAATCTTTTCCTTAAGTGAGAGGAGACTTGAAGGTTTGCAGTGACAGATTTCTCTCTCATTTTTTAGTTCATAACGAGGTACAAAAATCATATATAATCAAAACTTCCATCCAGACAAACACTGCCTTCTAAATGCTCATCCTTATTCCTGAGGTAGGTACAGCCCTCACTTCCCATCACAGAAGCTTCTTGTCACAGTGGTCAGAGGCTAACAGAGAGAACCACTACTGGTCAAATCCAGAGGATGAGTGACAGTAGGTGCCAAACCCCTGTTGGGTCACCCACAGCACAGTCCTGCACCTAAGCTCAGGAAACATCTTGACAGAAGGAGCAGAAAGATTAGAAGAGAACCGGAACACCTGCTACAAGCTGATATCCCCTGGACATGACAGTGCCTACATCCCTGAACTCACACAATATGGCTGCCTTCACAAGACCTGAAAAGACCACACCAGACTTGATATGGTTGAAATCTGCATCTAATATTGAGAACCATGAGTTGAATTCCACCTTTTCTGTGTTATATATCTCACTCAAGATGGGGCAGGGAGCAATCAAAGCAACCGACTTAAGTGTCTGCAAGAGAGGCAGTGACTTGCCTGGCTCTTGGAACCTGGCTGGTCTTTATGTTTTGCAGGTCTGAGTCTCCACTCCTGCCTTTGTGTTGCAGGCCTCAGCAATCTCCCCTGGATTTTCGGCTCTCCCTCTGCTCTTCCTTCCCCTTCTGTCCTGCCATCATCTTCTCACTTCTAGCGAGAAAGTCAGCTTCACTAATTCCCATCTGTTCTCTCCCTCCAGGGTCTTCTCTAAAAACACTTGCATTCAATAGGTGTAGAATTATTTTTTTCTCTATTTTTTTTTTCAAAGGGAGTCTCATTCTGTAGCCGAGGCTGGCCTTAACTGTCCGATATTCCTCACCCACTCTCCCAAATTCTGGGTTCCCAGGCATGTGCTAACATGCTGGGCGGAGTGAGAACGGCCTTTGAAAAATAAACTTTCAGAGCACTAAACATTCTTCGGCATTTTTGAAATCACAACAAAAGAAATTGAAAACTAGAATTGTAAGATGCTAACTCGATTCAGGAACTAACCAGGGTAGCAAAAAGATAGACAATTATATTTTTATTTATTATAAGGGGAAAACTCACAAAACCAGAATGAGAAGATCAAGATCAGCTGTGCACCAAGAGAACCACAGAGAGGAGGAGCATCATGCGCTCCTTTTTCCCCAGGTCCCAGAAGGCCACACCCTAACTTGGTCCCACCTCTTAAAGATAATTGGTTAACAAAAGAAATTGAAAACTAGAAACATCAGTTTGAGAGAGACAACATTATAAATGGACCCGAGGTTTGAAGTATGACTCTTCAAAAACTACTCAAGTATGATTGGCCAATCTTATCATACAAAAATACATACAGACACAACAGAATAAAGCTAGAAAGGAATGGGCATACATGAGCCTAACAGTTTGTCATCAAGGAGAGCCACGGGTAAGTTTATTGCTCTTAATTTTTAATATTTGCCCACATGAAAATATTCTAATGTAAATATATTGTCATTGTACACAAATACAAACTCCCAGAAAGAGTTAAAGAAATCAGCTCTGTTCCATAATTCCAGAAAGGTATTGAAATGTCCGTGCTTTCTCTTCTTAGGGCGTTTACACAAATTTCATGTGTGATGTTTTGAAACTGCTTTTGCTCACTCAATCTAAAACATTAAACTTTCCATTAATTTCTACTTACAGTTCAAGAATTATCTCACTAGCTAGATGATGACCCATAGGGATCTGAGATCATAATTTCATTTTATGTGTTCCACGTAGTTGAACATTTAGAGATCATAACGCATGTGAAGTTATTGCTGTAATGACAGCAATAGCAGCATCCTGACCATTTACCTAGGGTACATTTTTGCGAGTAGAATGACTGTGTCAAATATAAAAGGCTCTTATACCGAGACAGTATGAATCATGCACAATCCTCACCTTTACAGTTTCTTTTTTCACAGAAGGTCACATCCCGTGAAGTAAGGTCTTCTAAGACCATCAGACAAGAGCTTCTACCATGTGGTTCTCTGACTCATATATATATATATATTCTTATTTTTTCTTATCTATTCTTTGGGAGCAAAGCTAAATCAGAGACCCCCTATAATGGGGACTGGAGGGGTGGCTCAGTAGTCAAGAGTACCTGCTGCCCTTGTAAACAATTCCGGATTAGTTCTCAGCACCCACATGAAGGCTCACTACTGTCTGGACTTCCAGTTCTCAGGGATCTGATGCCCTCTTCTGGCCTTCACAGGTACTAGGCAGTCATGTGGTGCACATACATATGTGCAGACGAAATACTCATACATGTAAAATAAAAAAAATACATTTTTTAAATTTTTTTTAAACCTTAAGTCTCCTACTTTAAAAATCATTAAACCTGAAGTTCTCAGAACCTAAAGCACATGCAAACACCCTTTAGATTGTAAAATACACAGCCAGGTTGCATCCCACGAGCTTCCAATTCAATAAGTCAGAGTGAAGCCTCCAAAGTCAGCTTCTAATAGGGCTGATGTTGCTGATCTGGAATGCTGTGCTAGGAACCACCACCCTAGAGGGTTATACTAAGTTTTTATTTTGTCAGGTTCAGCAGATGGCTGCACATGGTTCTGGCCATTAGAGTGTATTCTAGTAGTCTAAACAGACATCAGTGGGTTGGCAAGTAACCAAAAGAAGAGGGTTTGGGGGTGAAGGTAAGAGTTGAGTCTTCTTAGGAATTCTCTAGGGTGGTTGACAATGAGACGCCGTGAAAATCGCATTCTCCGTGTGTGTCTCTTCTCGCTTGTGCAGGGCTGGGGCCAGAAAGAAAGCAGAGTAGCTATTAGGTTTTGGTAATTCCCTGCCCCCCTGCCCATCAAGCCAAGCAGAAGGCTGAGAAGCAGAGAATCCAGTAGTTAGGAAGTGAAAGGCAGACTCTAGAAAGCAAGTTGTTGCACTACTTAGAACCAAGGAAATGAGGCCCTTTGCATCAAAATACTAAACGCTCACTACGCCCTACGCAGGCCTAACTATACATAATGAGAATATGCTGATCAATCAAAGGAGACTACACACACGAGTTCAATGCCCAAATCATCTGGCTTAGCAGAATCTATGGATATGGAACAAGTGACTTCTGTTGAAGCTGCTTCAAACAGACGGAAATAAAGTGCTCAACACTGGGTTCTAGTTCACAGGTATAAGGTGTCTTGCATTTGCTATCAGGTAGTAGAGGACCCCATCTCCACTGGCCTCGTATAACACTGCAGGCTTATACAGGTCTTCTCTGGGGGAAGCAAAGTGCCCTGTTTTGTGTCTATGAGCAACTCCTGAGTAAGCCCTAGTCAGTGGTTTCTGGTATAAAACACTAAACAAGCTTTTAAGCATTTCTTTGCTATTTGCTTCAGGGTCCAAGATAGTTCATTTCTACAATTTTTCAACTCCAGAGCCAGCTTTCAAACATAGCCTAACCATGATTCAGATTGAAGTGTCCAGTTTGCACGGTGAACCCAACATATCCAAACACATCCTTAGCTAACACAAAACCCCGAATGATACTCTTGCTACAGCATGCCAGATCACATTCAGTTTCTTTCATTTTTATGACAACATAACCACATGCATTTCCCTTGTAGCCTAGGAAGTTGCAATCCAGTTTGGGAACCTACGGCAAGATGGATATAAAATCCTACACACTTATATCTCACACAAAACCAGACCTCAAAAGAAAGCAAAGACAACAACCAAGCCTTATTTTTTCCTAAGCAGGGAAAAAACGCTGAGCAATCATTTGCTTCTTCAGCTCAAGCTGCAATAACTTGGTATCAGGAAAGGCCTGTCGGTGCCTAATCCATTCCATCTGGTCTAATCTCCACTGATGTAAGTCTTCTCCTTGGTGATAAAAAAGAAGTCATGTCTGACTTCAGATCGAGATCCACTCTAGCCAACAGCAGCTTCTGGGATGGTACAGATGTTCTCTGTGTTATCCAGTACAAGAGCCCCTAGGCATGTGTGACCACTTGTAATATGATGACAGTGACCCAGGAATTGGAGTTTTTAAATCTTAATTCATTTAAGTTAGCTGTTAAAAGACACCTAAATCTAAAGTATACCATGTTAGGCAAAGCAGATCCAGGGTCTCTCCAACGCACTTCCTAATTCCACATGGAAGATTTTAGCCAAGCTAAAATTTAAAACTTCTCAGTCTGAACTAGCAAGCTAAAATACTACTGGCATTTGGGACTACTGAAGCAAACTGGGACTGTCGAGATTTCTTCAGAGACTAGATGCCCACCCCTGCTCTACTGCCACCTAGATTTAGCAATGCAGTGGGAGGGACTTGGCTCTCCGTCCAGCACCTGGTCTCAGTCTCAACACTCACGCTGCAAAGCATCACGGGACAATGTTTATGTCTTCCACCTGTGTTTCTCCTTCCTGCAGGCTACCTAGAAAAATCTCCTCGTTGATATGCACACATGCACACACATCACTGCTAGGAGGATTGGTCCATAGGTGATTATCATCCGCCCTTCCCATGCCTTTTAGCAATTTAATGAACAACACACACGGACAACAGAAAGATATTGTTAAAAAGAAGCATCCTGTCCCTGATTTTTTTCCCAAAAATCTTCCTTTGCTCTCTTACTAGGGACAAATAACGTCATAGTTCATGGGCTTCTATAAATGGCACAGACAAGTTTAGCCTTTGTCTCAAGGTCACTAGGTAAATTGTCCCCTGGCTTAACCTCCTAATAGTTCCCATGGCATCACATGTCCACTGGCCCTCTGAAATTCATTGTAAAACCCAGAAATGACACATCTCTGACAAATTCCCCGGTCTCTTTTCTCTAGGCTTGTGCGGGACCAGTGATCTAAACTACAGTTCAGATTTTCTCTCAAACAAGCTACACTTGTGCCGGGCGATGGTGGCGCACGCCTTTAATCCCAGCACTCGGGAGGCAGAGGCAGGCGGATCTCTGTGAGTTCGAGACCAGCCTGGTCTACAGAGCTAGTTCCAGGACAGGCTCCAAAGCTACAGAGAAACCCTGTCTCGAAAAACCAAAAAAAAAAAAAAAAAAACAAAAAAAAACAAGCTACACTTGTTGACCAGGTCTGGTTAATGGAAAATTAAGCAAATGAAGCTCATCTTTTATAGATGCTTCTCTTCTGCTAGCAATCTAGGTCCATTAAATGTCCATCACCAAGTACCTCGCTGCCTCCTGCTGGGCAGAGTCTCATTTTAAGACACATCACCCTGACGCAGCACCCTACCTTAAATCTATGATTCACCATTTAGAAGCCCTTAACAGTCTCCTGTTACCAAAAGACATCTCCCCTAAGCACAATTTGTAAGGCCTTGCTAATAAAAGCAGCATCCCTGAGATTTGAATCTCATAAACAAAGTACGCACTCAGCTATAATGGCACTACAGAAATTAGGCCTTGACTGATTTCATGCTTCAAATTCTACACCTTACATCAATCTTCAGAAAATATCTTTTGACTTGGAGATATTTTCAAGCTCTTTAATCATATAGAGACTTCCTCTGCCCACAGCTACAGTGATGCCCATAACACATCCTAATTAGCGGCCTCAAAAATCCACATAATTAATATTTCCCCTCTGTGGACTGACTAATAACTCTTCCGGCTGAATATGCAAGAATTTTTCTGGGCTTCCAAAGTAGTTAAATTGATCAGATCCAAGTAAGGAGTGTGATCCTTGGTAGTAGGGTTCTACCTTATTCTGTCCTGTGCTCCCCACGACCACAGTCAAGTCCATTCCAGCAGGCAAGCATCATTGCATGGAGGTTGCCCTTTGTGAGGTTGTTTGCAGCAGATCCAAAGGCGGAAGGGAGTGCAAACTCTATCAGCAGTCTCTACCCAGTGTCTTTCAGCAGCCCAGGCTATATATATATATATATATATATTACTGTTTCAGTCGGGGTTTTCTAGAGGAACAAAACCTATAGATGAATCTATATATAGAGAGAAAGTTGATTTATAGCAATGGCTCACAGGCTGTTGTCTAGCTAGTCCAAAGGAACTTACAGAATGAATCTACAAATATAGAGAAAGGGGATTTTTTTAGAATGGCTTACAGGCTGTGGGTCCAGCAAGTCTAAAGATGCCTGTCTACCAAGGAAGTTGTTCAGTCCACAATGCTGGATGTCTCAGCTAGTCCAGTATATCCCGAAATTCCTAAGACATAGGCCAGTGAAGGAATGGACTTGCCAGTGAGAGCGAGAGCAAACTGACAGAAAGAGCAAGCCTCCTCTCCCAGGTCTTTACACAGGCTGCCAGCAGAAGGTGTGGTCCAGATTAAAGGTGAACTTCCCACCTCAAAAGATCCAGATTTAAAGTTGGTCTTTCCACTTTAAATGACTTAATTAAGAAAAAATTCACTAACAGGTGTACCCAGACGTTGAGATTTTAGTTCATTCCAGATGTGGTCCAGTTGACAGCCAAGAATAGTCATCACACTCACCATGAAGTTTTAGATGATGAAATCAAAGAGGTTTACAAAATTTCAGAACGGTTACTAGTCCCACGGGGAAAGCTTAAGCACATGATATTGGCACTCCTTCATGAGAGCTGTCCATCCCAGGCATTCCCTACCAAAGGGACACCATGCTTTCCACTGTTCCGAGGGACTTAACATGTCAAGACCCTCCCCTCCATGTATTTATCGGACCTGAACTTGTGAGCAATATCAGTAACAACCACCTATCAACTCTAAGAATTTTCTACCTGCTTCCCCTTGACCTTCAATGCAGCATTAGCAAGATCCTGCCAAAAGTACAGGCCAAATAATATCACTTCAAGGCCCCCCATATGCTTTTCACATCACTTAGGACAAAGTGGATACTGTAATCTCTACATCCAGCCAGACCCTGCCCCCAAGCTCTCTGACCTCATCCTCTGTTTTCCTGCCACTCTCTGCTTAGCTTCAGTCACTGAAATGACCCACTTGCCCTTCCTTAAACAGACTTGGAGATCTCTGACCTATAAGCTGAGCTGTCCCCACTTCCCAGCATTCCCTCCCACCATGCTTATAACTCAACTTGCCCCTCTTTTTATTTAGAATGAAGACATCCCACTACTTTCAATCTAAGATGGAAAAACCTTTAAAACACACACACACACACACACACACTGTCCCCCTCCTGCTTCATCTGCATAATTTATCAGTACTTCTCATGCCACATAGTTTGTCCCTCCCCCCACAGCTGATGTAATGGCCACAGTATTTCTGGTCACCACTGCAGTCACAGACTTGGTCATCCTTCACAGGACTTTCCCATAGTCAACTGGGAAATGTTCTTTATCACAATAATCATGGAAAAAAGTATTCACATCTCCGCCTATCCCTCTTCTCATCTGTTGAACTCAAACACTGCAACTCATCAGACCTAAGATCGGATCTTAGGTATTCAATGCACAGAGTAGTCTTGGCTGGAGAAGTACTAGATAAATATTACCATCATCATTATCCCTATCCTTAGAACAGCTCTTTTGGAAGCCACAGGTCCATTGCCTCAGGATGGCCTCTGACAGGGAACACAGCAGATCTTCCTGGTAAAGTGTCATGATTTGTATTCAGGCATTTACAAATCTGAACGCCCCTAAGAATGAGGCCCGCAGAAAGAGAGCAATAACCCTTCTTCCAGATCCAAGGATCGCTTTTCTTCCTAGGCTCTAATGAACCCCGGATGAACACTAGTGTAAATATCCACTCCCCTGAGGCACAGACCTAGGCCCAAATCACATCACAGTGTTATTTAACCAGAATTCATGAACCAACATCGATAGTGGGAATTTTCCATTTAGTTTACTTTTTAGATAATAATTTTAAAAGGTGAACCAGTTCTGTGGTATTGGGTATGTTTCTTAAAAATGTGCCTATTTTTAAAGAATAGATAAAATTATATGTGCCACTTAAGGTCTTACTGTGATTTTAATGAATGAATACGTACAAAGTGCTAAGAACAGTGCCTGGCAAAACAAAAACTGTTATGGATTAGTTGACTCAATTTACAGTCATATTTCTATTCTTGATATATTATAGAGGGTCCAGATCTCAATGCATTTTTACTGACTAAGTGATTGAATGGATAAATCCATCCAATTTTTTTCTTATTCAGAATCTGAGAAGCCTGGGTTATTACAACACCCACAAACAAGAACCAATAATGGAAATCAAGAGAGAATAAAGTATATCAAAGATCAGGCGTTTCCTTGGAGAGGTGGCATAGTATTGGTCTGGTAATGGACCAGGGCCTCCGGGAGGCATCCATCAATTCCAATCCTGAGCTCCAGCAGAGGAAATGAAGCCCACAAGCATAAATTAGCAACGGGCCTGATGGTCTGATTTGTGTTCATTTTGTAATTTCCTGTTCTACACAGCTGCGTGTGCAGATTGAACGGAATGTCGCTGATTGATCAGGAGCAACAAGGAATAGAGAAATTGCCTAAAATAGAGCTCAATCCTGGATTCAGTTGACCTCCAGCTAGTCACAGCCCCTCTAAGAAAGGAGCAAGGGAGGATAGCCACCATTTCAGTTCTGCTACTTAATGATACTGCAACACCAGCTTGGAAGTGGCAGGGGTAGACAGATCACAGTCACAAAGCTGGGGGCGGGGGCATAAAGCAGAGTGGGGAGAAATGAGAGCAAGCTGTGTTTCTACACTTTCACCTAAGAGCCAAGCGGTGATGGCGGGAGAGGCTACCCTTGTTTGGCAGCAGAGAACCCAACCCCTGTAGGAAGAATCATCTAAGTAGCTGGTGCTTTGGGTTATCATTAAGACACAGAAGCCAGTGTGACTAAAACACTAACAAGGAGTTTCATCTAGAATGCTTTAGCTTGATCTGTTCAACAAATCCACCGTGGAAGTGTTAAAATTGCTCTCGTTACATAGTCAAAACCAAGAGACAGGAAGTGACCTTGACTTCAGTAAATGTGAGGTTTGGCTGGGACCCTCAGGCACTTTTCTCTGAAGACCTAATCTCACTTTTCTGCCTGTAACTCACAGGACAAGTCCTCCTCGTTAACCCGTATTTGAAGGGATAGAAATACATCTATTAAATTTACCTCAGACTTCCACCACCGGCCAGAAACGAAAGGAAAGAATGAGCCAAGGGAGCTTCTAGAACATGGTGAGGAGAACAGCTGTGGTTCCAGGACCCACCTGGAACTCCTCCATCAAAACTTTTGTCCGAGAAAGGCAGAGGCTGTGTTTTTAATGTATGTGCTCCTCAAAGCCCCTGTGTTGTAACTAAATACTGTGTGATACAGTTAAGAGAGCCTTTGGCAAAGTGACTGTCACTAGCCTTCCATCCTCACCCTCCTGCTTCATGCCCTGAATAAGGGGCCAAAGGGAACCACATGTCTTGACCTGTCCACCATGTCAAGATCCGCAATGAAGTACTTCAATGGACACAAAAACATGGTCTTTCCTAGATTCCAAAACTGCCTCTGTCTTGGTTTTGGATTTCCTGGGCTCCGGAACTATGGGGAATAAATTTCTACTATAATTTACATGCTGTTTGGCTATGATAGGAACATGCTAAGACTGGAGGACCTTAGCATCTCAACAAATGGATAGCCAGGAACCACTCCATCGTGACTGCTGGGGACTAGAGTGAAATGACTCCGGAAACTGAAAACACAAAAACAAAACCCTAGCTAGAAAAACGTAAAGACGTGGCTCGTCTTCAAAACTCAGGTTTGATAAATATTTGAAGCCCACATTTCAAAAGAAGCGGAAATAGACATCCCGGTCAGAAGAAAACCATGTGTTCAAGAAACCAAACATTTACGTATTTTAGTAAATGAATGTGCTTTAAGTAAATAGGTTGGAATTAAAGGACTCTAGAGCCCAGTTGGAATATTATTTACCATATTCATAGGATTTAACTTTGTGTGAGTGTTTCACAATAAGGTTTGTGTTTTTCCCCTAAACTTGCACCAGATTGACTCACACTTTGTCTTATTGTCTGTGAAAAACAATATTTACACTAGAGGGGAACACAGACTCGGGTAGATCTGCTTTCCTTGAGCTGGCCCAACTTTGAGAAGGAAGATTAAAAAACAAACAAAATCTTTACAAAGCCTAACATAGAGACTTGGTTCAGTCAGTCACAGTGACTCTACCTTGGCTACCCTGGGATCTTGGTTCTGTGGGCTTCATGGACCACGGACCACAGGGAGGTGAGCTGCTCACAATCTTGGTTCTGTGGGCTTCATGGACCACAGGGAAGTGAGCTGCTCATACCTTTTTCCTCCTGAGCAAGCTTCCCGGGAAATACGCTTAGGTTTTACTCTATAAGAGAATCCCATGTTTCCCAGAAGCCTGCCATGAAGAGTCAGAATGGGACACATGTCCCCAGAATACCTTTCCTAGCTCTCCCTGACCCACACCTCCCACTCGCACCTCTTTCTTTGTAAGGATTACGCCTGTGTCCATCACTTTGCTAGGACGGAGCCTTTTAATCTTAACAACCCGGTGAGGTGCAAGTCATTACCATTCCCGCCTTAAAGATGAAAAGAGAGAATTTACTCATCCCACAGTCATCCAGCAAGCTCTAGCCTCGTAGAGCCCAGACTTGAATCCAGATGGACAGAGACTAGAAACCACTGTGTTCTCACATCTTAGCTTTGTCTTCCTCCAAATGCCTGGCTGATAACTGTGGAAGTCCTGGAGCTACACTGCATAGCCAGTGTGTATGAGATCTTTCCCTCTCTCTATGCTAAACTAGAAAGCATCGCTGCTGAGCGCTTACCCGAATAAGCACGATCTTCACAACTGACCCCGGGGTTGCTCTCCCAGCATCTGCCCTACTAATAAAGCATCCCTTAGAAGTTGATGGCAGGTTTCTTACTTCTTGAAAAAGGTGCCCTCCTGCCTCAGATGTTTTAGTCTTCTGCCATACTGCATGAAGGGGTGCCCCTGCCCTGCAATTAACTCGGGTGCCTGCCTCCTTCATTTGCTGGATGCTTTTGGGGAAATGAATCACCCTGGGAGGTGCACCCACATATTTTCACAGCATGTGTACACTTAGTTCAGAAAGGACACATTTGCAGAAATAACAGGACTGCGCTCACTAACGAAGGGAAGAAGTGTAACTCTAGGTTATAAAAAAAAAAACCAGGCCTTCCTTTCCCTTTCTTGGTAACACTGCAGTTCAGCCTTTCAGCTGCGGGGTTAGGGATGGTTGCTTTCCTTTAATTTATTATTTGTGTTGCTGCTGTTGCCAGCAAGCTTTGATGTTATGGAGTAGAGGAAGACACAGATGCCTGAGGATACAGGATGCTATGGAGCAGAGGAAGACACAGATGCCTGAGGATACAGGATGCTACTCTGCCTCCACAGTCTCCTGGCTTCCCTGGAGCTCACTCACTTACCTGTGTGCTGGAATATGCAAGATCTATAAAGGACAATAAATTTTATCTCAGGGACAAAGAGAGGAGAACTGGTAGGAATAAAAACAAAAACTTCCCTGAGCCTCAAACTATCAAAGATTAGGACAGTCTACAGCATATTATTAATACAAACATCATCCACTAGTTGTTCACCCAAGAGTGGCTGGCCACCTGATACCTGTGAGGCACCACGGAGGCTTTGAAAATGGGTGTGTGACAGATAGATGCTGTGGCTTGCTCACTCACTACTGTCCCCCACCCCAGCTTGTTGCTTAGATAGAATAAGCTGTGTAGCATTCAACCCTCAGGGAAGGCAAACCCACTTCAGTGGAATATTCTGAGTCAGGTATCAGGAAAGGGAGGTCGATGTGTGAGATCTAGGTAATTAACAGTTTTGTGAATTAAAAAGTGCTAATAAACATGTCACCATTTACATAATGTCTATGGATAATTTCCTGCCGCAATAGCAGAAGTGGCTAGCTGTCTCAGGGAACATGTGGCTTGCAAAACTGCAATATTTACCATCTGCCTCTTTGGAGAGAGTTTGCTGACCTCTGACCTGAGACAATCAGTTTTAAAGTGAACATGTGATCTGATCTGCTATTGATAAATGGCACTGAAGAAGTTCACCAGAGGCAATTGGAGGAAAAGATTTATTTCCCTCCATAGGCCATTGGTATGTAATGGCTAGAACGGCAGCAGGCATCTTTATTCATAAGATAAGCCAGTCTGAGGATGTTCAAAGTACAGCAGGGCAAAATAATGGGATAACTGAGTCTTTTATAATAGCTCTGAGCTGCTTAAAAGAGACACACTTGGAACCTCTGTATTTCCCATTATATACAATAGGTTTATTTTTTTCCTCTTGATGACTGGCTCCATCATCTTTAAGGGATGATCCTTTACAAAACAACCTTCTCTTATGATAATAATATTCTTTGCTCTAAAATCCGGTATTGCTCATCTGATATTTAAGTAAAGTCATTCCAATAGTCATTTGATTTGTGCTAGCATGAAAATCTTGTCTTTACTCTTAATCCATTTAAATCTCTGCATTTCTAATGTGTTTCTTGTTGGCAGGTATGCTGGATAGTTTTTCTCTCAACTTGACACAACCTGGAGTTATTTTGGAAGAAGGAGCTTTGATTGAGAAAACACCCCTACCAGATTGGCCTGTAGGCAAGCCAGTGGTCTGTTTCATTTATTGATGATTTGCATAGGTGAGCCCATTCCACAGGGGGTGGTGTCACTCCTAGGGTGGTCCTGGTGGTATACGAAATCAGGCTGAGGAAGAGCAAGCCCAGTTTTATTTCTAAAGTCCATGTAATAGATTTATAACATCTAGATGATGAGATAGAATAAAGAAATAAGCAAAAGTGATTATTTCTGCACAGCCAGATTGTCTTCTGTTTGGAAAACTAATCAGCAGCAATGATTTATCGTCAATCACTATGTACCATGCAAACTTAATGTGTGTTCCTTTGTGTTATTCTCAGCTCAGGGGTCAGTTTGCACCAGCACTGCCACATATGTCTAAGTGATGCCTTGTGCTATGACTTCCAGATGGCTACAACACTAGGCGATGGGAATCTTTCAGCTCCACTGTAATGAGTGACAATGTGATCTGCCAATGGATGAAATGTCATCATGATTGTATGTGAAGAGCAACCCCCAAGTACTATACTCTCTGGACAACTAAGCACTCCATGCCTGTATCACTTCCGTTTTCTAAGACCTTGTGTGGTCATGACCTGCAGGCGTGTCTGTTTAGCCTGTAAGATCTTCAGCTAATTGGTAACAGTGAGTATGCCCCCCAAAAGGCCTTGCACCTTTCAGCACCTTGCATAACTGAATAATAACGTATTACTAAAGAATTAAAAGGCAATGGTGAAAGAAATATAGGTTGCAGATAAGAAAGACAATGACCAATGGGCATAAAAGTGATTTGAATCCACTCCTATTTTCTTCACTCTCCAGAAGAAACTCACATGTGCATTTCACAAGTCAGCTGTAAGAAAACGCAATGCCTGATATTAGCACTCCAGTCCAAACAAGACGAAAGCATGAGCTACGTAAGGATTGCTTGATATTTAAAACCTTGACAACCTGCCCTTTCAATAATATACTCTTAATTGATATCACACCAATACCATTCTAGAACATTGTTTCCATTCCTTTGAAGATACACTGACAGTCCTACTGGGTGGCAGACAGTAGGGACATAGAACTGAGTCAGCCTGGTAGACTTCCCTGGGAGAGTAATTACTAATGGGCAAGAAGCCTGCAGGAAAAACAACGAAGGCTTAGAAACTATTGTTTGCGAAAAGATTTGATCTCGGGAGTAACAAGATCTTCATTAGTTCTTCTTGAAGCAACCCAGGACTCATGCATGCCAAGAGACATGCAAACTCTAACCATAATCCAAACTCACATTTCATGGAGTTTCCTTCCTAAAGGGTCTGGGGCCAAGCTTTTCCCACAAGCATGAAAACGTGACTGACGTGTCCCATTTTCCTACGGCACAGACTGCTCACTTTGTACGGTGTCAAATCCCAAAGACAACCCAGAATTCTTACTTTCAACTTCAGGTGGGAAAAGAATACTTAGGAAAAAAAATTGTCTGTCATGAAGAAAGGTGTTTCCTCTTAAGTTTGGAATTCTACTAGCATGACCAAGTAAATTCTTAAGCCGAGGCTCTAAATTTTAGTGAAAATTGGACTTTCTTAGAATGATATAGTATTTAATGTCCTAACATGAACCATCCCAAAGGTTTGTGGCTCAAAGGACAAATATTCGGAAGAGGAGGGGCTGGTAGTTCAGTCTCAGTCTCTTGGGAAGTTGCTTGCAGTCAGGCACCAATTGGGCTGCAGTCCTTTGAAGGCTGAAGTGGGCACATAAAATTCACTTCCGAGGTGGCCATTGAGAGGCTGGCCGACCACAGAGAGCCTCAGTTCCTCTTTGTGTAGACCAGTGATTCTCAACCTTCCTAATGCTGTGGTCCTTTAATACAGCTCCTCATGTTGTGGTGACCACAATCATAAAATTATTATCATTGCTAATTCGTAACTATAAATTTACTACTGTTATGAATCATAATGTAAATATCTGTGATTTCTGATGGTCTTAGGTGACACCTGTGAAAGGGTCATTCTACCCCTTAATGGGGTCACGACCCACAGATTGAGAATCACTTCTGTAGACTATCTCATGGTGCTATTGAGTATGCAAGTGGCATAGTGATTAGATTTCTCCAGAGAGAGCATGAGGAGACCTAGCAGAAGCTCTGGTGTCTTCTCCAATCTGTTCTTGGAAGTTACCCACTGCCAGTCTTGCTGTACTCTTCTGCTCATTGAAGACAGCCCTGATCAGACATGGAAAACTTCTGAAGGGCTTGACTATCAGAAAACAGGGCTCGTTGTTAAAGAGTCTCAGAGGCTGGATGCCAGCATTTGTGCTCTAGCCTCAACCTTGAGCCTACTGTTATAATGAGATAATATTCAAGGGTTCAGGGAGACAGAAAGAATTGCTTTACATGTGGAAGGAATATGAACTTGTGATGATGGAATGGCCTAAATCAGTGTATCTCCCAAACACAAACGTACCTGTCTATCCCACCCCCAGTGTTCTTACATGTGAATAACACTCCCTTTCATCAAGAAGTGGGATCTTGCTGGGAGTAATGGCACATGACTTAGGGAGGCAGAGACAGGTAAATCTTGTGGGGTGCAGGTCAGCCTGCTCTACAAAGCAAGTCCCTGGACATCCAGGACTACACAGAGAAACACTATCTAAAAAAAAAAAAGAAAGGTAGAGAGAAAGAATACAGAAAAAGATGAGTTGGGATCTGTAAATTTTTTGTACTTGAATTGGGGTGGTAGTGAATGCCCCAACTATTCTGTCTAACTATGACAGAATTGGAGCTATATAAACTTTTGAGGCTAGAACCTAATAACCATGTAGTTTTTGTCTCAGAACAGCTGTCCTAAAATAATGCAACCATGTTGAAATGATGGCCAGTCCATGTAAAAAGGTCCTACTTAAATGTTTTCACTGACAGTCCTCATTTAGCCTCCCAGATGACAACCAACACCAATGGCTACTCAATAAGAGAGATACTGCCTTAGCTACTTTTTTACTGCAATGCCAAAACAATATGACCAAGGCAACTTAATTTTGACTTATTTTAATTTGGACTTACAATCTCAGAGGGTTGTAGTCCATGATGGTGGGGCAAAAGAATGGCGAAGAGTTCACAACTTGATCTATAGCCAGAAGGCAATAAGAGAGACACTGGGAATGATATGAGCCTTTTGAAGCCTCAAAACCCAACTCCACCAAGGCACACAGCTTCTAATCCTTCCCAAAGAGTGCCACCAACTGAAGACCAAGTGTTCTTACATATAAGCCTATGGGGTCATTCTCATGTAGATTACCTTATTTCACTATCTGGCCCCCATAGGCTTGTAGTCATATTATAATGCAAAATAAGTATAGTCCAACTTCAAATATCCCTATAGTCTTTCATAGCCTTAACACTGCTTAAAAGTCCAAAGTCTCTTCTGAGACTCAAGGCAAGCTCTTGTATTCAGTAATCATTCATGCTAAAAGCCATTCAATCTGACACCACTGAAATTGTCACATAGGTGTCTAATAAAAAGGATACTACAACAAATGGGTCTAAATAAAGAAGAAGCTTAAAATTTTGTTTTTTAAAGTGTTTACTTGTCATTTGATTTTTTTTAAAATATCAAAGTAATCAAAGAACTGTTTCTTTATCCAGAAATGAAAGGAGTAATATATTAAAATTCCAGTTTATAATTTTCAGAAATTTTTATTGGTATGCTATTACAGACAGATTTTGAGTTTTGCTTTGGTTTTCAAAGCTGGGGGTTGTATCATGTACATTAAGGCCATCATATACATTAAGTAAGCACTTTACTCCTAGCCTATAGTTCAGCACCATTGTGATGTGGGATAATACTCTTGTACACTGTAAAGATTTATCACTTGTATTAGTTTAATAAAACACTGATTGGTCAGTAGCCAGGCAGTAAGTATAAACGAAGTGACCAGACAAGGAGAATTCTGGGGAGAGGAAAAGACAAAGGATGAGTCACCAGTCAGATAAAGAGGAAGCAAGATGAGAATGCCTACAGCAGGAGTCTCTGGAAACACTACCCAGACAACAGAAATTTCAGTAATCTTTTACAAAGTCAAGCCCTGGGCTGTTCCTAAATATTGCCATATTTTGTTTTCCAAGATCGTCACCCTGGCACTTATATTATTACAGTATTGGGGGCCTTAATTCCAGTGTTAAGAGCCTCACAGATGCTTGAAGATCCCATTACCATAGAGATGTGGCCATACCCTCCTCTTTTCTTCCATGTTTTTTATTCCTTCTGAGGATTTCAGTCGGCTGGCTTCTTTTGGGCCTGGGAATATTGTCTTCCCATATTTCAAAAGCCTAGGCTACTGGCTGATGAGTCACTGCACCTCAGGGCTGAGAGCCTCAAGGGAATCATCAGAGACAACCCAGCCCCATCACTCATCAGAAGTCACAACAGCCTCATTGATTCAGTTCTGCACAATGAGTTCTGCACAATGTTTAGCATCTCATAAGCACAAGCTCATTTAACCAGCTCCAAAATTCAGCAACATCCACTCTACAGATGGAGAAACTAAGTTATAGGGGGTCACAAAATCACTCCATGCCCATGATCTTAGAGGTAGGAGGTATCCAAATGAAGCATGAATGCACTCAGCCACTGGGCATCTGGCCACTGAAATGCCATCTTAAACAGGTTTTTCTGACATTGATCCTAATTCCTTGAGCCTTTACATAACTATGGAGTGTACTTGCAGAACACTTTTGATTGCTCCATCTGCCAGCTCAAGTATGGAGATCCAGCTCAGGGAATTTGCTTAGAGTACTAAGCAAAACCAGAAGCTGTTCTCAGCCCTTACTCACAGAGAAAGAGCTTTCTGAAGCCCTGGGGGATGCTCTGCAACTCCAACTGTCCAATCATCTCTGAAGAGTCAAGGTCAATGTTTGGAATCACTGTCTATTGTAAGGAATCCTCCCTCCTTTTCCCTAAGAGGCCCTCCAAACAGCCAGGCTTGGGGTCTAACCAGAACACAGAACTGAGGCCTCAGATTTTTCTCCAGTACTACTTGAAGTTTTGATGGGAACTCTTTAGACTGCCAAGCTAATTTCCAAATCTCTACCTACAGTGACCAAGGGAAATGAGGCATCCAACATAACACTGTAACATACCACTGAGATCCCTTACGTTTAACCTGGGACTCTAGCTGGATCTCCCTAGGATCATCCATACCCTCAGGACCCTGCAGCTGCACAATACCCTGATGGAATTGGGATGATCTGTTCTTACTAAATATCCTTTTCCTGTGTCTTCTAGCCTTCCAATATAACTCTTAAGGAGCATTGTCCTGACCCTGCTTCAACTTCAAATTTCCTGTCTCTATGTTATAAATGGCAATCACGAGTTCTAGCTTGGCCTGAAACGTGGAGCTCTCCTTCCTGTTTTAATGTATTTTCTGTGGGGCATGGACAAGACACCTGGGAATAAAATATAAAATACAGCCCAGGAAACATGGACAGCCATCCCAGGAGGGTCCGTGACTCACTCATGTATGGAGTGTTGTATTCAGACCTCCCTCCTTCCACCATGAGCTGTCTCCCTTCGTTTCTGACAATTTTTCTCACTTGGAGTTTTTGCACCATTTAAAGTTACAAACAATTTTCCTTCCAAATTATACCTCTTGTGTCTTCCCCACAGTGGCTGTCACCTCCAGTTTGTCTTAAGCAAGGAAATATCTTTGATTTATTGTTTTGTTTTGTTTTGCCTGCATAACTAGCCCAGCAAAGCCAAGTATCTCTGAACAGCAGCCCTAAAACTTACCCCTCTACAGATAAACTCAGGCTTCTATGCTATTTTAACCCTCTTGCCCCCCCCCCCGCCATTTTTTATTGCCTTCTGAACCATCTGTATGTGGTGGGAAAGCAACATTGAAATCCTTCATGTGTTATTTGATGGTTTTTCTTATCACAAGCAACCCCAGATGCCTCCTGAACTGATTTGATACATTCAGTAAAGTGTTTTCAACTAATCTCCTCAGCATATGAATCCCAGGTTACTTATGAACTTGTGTCATTTGAAGTTTGTGGTAAGGATGTCATGATAGTACGTTGCCCTTGTAATAATGGCTGCTGTTTCTTTCAGGTCACCTATATTTAGAGAGGGGTCATAGAAAGTTCCTTGCTGCTTATTAATGTCTAATAGCTTGTTATTCCCATAAGTAGAACCAAAAAAATATTAGCAATTGCGATTTGACAGTGACATCAACACCTGTCTGGCTAATGAATTCCTTGGCAAGTGCATGCTCCAAGAGAGAGAGCAATGTCACCTTTAACATAAATGGCTTTTCTTAGACTGCTGTAGTTGCGCCACAGGAAGGTAAGATCTGTAAATAACAAATGAAGAACGGCCGCAACCGTGTAACGGAGAACACTGAGCTGGGAAGTCTCCTGCTGCTTCTGCCTACAGTGCTGTGCTCCTGACCATGAATCATCATGGTGCCAACAACCATAACCTCACAAGAACCTTTGGATCCATCAGCGCAGATAACTCCTTCAAACTAAAGTACTATTTCTAACATTAGGAGGAGATAGCCTAAGGAATTCACAAATATGTCTTCCAACTAAAGCCACCAAGCTTGGGGAGTCACCGCACACACGCACACAGAAAGCAGACTTGACAAAACCAGTGTCTTTCAAGCTTCTTGTCAGCTGAGATGCTGCATGGCACATCACACGGTGAACTTCAAGAAGCACTTGAAATACAATATCTAATGGAGGAACCATTCTTCAGTAACTGGAATTCTGGCCTTCAGCCACAATATCATTGCGGTATTTTCCCCATGTAATTGAAATATAATTGACAAACAGTAAATAAAGTGTACACTGTGATATTTTGATATATATGCTAAATTAATCACTGCTATCAGGATAGTTAATATATCTACTATTTTACACAGTTATTGCTTTAGGCATGGTGGAGAGACTACTTGAAATCTAATCTATTGGTAAAGCTTAAATATATTATGCACTATGAACTATAGCCACACAGATATATAATAGAATATATATATAGCATATGTGTAGTATGTATATGTAATAGAAAACTAATGCAATGCAACCTATGGACACTTCATTTGATTTCATATCTAAGCTATTGTAGGTAATTCCACAATAAACAAGGGAGTGAATATATGTCCTGAAACAATGTCATGCTCTGGAAATACATTAAGAAGTGGACTTGTGAATTCTGCAATGATTCTAGCCTTGATCTTTTGAGGGCCCTCCAATTGGTTTCCATAATGATGCTACTTACATTCTTCCTACCAATGGTTCACAATAGAATAGCTGCTGTTCTTACTCTGTTTAATAACAACTTCTCTGATGGGTTTAAGTGTGCAACATTCCCTATAGGCTTGTGCTTTACAGCTGAACCTAAAGGTGATTTGGTACTGTCCTGGAAGGTCATGGAACCTCTGGGACGTAGGGCTTAGCTAGATGATATGAGACACTAACAGTAGGCCATGGGGGTTCTAGCCTGACCCCATTTTCTGGCCAATCTCTTTCTATTCCCTGACCATCAAGATAACAAGCTCTGCTACCATCTATTTCCCACCATTCTGGACCTTCTTAATTTGTGAGCCAGAATGACCCCTTCTTCCACTGTTATCCCCAATAAGTATTTAGTCACGTGAACAGTAGAAGTAACCCACGAATCAATGCCACACTGAGGTTTCAATTTTCGTTGTTTTATGATTCGTGATAGCAGGTCTTTGCATACACTTTGGAATGTATTTTTATGAAATGACTGTTCAAATACTTTATATCTTTATAAATCAGGTCCTCTGCTTTCCTTGCTATTGCATTATCTTGCATTATTAACATATGTGTTAGTTGCTCTTTTGTCAACTTGATACAAGATGAATTCATATAAGAAGAGGCAATCTCAGCTAAGAAAATGCCGCACAGATATGTCAAGGCCAGGGTGAAGTAAGACCTTTCCTTCCCAAGTTGCTTTTGGTCGTGGTCTTTAACTCAGCAATGGAAATCAAACTAAGGCAATGTATCTTTTATATTAATCATTCATTAGATACATGGTTTACAAATACCGTCTCACACTTTACACAGTTCTGTCCCTTGCTGTTTAGAGGCTATTAATGCAGATGCAACAACCTGAGGGGCCTGCATGCTAAAACCAGGAACTACCAGACTAGAAGAAAAACTTCCAGGGTTCCCCTGCTTGTGAAATGCCAAAGGCTGACTCATAAATGAGCTCAGAAGCTTCTGCATTTCTCCTGCCTTTGCTGCAGAGAGAGCTGAAGGCTAGGGCAGGGAGTGCTAACATAGGGCCACCTCCCACTCTCCATACAGAGCGGTGTGGAGAAGCAAAGCTGCTTACCTCACAGAGGCCAGAAAGCAGCAAAGGAGACCAGGAGCAGAGGACTGAATTTGTCCTTCAGTGCCATGCTCCTGGGGGCTCCTCATTTTAACCACCTCACAAAATAGTGCCTACTTCTGGGGACTAAGCCTTCTCCACTTTGAGCGTGCAGAGGACATTCTCCCGTTTAGCAATGCTCCCAGCCCCAGTCAGAGCTTTGACTTAGCCGATCAGCTACATACAGTCTCACTGGCATTTACTAAGCAAACAGCTTCATATATGGATGTGTGTTTGAAGAGAAGGATACAGGTAACTTGTAATAGTAAAGAACACACATATATATGCATGTATTGATGCACATATATGTGCATATATGTGTGAGAACATATATAGATACATATATTGATGCACACACACACGTATATGCCCCTTTGACAAGTCAACTATCTAAAATGGTGCCACTCAAATCTTCTTTTGTCCTCTAGAATCTTATTTTAGAGCAATGTTTAGAAATGGGAGGCACCGACCCTTCTCTAGATCACTACACTTTCAAAGAGCTGCTGTTGTCACAAACATCCCTCCACATAAATAGACCAGCCATTGTAATTTCGTGGCATATTTATACAGCCATAATTGATGATGATCTCTGGAGAATATTTCCATTTCTCTTCATTTTGTGAAAATGTTATGACCCAACTGCAAATGCTCCTCTGCTCACTAAGCAGTGTGTCACCTTCAGACTCCCAGTGAATGTGTATTAAATTGAAGGAACAAAATCACCAAGCAATTTCACTAATCACCTAGCTAATTATAAAGAGAAGTGTACCACTAAACGTTGTGCCTTGAATATAATCCAAAGACTAGCATAGCAACCTAACAGGAACCCATGTTCTTGACAGGAGAATGACATGCTACCTTTGGTCCAGAGAATTCCTCGGGGATCATTAAAATCACTGGGAGCTCAATATTACTCATAGGTCATTTTAGTTACTGGCAGCAAGTACCAAAGACTACATATACTGTTCAAGTGTTGATGTGGGTCTCATTCAGGGAGTTGATCTGGGGTGCTTGTTATTTTCATGTATAAGATGCTGTTAAGAACTCCAAAACTTCTTAAACAAGATTGACTTGTCCACTGGCTCTGGGTTCCCTTTTATAGCCTAAAAATTCCTTTTATTTCTGTCACCTATGTGCTATACCCAGCTCAGCTCCTGCCTCACCTCTTCTCCAGTGATAGCCGTCTTTGGATACTGCGCACACTGATTCTATATCCTCGAAGCAATGGCACTTGTGAAAACCACATCCTATCCATTAGAAACATGTCACTGATGCCTTAGTTAGGTCCCTTTTGAACCCACCAGTTGTGTTGTATGTAATTGTGACTTTAAAATGTAGCCTCCTGCTAGTAAACACAGGGAAATGACCAAAGTTGGAATAAGGAGAGCTTGGTCTTGGAGCCTTATGTATCTTATTTTAGCTAAAGAGTGTTCAAAGTACAGAAATCCACTTTAAAGGTGATACTTCCTCTGCTTTGTCTGTCTATACTGATTGTCATCAAATAGTCAATGGGACCATATTATCCCCGAAATCTTGGTCTCTATCTTCCAAGTCCTTGTTAATTTCATATATTGAAATCTCCGGGTCTGGAGAGATGGCTCAGTGGTTAAGAGCATTGCCTGCTCTTCCAAAGGTCCTGAGTTCAATTCCCAGCAACCACATGGTGGCTCACAATCATCTGTAATGAGGTCTGGTGCCCTCTTCTGGCCTGCAGGCATACACACAGACAGAATGTTGTATACATAATAAGTAAATAAATAAATAAATATTTTTTTAAAAAAAAAAAGAAATCTCCATCCTTGCAGTTCAGGTATTCCCAATTCCTGATGTCATCACTAAATTGCCAGGACTAGCCTGGAAGGATTTGAACTGTAACTAGCAGCCTCCCAGTATGGCCCAACTGAACCAGCCCTACAGTGTGCTACAACCCTTCCTCTACTCCATGTATAATGAGCCAAAGGCCAGGCTCCTACATGGCTCTGAACTAAGGGCTTCTGCAGCCTTCAGATTTCAGCAGGCTGCAGGCCCTAGTGGTTTTGTTCAGCCAGTTGCCCTGTCTAGTACTTGAGTACAACTCTGAACACAGCCTGTATATCTGGGTCCGGGTGCTCTGCATCTAAGTCGCCTTCCACAGTCTTCTTTTAGAACGATGGCAGAATGATCCTTCTGTCAGGGAACAGCTGCCACGACCAGGCTGGTCCTGATTCTCAGCCATCACCTGGCAGCCTCCTTGCCAAACCCCTTCCTCATTGAAGGCCTTGTGTTAAGAGCTTCCAGATTCCATAAGTAGGCCCTACCCCTGTCAACACTCCCAGGTTCTGAGTTGTCAATGACCCAACATGCCTTGCCCTCGAACTAGGACATAGGGCTAATCCTATCCATTTGCTCTGCCAAGCTGCAGACTCCGAGAGCAGCTGAACAAGCACATGTTTTCAAATGGTAATGAGGGGATGTTTGAAAGGAGAGTGCATGGGAACTGTTGGCAGGAGGCTCCTTTCCATGAGGGTGAACTGTGGTCCTGACGCCTGATTTCACTTTCTAATCCACTCCCCTCTCTGTACTGCATGTTCCAGGGCCTAATGAGCCCTTTTCAAGTTTCCCTAAAGCAAATAGCACTGTGAGCCACTTAATTCAGAGCTGATGAACACAAACCCTTGAGAAGCCTTTCTCAGAACACTGGGGGGAAGGTCCTGGCAACTTCGAACCGATAAAGTGATGTTCCCACATCCTGAGTCATGCCACAGCACCATGGTTGGATGATCTAACCTCTCACCGCGGATTTTCTCTGCGGCTCCCTTACATCCTGCCTGGAATTTCCCTCTGCTCTTTACACCCAGAGAGGCAGGTTGGTAAGAGATCTACTGCATGAAGGAAGAAACAAGCACCAAATGCTGTTTCATGGCCTTCCTCAGTAATTACTGAATTTGCTTAATTCCTATACTTCGGACATGCTCGGAAAGAAAACACCAACCATTTCTCTCTTGTTCCATAGGGACATTTGGTCTCACCATGCCTTGTCCACAGCCAGCCCGGAACTATCAGATTAAAAATCAATGGGTAATCAATAATCCTTAGTGCTTGATCGGGTGTCTTGGAGCACATTCTCTTTGGAGGGATACCTCACTCAGCCTAGATATGGGAAAGAGGACCTTGTTCCTACCTCAAAGTGATGTGCCAGACTTTGTTGACTCCCCATGGGGATCTTGCTTTTTCTGGGGAGTGGATAGTGGATGTGCTGGGGAGGGGGAAAGAAGGGAGTAGGAACTGGAATAGCTGTGTGGAATGAGAAAAGATTATATATATATATTTTTTTAAAAAGACTCAAAGAAAAAAAAGCTTTTTAGAGTCAAGGAAAAAAAATATCTTTATTTGTGTTGAAATTACACCATTCTACTTCACGTGACACTCTATCACCATAAGGTACATGGCAGTTAATATTGGGTCATCTTGCTGTACAGTACCCTCGTGTCTCAACCCGGTCAGCCCAAAGCCACCTTCTTAACAGATGGTGAAACTGAGCCTCAGAGGAGTCATCTGGATGCATGAGTGACAGGGTCAAGTCCACTAAGTAGGTGAAAAGACATCTCAGGGGAGAAACGAGAAAGAGGCCCCTGAGGATCCGTTGGCCACAGATGTTTGAGACAGTCCTCAGCAGGGCTGCCGGGTGATACGGAGTGAAGTCTGGGCCACTTTCCTATCCGTATGGTAGTAATACGGCATATTAACATGTGCATAGATCTGAGACCTGCCTGAAGGTGACTCGAGCAAGTTGGGTCTCACTCATCCCTCACCACAGTATGCCAGACACTTCTTGATCAGTCTTGACCACAGAGGTCCCCCTGTGTTGTTTTCCTTAAGAAATAAATGATAGTTTACTGACCATGCCCTCTTTCAAAGAATAGCCAATTTTAGCCTTTTCCCCCCAGCAAAGAAGGAAGGATATGATTTGCTTTAACCATTTGCTTCTTGTCTCAAGGAAGGCAGGCATGCGGAGAACCAAAGCCCTGTGAGGCACTTGGAGTTCGGGCAGGCTCATCAATCACAGAGCCGCCTGGCCTGGGATGCTCCCTTACGGAGGAGACATGTGACTTGGCACAGCTGGACCCTCTGAAAACGGCCAGGCATTGCTGGGCCTCGGCCCGGAGACGCCCGCGCCCCTGCAAGTTCCTGGCCAGCCCTCGCAACTGTTTCATTTACCGTGTGGGACAATTCTCCACAGGGCTCAGGAAAGCACATGCTGTTGACACACTCGGGTCCACTTCCCCATCCAAGCCCTAATGAGGTGAGATAATGGATACAGAAAAGTATGTAAATGTGAGTCAATACGGAGCATATGCTCCAGGTCCCTCCAGAACCTCTGAGCCAGGAAGCCAACAAAGATGCTTTGGAAGTGTTAGACCCCCAGAGCCCCTGTTTCCCCTCTAAAGAAAAAAAAAAACACCTGAGAAGTTCTAACTCCCTAGCCCTGTGCAACCCTAACCCAAGGGACCAGTTGCCCAGTCTGATGCCACTCAGGAACGGTTGTTTATCCTTTCTGTTTTTTTACATCATAACACATTAAACCATTGAGAAAAAAGGAGGAGAAACGTGGCATAAATTGTTCCATTTTGCATCTGTAAATGTCTCAGTGTCCCCTGGAGTGTGGAGAAGAACGCTCTGAAGAGGAGAGGTGACCATAAGCCTCTGGACATCCCCAGGCAAGCTCTTGGCTCCTGTGTTTTGGCTTAAAGCAACCCAGGCTAAGGGCCAGGCAGAGCTGGGCCTTCATCCAGAGCCATTGCGTCAGTAGGCTCAGCGGGCTGTGCCAGGGAGGTCTTTGCTTTCCGGAGACCAGGGGATGGAGAGCTGGCAGGACACCCTCTCTACTAGCCAAATACCTGCAGAGGAAGATTTTGGAAGGTCTCTCCAAAACTCACATCAGACTCTAGACAAGAAACAGAAAGGAACCTAGGATTCATCGGGATAGCTCGCTCTCTGTCCACCCTCACTGTGAACCCCCGACCTGCACAGAAGAAGTGGAGACTCCGTGGTGAAGTAAATGATGGAGGTGGCCTAAGTCAGGGATGCCACTCTAAATCCTGTGATCTTTCCACTCTGCAATAAATTATTTATCTCATGTCACCTGGCTTTGTTAACTCTAGTCCCCAAAGTCCCCAAGATCAGCAGGGAACAGGGGTGATACTGTTCCTTGCAAATCTCCATCCTGCCTGGTCACAAGACTGAAGACATTTGAGAAGTGATCTCGGCTTTTTCCGTCTAGTCAGACCTTAGGAAGGAAATGCCAAGGGCAAGCCTGGCCTTTCCGGTGTCGATCCTTTCAGTGCTTGACAAACTCCTATTCATTTGGAATTTTCAGAAAAGGATCCAGAGTGACTCAGCAGTGCAATCCATTTAGTAAAGTGATTCCTCGCTTTCAACAGTGGCATGCCTGAGCCAACAGGCTCACCTTGGAAAGCTGGCAAACGCGGAAGCCTTGACTCCACATTCCTCATCAATGAAATGGGACAGCAAAGTCTGCACTAACCAGCTTTCAAAAAGAGCAAACCAGACAGGATCTGGAACCTAGAGGCAAATGGTCCAAGCTCATGTCCTCAGGTCGCTACAATCCAGTTGTACACATAAGCATCTTCCTAAGTACTACATGGCCTGGATTCCTCGGCTGTAAAAGAGAATTGATTATTATGCTTACAATACAGGTTTACATGATGATTATATGCACTAGCAGGTTAAAGTACTTAGAGCAGTATTGGCTCAGAGCAGCACTGTCTACATTTAAGTCTCGGTGAGCAAATAATGACAAGTACTTAGAGACACCGTAGAAGCACAATGGCAGCCATCTTTGTGAGTAACTTACAGAGATTTAGAAGGCCATATCTGTGCTCCCAGGAGCAGCTACTGTTCTGACTGTTAATCGGGCCATCTGCCTTTAGGGGGTGAGTCAGCAGGCTTGTCTCCAATGTATGGAGTGCGCCCAGCATGCTGGTTGAAGAACTCAGCTTTTCTGGGTTATTCCTCTGCATCTGAAACTGATATAGCAGGGGTTGCCTCCCTGGAAATTGCAGATGAGTCAGAGGCTATCCCCTGGGGTAGCCTCTCTTCAGAGTGAAGGAGAGGAGCAATTCCAACCACAGCAGCATGCTGTCACCCTAAATACAAAGAGGATGTCCACTCTGTGCCCAGTGGCTCCTAGCACAGTTCACAAGTTGTGCTCAAAGTCCGTCTGTTTCCCCAACAGGGGGAAGCTAATTGACCCCTTTGACTACTTTAATGGCTCACAGATTTCTTTAATGTAATGCCTAGATACAAGCATGTTTATTTCTCTAAGAGTTCACAAGGCAAAACCAGGTTATGCCCCTGTAATTTCATTTCCTAGATAAGAAGGGACTGGGGACAGAGGCCACGGTTCATGTTGAGTAGGGCAGTGTTAAAAGTTAGCCACAATGTCTGTCAAGAGTTTGGGAGAGCTTTTGCCTTAACATCGTAGAACTCCAGACAAGAGTACGCATGTCATCCTGCTGCCAGATAACTATGTTCTTCTGTCTTCTCGCCCTGACCAGAATGAGGCAATAAACTGGAGAAGGTCAAATGTATACTTAGAACCCAGGATCCTCTGAGAGTTTTGGAGGGATAAGACAGTGTGAGGCTAGTTAGTTCAGGACCCTCGGCCCATCTATGCCATGAGGGAGCCTCCTGTGCTTGAGTATATAGACAATGTGTCAAGCTCTATCCATACTCCCTTCAGGGAGCCAACCCCTAGCAGCTGTCTCACACTCACAAGTCACACTGCTGCCCATATATATACTCTCAGGGGGACAAAGCTGGACTAGATACAAAATGGAGGTTGTTTGTATAGAGAAACCTGGGGACCCCTACATAGAGGGCAACCTAAAGTAGACAGGAGTCCCAAAGACCTCAGCTGTGTGTGGAGGAAACATGGCTAGTGGGGGCTAGAATGGGAACCTATAGGGTGCAGGACCCTCTATTCAGGATCTATCAGGAAAATCTAGGTCACTGTCATTTTAGATGATTGATGAGTCTGGGTAAAGATACACTGTATGCGCACATCAGCAATACTGACTTGAAACCTACATCACCCTCCTTCCGCCGTTCCCTCAAACACTTAGCTTTCTGTTTCTCTTTGCCAGGACCTACCAGTTTTGCATGGCTTGAGCTCAGCATCATTCATCCCACAGTATTACATTGGTCAGCCCAGGCTGTGATGTATCCTCTCCAAGCACCTAGCTCCCTACCCCAGTACTCACCCATTTCAGCTCATCATGAAAAAGACTTCATTCCTATCCTGTTTTCTGTACTCACCTAGGCTGAAAGTTGGGATTCTGACTTCTTACCGCTTCTTAGACACTAACAAGCTCTAACTAGCAGAAGTTATAAGTTTTTCAGTTGCTATCACCCCTCTTCTAGATGCTATTTTCTTCTTTACTTTTCCAAACTGATGTATTCTTAAGACCAATCTGAAGATTTTAGAGTTTAGACATCCCAAGGTACATCACCTGTTTCTGGAAGTTGCACCAAGCTATACATTATTCAAGCTTAGAATTTCACTGACAACAGCTGCATTGACAGGTCATGAGAACACCCAACAGAAACATTTCTAAGAAAGACTTACTGGGTTTGTCAAAATGTGCTTTCTTCTGGGAAAAAATAAAGTAGTATCACTTCTAATATTGATAACTTATTTCAGTAATTTTAATGCCTGGCCTCTCTGCCTCAGTTTCTTCCATCTGAACAATGAGATAATGGGATGGGGCGATGGCCTTCAATCCCTTGTTTGATCACAGGACCTCTTCTGCACTCTTCAGTATTATTAAAGAACCCAAATCCTTTTATTTATGTGGGTTGCATCCATCAAAACAATAAGGATACATGATTTCCAAGATTCTAACCTGTGTTTGAAAGTTCAACTTTGGTCATTGACAGTCAGAATTTCTCAGAGTATTGTTTTATTTTCTTCTTTCTTTTGTGTGTGTGTGTTTATTTGTTATTTGCTATTGTTTTATTTTATTTTTTATTCATATTACATACCAACCACAGTTCCCCCTCCCAACCCTCCTCCTGCTCCACCCCTACCTCTCCCCAACCCCAACCCCATCTACTCCTCAGAAAGGATAAGGCCTCCCAAGGGGACTCAACAAAGCCTGGTACATTAAGTTGAGGCAGGACCAAGCCCCTCCTCCCTGCATCAAGGCTGAGCAAGGCATCCCACCATAGCAAATGGGTTCCAAAAACCCAGCTCAAGCACCAGGGATAGATCCCAGTTCCACTGCCAGGGGCCCCTCAAACAGACCAAGCTACCTAAACATAATAAATATAATTTAGAGCAAGCCAATAGCCAAAATCAAACTAAATGTAGAGAAACTCAAAGCGATTCCACTAAAATCAGAAACAAGGCAAGGCTGTTCACTCTCTCCATATCTAATCAATAAAGTACTTGAAGTTCTAGCTAAGGCAATAGGACAGCAGAAGGAGAACAAGGGGATATGAGTTGGAAAGGAAGAAGTCAAACTTTCACTATTTGCAGATGATAAAATAGTATACATAAGTGATCCCAATAATTCTACCAGAGAACTCCTACAGCTGATAAACACCTCCAGTAATGTGGCGGGATACAAGATTAAGTCAAAAAAAAAAAAAAAACAGTAGCCCTCCTATATACAAATGATAAGTAGGCCAAGAAAGAAATAATATGTTGGAGAAACTCTAACCAAACAAGTGAATGACCTGTATGACAAGAACTTTAAGTCTTTAAATAAAGAAATTGAAGAAGATACCAGAAAATGTTACAAAATGTCATTTTTTAAAATGCTGTAAGCATATGACCAGTGTGGTGGTTTGAATAAAAATGGCCCCCATATGTTCATATATTTAAACGCTTAGCCATCAAGGAGTGGCACTACTTAGAAGGATCAAGAGGTGTGTGTGGCCTTGTTGCGGAAAGTGTGTCACTGGGGGTGGGCTTTTAGGTCTCCAAAGCTCAAGCCTGGCCCAGTGTTTCTTCTGCGACTTCCTGCTTCCCCAGCATCATGCTCGCCTGCACGCTGCCAGGCTCCCACCGTGATGATAATGGGCTCTAAAAGTATAAGCAAGCCCCTGTGAAATGTTTTCTTTTATAAGAGTTGCTGTGGTCGTGGTGTCTATTTGCCGCAATAGAACAATAATTAAGACAGCCAAGAAGAGCACGGTAGCTCCTGGTTTACTTTGGTGTCAACTACTGAAGCGCCAAAGTCCTCCATCATTCTTCGTGTCACTAATGCAAATGTCAATCAATGCAAGGAAAAGGCGGATAATACATGGTAGGAGAGTTCCTGGGGACTTCTTAGGGACTTCCAGGGACTCACAGATGACCCTGACAATTTCCAGATTAGATCACAAGTCGGGTCATCCTACTCTACTCGTGCAGGACTTGGGCAATCGTTTAATATTGGACACTACATGTAACTTATGATTCTGACAAAACTGTGGGCCTGGCTGTCCCCTGGATAGTCCTCCTCTCCAGACCCAGTCTACGACAAGCCCTCTCACATTGGCTTCCTCTGAGGTAGCTGGTTCCTCATTTCTCTTCACACTTTATTCTCTTACCTAAAAGAATTGCTCTGCACAGCGACTTCCATAATCTTCCGCTGTGCTCCATTACTTGCTCATTCATCAAAAACACTTAGTGAAAACCGCAGTGTGTCTGACGTTTCTGTCAGTGGGACACAGAGCACTCCTTTAGAATGCCCTCCATTCTGGGCAGAACCACTCTTGTACTGAGATTACAATGAAGGGCTTTAAGACCGCACACCAGGCAACAAGCGCCACCAAAGCGGTACTGTAAAGGCAACTGGAGGGTGAAAGATCATACACCAGGCTTCGTGACACTACCTCCAAGAACCCTGATGGCCAATCAGATACTCTTCTACTGCTTGACATCCTTGTTCAGCAAAATAAAACACCTACAGGGACTTTTCAGCTCAGCACCTCAGGAAGAAGAGGAAACGGAACCTCATAGCTGACCCCACAATCAATAATGACTCTGCTAATGGATTAGAATCACGTCATGATTTTCAAAAAAATTCTGTGCTTTAAATGCTCTGAACCCCCTTCCAGTGGTTCAGATTAAATTGGCACAGGGTGGGATCCAGGCATCCGTCTATTTTAAAAGCTCTCATGAGATTTCTAACAATGACATCTTGAAATTTTCAGAAAAACAGATGAAACTAGAAAAAATAAAACCACCCTGAGTGAGGTAACCCAGACCCAGAAAGACAAACATGGTATGTACTCACTCATAAGTGAAAATCAGATATAAAGCAAAGGATAACCAGCTTATAGACCACAACCCCAGAGAAGCTAGGTGTCAAAGACGATGCTAAAAGAGACATACATGGACCTCCCTGAAAAGGGAAATAGACAAGATCTCCTGAGAAAATTGGGAATGTGGGGGGAGGGAGGGAGATAGAATGGAAGGGGGGAAGGGGAGAATGGGAGGGAAGAGGAGAACATGATGAAAGGGGATGGCTGAGATGTGGGGGAAAGGACAGAGATGAGAGCAAGGAAAGAGATATCTTGATTGAGGGAGCCATTATGGGCCTAGCAAGAAACCTGGCTCTTGGGGTTGGGGAAAAAAAAAAAAAAAAGAAACCTGGCGCTAGAGAAATTCCCAGGAATCTATAAGGATGACTCTAGCTAAGATCCTAAGCAATTGAAGAAAGGGTGCCTGAACTGACTTTCCCCTATAATCAGATTGATGACTACCTTAATTGTTATCATAGAACCTTCTTTATCCAGCAACTGATGGAAGCAGATGCAGAGATCCACAGCTAAGCACTGGGCTGAACTACCAGAGTCCAATTGAAGAAAGGGAGGAGTGATAATATGAACAAGACCATGATGGGGATACCCACAGACACAGCTAGTGGGAGCTCACTGACTCCTGACTGACAGCAGGGGAGCCTGCATAGGACCAAACTGGGCTCTCTGAATGTGGAGGACAGTTGTAAGGCTTGGACTGTCTGTGGGACCACTAGCAGCAGGACCAGGATTTATCCCTAGTACATGAATTGGCTTTCTGGAGCCCATTCCCTATGAAGGAATACCTTGTTCAGTTTATATATAGGGGGCAGGGCCTTGGTCCTGCCTCAAAGTGATGTGCCAGACTTTGTTGACTCCCCATTAGAAACCATATCCTCTCTGAGAAGTGGATGGTGGTAGGGTGGGGAGAAAGTGGGGTGAGGAGCATGAGAGGGGAGGAGTGCGAACTGGGATTGGTATGTAAAATAAGAAAAGATTGATAGATAGATAGATAGATAGATAGATAGATAGATAGATAGATAGAGAAAAATAGAAAGTTAAAAACAATAAAATAAAATAAATTGACCCAGGATGGGATTCAGGCATCCATCTATTTTAAAAGCTTTCATGAGGTTTCTAACATATATCCAGAATTGAGAATCGCTGCTATCCAATGAGATTTATATAAAAATTTATTTGTTAAAGAAATGCTTCCGGCATTCAACTAGGAAAGAAAAGCAATGGTGGTGGTTCCTGGGGGTCTCTATGGGCAGGCATGTGGGTTTCCACTGTTCTTCTTATACTCCATGCCAAAAGCCAGTACCCTGGTTATATCAAACTACAGTGAAGGCGAAAAGGCAATGTAGTTGTGTGCTTATTAAACAGATTTGGAGATCTCTATGAATCTGCTCCAGAGAGGTCCTTATATCCTTTACTTTTCTTCCACAAATTCACTGAAGGAAATAAAAAGAAAAAGATGGGAAAACCCACAGATTTAAATACATGGAAAACAATCATAGTGGGTATATCTGATTTAAATTCAGTTTTTTAAAAAGGAAGAATAAGTGACATTTATGAGACAATTAGAAGGTTGAATGATTACTAGATACTCAGTAGATAGATTTTGAAGTATTTTGTAGAGAAACGCAATACAACAAGGATGGACTTCAAAAATGCTGAAGGGAAATGGGGGATGCACAGGAAATAAAATTGGCCACATCATCTTTGAAACTGAGTTATGGGTCTACTGGTGTCTATTTTTTAGGAGTAGTTGAAAATTTCCATGTCTTTCTTTAATAAAAAGTCAGTTATGGGTCCTAATTATAGTCTTCAGACTTTTCCTGTATAGAGTTCCCAGATCTGAAGGGACAGTCCCTCTTCTGATCTGCCTACAACCTCCTAGGACAAGTGGCAATTTTTCCTAGGAAATCTCTTAATGTCCCCAGGTCTCTGCCACTGTCTTGGGTTTGTCATGCCCAGCATGCATCATGGAGGCACTGCTCTCCTTTGAAGATTGGTTATTCAACACTGTCTGGAGGTGCTGCCTGAGGCCAGTGTTCTGTTGCTCCCTGTTCTGTCTCTGAGCCCTCTGGGCCTGTGTTAGTTTCCTCAGGGAGCAAGAATCCAAGGAAGGATGTTTACCAAAATTCCTTTTTTGGTTCAAAGAATCATTTTCCTGCTTTAAAAGAAAAAGAGAAAAAAAGAGAAAGGGAAAAAAAGAACAAACGCATACCACTGTTTTCTATGAGAGCTTGAAGCAGAGACTGAATTGACTTGTGGGTTATATTGAGGAGGAAAGTACTATAAGGAGTATGAATATCGGGATAGTATCTGAGAGCTGATTGTCACCGCCATGTTTCTCCTTGCCTTCTTGCCAAACACCACATTAATTGTCTACATGGTCTTCAGCACCAGATTTCCCCAGTTTTCACGGTTCCCAGAATACAGCTTCAATGGCTCAGCATACAGGGTGCTTTCGGCAAAGGTCTTCCCCTGCCATAGCAACGGTCACCTCTGCCCACCTTCTGTCTCTTTCTATGTATATTTGATCTCAAAATCAGAATCCATGCTTAACTTCTCTCAGTCACAATCCTTGACAGTCAGAGTTAGATGACCCTGGCTCTCTTCTCTGTTTTCATATCCTCTCCTGTCCCATGTCCTCAGTCACACTGTCCATGTCCTCACAGACACACTGCCCCATGTCCTCAGAGCCACATCCTTTGGTTTCCAACTCTTTATTGTTTCTCTTGCAAGAACCTCTATCTTTAATCCTCTAAGGTTTTGTACTTTGAAGAATAACTTGGCTTTATTATGTTTGCATGACCAACGTACTAAACAGGATCCTCTGACTCCTTCAACCTAAGCTTGTCTTCTCTGCTACTCTCCAAGAGGGACATATTCTGGTCTCTGGTTCTTTAGCTTAGCAACACACAGGCTCACAGGCTCTTTGACATGGGGCAACTGGACAGGGTCAACTGGGTTTTTAGGTTGCAGGTAGCAAGCCAAGGCCATAAATTAGAAGATAAACAGCTACATTACTTAGTGTGTGTGGCAGGACTTCTTTTGGCTAGCCTCCTATTTTGAAGATTTATGTCCAATTTTCAGATTTACCTCATGGTATTAGAGCTATGTGGTCGAAATTTCCAGACATTGTTAAAGGGGAAACACTGCCACCTAGAGACAGTGGCAGAAGTCATTAACTGAAGAAGATTGAAGGAATACATCTTTGGAGACATGAAGTTAGGGTTCTAATGAATCTGCCTACTCCATTACCACCAGATCCACTGTGTCTCCAATCACGGCCATCATCTGCCTCCAGACGTCACAAGCCAATAAGGGCTCAAACGGGCCTGACTTTTGGCTAGTACTGGTTCTGTGTCTTCTGCGTTCTGCTCCAGATCCTCCAAGTGCCTATCTTGAGGCCATTTGTGTTTCTCCAACTCTTCCCCTCTCTCAAGAATCTTATCAGCTTGTGTGTGCCCAGGAAAGGGGAAAGGTAGGGCATTGGATTAATCAGTTAGTTTGTTAAGGAAAGTTTGCTTCCTTTGGAAGGGGTTGTTTGATAGACTTCAAAGACTCAGCAGCAGGAAACCAGGCAGGGAATGGTTGCATTTCCTTAGTGCAACCATCCTGAACCTGAGCTCTTAGCAGGGTGCCCGGCACCATCGGTTTTTCCATAAACATGAGCTGGAGTCATGCATGAACTAATGAATGATTGAAGAAGTGAGTGACTGAACAAAGCCACCCGCTGACTGTCCTACTTAGAGCATGGTATACTCTGCTCTGATCTTCTAGTCTGTGGATCTTCATTAACAATCAATGCCAAAAACAAAACAACAACAAATGCTAGCGATACTAAATATACCCGAGTAGAGCTGGAGTCAGGTAGTAGTTTTAAGTTTTCCAACAGGATCACCGATGACTAATGCCTTTTTCAAATTCTCCAGCCCCTGTAGAGAGCCGAGTTATCATAAAATCTCGCTGAAGTTATGTGTGCTGACACTGCATGCCTCAAAATAAGAAGCAACCCCTTTAAACCCTCACAAAACTAGAACCCAGATCTTGTGGAGAACTGGAGCCCTCTGAGAAGAGACTTACCGTACAATAACTTACTTCATACAGGGTAATTAATAGTCTCAAAGCGCTATACACATGGCAAGGTGCCCATCTCAAAGGGAGGAGAACATATGGTAACATTAAACACATTCACAACAAAGGAGCAGAGCAGAGCTAAACAGAAGGCTTTGGTTCCTACAGCCTATGCATTTGGACTGGCCCTATGTTAATCTAATTTTAAATTGGGACAGGTTTTGTAAGATGGGCTCATATCTGAGCAAGGTCACAAGCTGCCAATGGCTATTGTTAGAACACAAGCTCTCTCTCTCTCTCGCTCTCTCTCTCTTTTCTATACCATTTCCTTACTTCTCCTCTCCCTCCTTCCCTATTTAATGTTCAATAAACTCAATTTTCCTTCAACTTATATAAAATAGCATTTGAAATTATAGATCAAGTGGCAAATACATGTAATAGAAAGAGTGCTCCTTTGCCAGTTATTAAGGAGATGCAAACTCAAAAGAACCAGGTACCATTTTGTAACTTTTAAGATTGCAAACAGAATTCAGTAATGAAAATGCTGGATTTTGAAAATATCAAAAGTCAACATGGCATTCATAGTCTAGAATATACTGCCTCTTCAAACTATCTCAAGAAATTAAAATACTAATAGCCTTTGACCCAATACACTCACTTCTGGGAATATTTCTTGATTCAAGAATGCAGACATATGAAAAAAACATTACCTACATGAAGGAATATTTTTAAGTGTTTATATGCAAGAGATGATTCTCATCAGTGTGACAGGTTCACTCAAGGGACTCTGAATGGTCATTCAAACTTGGAAAGCATCCAGCATAACTGGACCAGAGAAGAATACAAAATAGTGAACAGCCAGAAGGAAATTCAGCTGTTTAAGGACCACTTCTGTCAGGAATCAAAACTTCAGGCTGCAATTACACTGGACAACTTAGGACAGGTGCATCATGGGGAAGAGAGGATGACACTTAGCTCAACAGGCCAAGCTCCCACAGTTCTCAGATATAAAAGAGAACAGGCTTAAGAACAGTTAGGGGGTTGGGGAAACCAAGTTTCTCAGTGGCAGTAGCATCTATTCTTGTTTTTGTTTTGTGAAAGAGCATTGCAGAGAAATGACCAAAATTAGATCGAGAACAAAGATTTGCATGGGAAAGCAATTTAAACAAAAATATATTCAAAGACAACCTCAAGTCCCTTCTAAAACAGCAGGCTGCAAAGGAAGGGACATTTGTTCCTCCTGCTTATCCCTACTGGGGTGAGAGGAGGGCAGCTAAGACTGAATGGAATACTTCAAGAGACAAGAGATGGGTGGGCTCGGGGAGAGGTCACAGCACAGCCGCCTGACGATACCCTCCCATCTTTTTCCCTGCTCCAAGTGCCATGCAATTTGCTACTTGACAAATGATGCCTATTTAATGTCCAAGCAAGTCTGTTCTTTTATAACTTTGTGTATAACCCCCTCCCCAGACTGACTAAATTGTTCACCAAATTTAACCATGAGAGCTGCTAAGAGCCTTTTTTTTTTTTTTGGCACAGCTTACTTCATCGCAGTAATTAAAAACACATCTTTGCATTCTCTTTTTTTCCATTTCACTGAATGCACTCTTTCCCTGAAGTTTCCCATGGAGGAAAAAAAAATGATACATCAGCACAGACAATTATCTGTGGAGGTGTAGGGAAGTCAACGTGCGCCCTCCCTCCCCAGGACAGTTTTCACGCTGCAAATGCTCGCTTCTGCAAATTAAGAACACTACGGCTTCAAAGGTGATTCCTCGCCTCAGCTTTTGGAGCCTTTGATCAGTTAGTTATTTTTCGAGGGGGATTTTCTGTTGTACTACCAGGATCACACACCTTCTAGTCACAGAAGACCTCCAGTCAGAAGAATGGATCCAAGTAAACACACTTAGCCTGTGACATACAGTTTCCCTTGTACTGAAGGGAAGAAAGATTAGAGACAGAGTCACTATGGAGAGTCAAGCTTAGAGACAGGCTTAGCTGGTCCCAGCCCACAAGGACACAAAACTCATTCTACAAATTCTATTGCAGTGCCTCTTGCAAGGATGAAGTAACACCCACTCTGTAGGTATATCACTGGTAAGGATCTCTCCATCGTGCAGCTATCATACTTGGTTTCAACTGCCCCTCATCAAATTTAGGCACAACAAGTTGTAGGATCTGCTTTTGTTGTTTATGATGGAAAATAAATTGGCAACAGATGGACTTAACCAGTTCAATCCATTGTGCTTTCTTGATAAATTAAGGTTTTGGTCCAAAAGAAAAAAAAACTGTTAAGTTTTTCAAAGCCACGTTCAAATGCCCAAGGTCGTTGAGGTGACAAGCTGGGTCTTCTATAAAAATGAGACTGCTAGTGGTAGGTAAGAACAGTGGGGTACAGTGGGGTCCAAAAACCACTGTTCCTCTCGACGTTCTGAATCGCCTATATACAGTATATGTGCTTTCTTGGTGGGGCCACTAGATGAATGAAATAAAGTCATCTGTCATCTTCCTAGATTAGATCTGGTACCCAGCGGCTAAAGACTCATTGTGAACCTCCAGCAAATAACAGCTTTCTGCTTTTTCATGGTGTGTAAAACGGTCTCGTATAAAAGGGGAATTAAGTCCTTTCAATAATAAAATGAGTCAATGACCTGCAAGGCTTGCCCCATCCTCTCCCTTGATGGGAGACACCTTGAGTAGCTCTTTGACTTGACACCATAATTGAGACCTGTGTTTCTACTTGTCTTCACGTCTGCAGGCATTGTAATTAAATAGACTGCCAGTAACAGCAGGTAAAATTACCTTCAGACCATTCAAAAGAACCAAAACAGACATTGATTAATCTTTAAAAGTGTTTACCAGCTTGGGTCTAATTTTCAGGTGCTACTACATAAAACAATATTTATTTTTTAGTTTTGAAAGAACTGGAAAAACCTATGTCCCAAGAAAAGGGTATAGGGATAATAAAGATTCTTGTTCTGTTTCAAAACAGATGGTTCTGACTGATCCTGAGGAGACTGAGGGAATGCCCAGGAACCCCAGAGACATTTCATAAATATCTGTAGGGGGTTCGTTAGTTCTTAACAGTTGCTATTATTTCTGGTAGTGTGAATGGGAAAAAGGTTACCTCTTTGAGGGTAGCATTCTAGTGGTTTGCTTTGAAAACAGAGGAAGGAAGAAATTCGGCACTATTCTAAAACCAACAAATGCGGAAAATAGCAATCATACAATAGCTTCAGAGGTGGCTGAAGACTCCAACCTCTAAAAAATGTCTAAAGGTAGCTGTTACTTGTAGAAGTTTCTGTCCTGTCCAGTCCTGTAGGCAGAGGCTACTCGTTTGTTTCTTGGCCACCCAGACCTGAAATAATCACACTAAAACTATATTAATTGCAACATTGCTTAGCCTATTAGCTTAGGCTTCTTATTAAATAACTCTTACATTAATACATTCCTGTTATTTTATATATTTGCCACGAGGCTCGTGTTTTACCAGTAAGGTTCCAGGGTGGCATCTGACTCAACTCTGCCTACTCTCTCTCTACATCTCTGTTTGGATTTTCCACCTGGATTACTCTGTTAAGCCTTTGATTGAAAGCAGCTTCTTTATTAACCTATTAACCAATGGCAATAAAACATATATCCACAGCATATATAGGGGAATCCCACATTATTGTCTCACAGCCATTCAGCCATTCATTCAAATAAACACACAGAGGCTTATATTAATTATAAATTGTTTGGTCTATTGCTCAGACTTATTACTAACAAGCTCTTACAACTTAAATTAATTAACCCATAATTCTTATCTATGTTTAGCCATGAGGCTTGGTACCTTTTCTCAGTAAAGCATTCTCATCTTGCTTCCTCTGCATCTGGCTTGCAAGTGCTGGTAGCTTCTTCTCTGCCTTTCCTCTTCCCAGGATTTTCCTAGTCTCGCCACCCTGCCAGTACTTCCTGCCTGACTACTAGCCAATCAGCATTTTATTAAACCAATACAAGTGAAAATCTTTACAGAATACAAGAGCATTATCCCACCACAGTTATGATTCAGGGACACTGCTCAGCCCTAAAGGACAGGAAGAGCTGGTCATCACTGGAGCACAACCAACGTGGCCCATGAATAAAGGTGCAGAATGACCCAAGCACCATGGTGGTTCTCCGTCTTCTTCTCACTCCTTCCCCAGCAGTTGCAGTTGAAATGACATGGAAAAGTTAAACCACGGAGGCATCCCATACATTGGAAAGGGAGGGAGAGGAGCACAGGGTGAGCTCAGAGGCAAGCACTGTACTGCCTAGGCAGTACTGTAACAGTCTCTATAGTCGCCCAGCACCCACAGAACCCTGCAGCAGGGAGCTTCTCTCCCCCCCCCCCCGCCCCCCCCCCCGGAGAAAGGTAAACCAGTTCCCACAGACCAAGGAGACTCAACAGACACCTGGAACTTTATATCAAATTCATATGAGAAGCAGGGAAAAAAAAAACAACAACCATTTTCTTCAAAAAATAATTCATTTCTAATTGTAAGTACCATGCAGTAATATAGAGAGATTAGGATGCGGGGGTGAGGATGGGGGTGTGCTTTTTATTTTAAGAACAAAGATACACTTTTCAGCTCAGAAACCCTGGGCCCAGCCAGTTGTTTTGTTAACTCTTGGATAATATAGTGCCTGGGGCTTTTTCACAGTTTTGACAATGTCTCTTCAAGGTTACTTTTCACTTGTAAAATCAAATCTTAGAGCGGCCTCAAAGACTCAGCATGCCCCCACCCCCACTCTACCCCTGTGCCCACACTGTCCATACGTTCTGTATTGTTACTGTTTATTTTCCACAGACCATTATTCTATGGGCAACTCTGGCCTTAGGAGGATGGAGCAGTTGCTGCTTGAGATCTCCCAGCTGTCCTTTGAAACAGAAGCTAGAACATGGGTTTAGGTGGTCAAAAGGTCGCTGTTTGCCAGTGCCTTCCTTGATTAAAATCTGACTCTCAGATACCGCCCTCACTTGTGTCTTAAGGATTGTCCTAGCAAATTAGTCTTGGGTCATCAAGATGGACCGCCCCCATTTCTCCAGGTTGGGGGAGGGGGGTGCAGCCTAATTCTCACTGCCAGTCACTTTCTTGCCCCTCCCCACGTTCTGTAATAAAAGTACCATCTGCAGCCTGTACTCAATTTTGAAGGACACAGCCAGCCACAAAAAGACCCATCAGGCCAAAGGAAAAGAAGACACATGATACAGGAGAGACACAGTCCTAAGCATGCATGCAGGGTTCTCAGTAAACCAGTACCTGCAGCCCTTGTGTCTCCCCATTGGAGAGCATCAGACCCTAATGGGGGGCGGCATAAAATAAAAAGAAAGATGGATGCCTAGCAAAGTCGATTTTTAAAAAGAGAAAGAAGAAAGGGAGAAGGAGGGAAGGGATGAAAGCAGCCTAAAAATCAGAAAGTCCAGATGAATTCATTCCAAGAATGAAAGGTGGCAGGTAGGGGTGATCTCTTAGGAATGGAAGATCATATAGTTTCCTCTGTCACAGGCTGGGAAACCCCTAGTAGAGGGGACAGGATGGGATGGAAAGGGAGAGAAGGGAAGGGGAGAAAAGGAAGGAGAAAGAAGGAGTGAGGAAAGGGAAGAAGGGAGGGGGAAAGAAGAAAGGGAGGGGAGGATTACCCAGACCTTACAGTTTCTCTCCTCTGGGAGGAGAGCTCAGCGCTGGCTGCCAGCCAGTGTGCCTTCCACTTCCAGGCTTATCTGCCGTCCATTGGAAACTCTGCGTATGGACAAACCCAAGCAACAGCCAACACAACCGATCCTCAGGAACGTTTCCTAGGCAATGACAGTTATTTGTACTGAGGGAGCTGGGCATTATACCCAAATGCTACCTATGAGATGCAAGCTTTAAAAAGTCATCTGTGTTCTTCATCCTCCATTCAGAAACAGGAATGGAGGGAAGGGGAGGAGAGGAGAGGAGAGGAGAGGAGAGGAGAGGAGAGGAGAGGAGAGGGAGATAGGGCAGAAGTCCTAAATCCTAAGTTATTTCATCCAGCATGTTTTCGGCAACAGAGAGCGAGTTGCAGGCAAGTCACAAGGGAATCCTGTGACACAGAGGTGATGCTTCCCCTCAGAGCATGAGGACAAGCATTTACGAGAAGAGTTACAGATAAGAAACACAAGGTGGGTCAAAGGGAAAACACGGTTCTTGACTATTTCATATACTGTTGAAAGAAGTGAGGTTTTTGTATTACTTCCACTGGCTTTGACTTCTCATTGAACATTATCTACTTCGATCTGCTTTGATCTTAGACCCTTTTCCCCCTAACACAAGTAGAATCAGTCTCTCTCTCCTGCCCTTCTCGCCTTATCTACAACTCGGTTGGAGAGCCTCACGTTGGGCCACTGCCCAAGAAGTCCTTAGTTAATTGCCTGGAATTGGGCTGCATCCTACTTGCAAATGCTACACCACTCTCTTGCATTCTTGTAATAGAATCTGACCGAGAACTCCAATTGCTGTCGAGTTGTGCACATGGCTCCCCTCCCTTTTAATATTCAAGTCCTCTGCGGAGTGCTGGTGATCTTTAACTATAATGCAGGACACTGGGCTAAATTATTAACAGCAGCTACTGATCATGCTCCCTTGGGCTCAGGTAAACTCTTTGCCAAAGGACTGAATTGCTAAACCAGTGACGTTTCTTATTCAGACATAAAACATAGACAGGTAGGTCCAAGGACAGGTAGCTGGCACAGGTACGCTCTCTGCATCCTCCCTGCAATATAAGAAGACTATCATCGTAATACAAACATTGAAACTTTTAACAAGAGATCATAGACTTTTCTGTAATAATTTCTTGAGTGGTGTTACATGGTTTAGGAATTTTCTCTCATAGTAAGAGGGACCCCTTCCTTCTAGCAGGCTGGGAAAGTTCATTGCAATCTTACACAGGTGATATGGAAAACACCCTGCGAGAAGATCACCACACTAAACTAAGACATTTTTAGATATTTGGAAGGATTTTGATTTGTATCTGCTTGGGCTGTAAAAATTAAGGAATTTCATTTCTCCTTGAGCATATGAATTGATATTTAAATATCAGCCAAATATTAAAATCCCTACATCATTCTGGCAAGCAGCTTGTGGAATCCACAGGTGGGAAGAAATGCTTTACCTCACACTCATTACAGCTCAACAGTTTATTGCTGAGGTACTGTCTTCGGAGGTCAAGACTGCCTGTTCAGCCATAAAGTACACGTTTGACTTCCAGCAGCTCAGTGAAGCCTCTAATTAAAGGGCACTGCCAGTAGGTGGTGCTTGTCAGTGCTTCATAATGTGTGGTTCCTGGCTATCAGGACCACCAAGGGAAATCTTGTACACACCAGGATACCCAGGTCTTCCTGCCTGCTTAGTCAGTTTCTGGAGAAGAAAATGAAGACATGCATTGCAATGTGGTCTGGGTGAGTTTGCTTGCTCTCTCTCTCTCTTTTTTTTTTCCTCTTCACTACAAAGTTTAGGATTCACTTATTCCAGTGGGCCTATTACTGAAAAGATTAAGTGAGGAACATACTGGTTTTCTTTCATTTTTGGTTATCTTTATAAAGGTTTCAACTACAATCAAAGTCGCAGTGGCTGTCAAACGTGAGGAGCACATTTCTCTGGACTTACTCTCAACTTTCACACGCAAGCAGTGCATCCTCTCATCTCATCTCCTAAGGACACAGCTCTCCTCCAGTGGGGTCACCTAAATATTCAGCAGCCACATGGGGAAGGGAGGTTCAGGAGGCAAAGGATCCTCAGTGGAATCCTGGCTTTCTAGTAGTTGTTTATAGTACTACAGGCAAACTTTGTGATGTGTTTAAGTCTCCCTTTTTTAATCCACAGAGTGAATTGTAATAAAATTAAATGAGCCACTGGCTAAAAAGCCCTTAGCATCCAATGACTATAGCTGCTCTTGTCATTGACCAGCCTCGCAGCTTTTAACTCAAATGTTCTTTATCCTAAGCCTAACAGGCTAGTCCTTGGCTGTTCTATCACCATAGCCAGGGCCTCCCTTCCCTAGGAAAGGAAGATCAATAGTCTCCTTCCAGTGGAGTCAGGCAGCTGGAATCAATTACCCTCTTGTGACCCCTCGATGGTTACGTCACCGTGGGCTGGTCCTTTGCCTTTTCTACTTGCTATTGAGTTGCATGCGGTCAAATAAAGCAGGGACATCATCTCATCCACTCTTATTGGTATCTCCAAAACTCTTCCCCAACCAACACAAAATAAAAGCAAATTGTTGTTTGTCTGTCTCCCCAAAAAATCATTTTAAAATTCTGTCCTAGGGAGGGCCCTCTGAAGGTACCAGTGCCTTTAAGAGTGCGGTGATTTCTGTTGACGCATCGCTCTATTATAAGAGATTCTGGAGAGCAAGAGAAAAAACAAATCTGTCTCCTCACAATCCCGGTCTTCTAGTTTGTAAATCAGGAAAAGCATTTCATGTATTTATAAAAATAAGGCTGAACAGCCACATGGTAGGCTCTGGGCAAGACGCTGAGGACCCAGACTTGAGTGACATCAGAAGAGCCCTGCTAAGAATTCCATCTGAGGACGATGATATTTGCCTCACGCAAGTGGCTCCAAAATTAGAGACAGCAAAGTGACAAATGTCACAGACAGCTTAGAAACTGCAGACCTCATTTCTTAAAACCAAATCTTCTTCTTTTCTGAAGAACTGGTCTCATTCAGTATTTATGCCACAAACTCACCTTTGTTTTAAAACAGATATTTGAGATAGTTTTAGCCAACTATAACAACAATCAAAATCTTGCCACATACCTCTAAAAGTTCTGCCTAAGTATTTTAAGAAAAGGAGGCGGCTGGGTAGTGACCTTTTCAAAATCCCAGAACTTTCTGATATAAAATGGGGAGAATGGACGCCATAGACCTGCAGCCCTAACTAGTGGTCAACATCCATGAGAATCAGCACCGACAGGGACACTGGAGATGGAAGGCACAGCTTTCTGGCTTCCTGTTGTGCTAACTAGTATTATGTCAACTTGACCCAAGCTAGAGTTATCTGAACAGAGGAAACCTCAATTGAGAAAATGTCTCATTAAATCCAGCCTTAAGGCATTTCCTTAATTAGTGATCAATCTGGGAGGCCCAGTCCACTGAGGGTGTTGCTATCTCTGGGGTGATGATCCTGGGTTCTATAAGAAATCAGGCAGAGCAAGCCATGGGTAGCAAGCTGATGAATAGCACCCCTCCATGGCCTCTGCATCAGCAGCTGCCTCCAGGTTCCTACCCTGTTTGAGTTCCTGTCCTGACTTCCTTTGATGAGGAACTGTGATGTGAAAGCATGAGCCAAATCAACCCTTTCTTCCCCAAGCTGCCTTGGTCATAGTGTTTCATTACAGCAATAGAAACCCTGACTAAGATTCCTGTCTACTCCATTATTGTAGACTAGGAAAGAACTAGAAGAAACTAGGAACCTCAACTAGATGGTTCACCGGCTCCAAATTATCAAAAACCATCACAGCCTTGTTGTGAGAAGGCTAAGCATGACCAAGATAGATTATATATGTATGGAACTGTCAAAGAATAAGTTAAAGCATCGTTTAAAAAAACACACACACCAGCCTGGTCTACAGAGCTAGTTCCAGGACAGGCTCCAAAGCCACAGAGAAACCCTGTCTCAAAAAAAAAAAAAAACACAAGGGAAAAAACACAGAAGAGAACTATTCTTGAAACCTAGATTTGACTAAAAAATAGAATTTTTAAAGCAAATAAAAATCATGACTTGTGAAATATTTATGGAATAGTCATGGAGCTAAATAGTTTCTCCCCAGAATCTCAGCCAGTGTATCGACCAACCACAAAAGAGGAAACCTACTACTGGCAAATGACAGAGATCAGAGAACTGAGGACTGGGCTGGAAGGTCCTTCACTGCCACACAGCTAGAGGTGGCATCGCTCCACTTCTACATGTGACTGCGTAGCCTTCGCAAAATGATGAAGAAACACCCCACTTCCGTCTCTCAGCCCAAGATTTCCTAGGCAGCACCGGCTAGAAAACATTAGCCCAAGGACGCCTTGTACTCTGCTTTCATGGGAGTCTTTCCTCTTGCCCTTTCCCCCAGAGAATCCTCACCATTTACTCAGAAAGCAAAGACAGTAACAAGACAAGAGAAAGTCAGCGAGTTAAGTAAGCCAAACCCAGAAAGACAAATGGTGCACGTTCTCTTTCATTGGAGTCTCCAAGCTCAAAATCTTCTAATATGAGTATATACACTGGGGAAACTGTAGAAATCAGGAAAGCAAAAAGGGACCAGTGACAGAGGCGTGGGAGGATCAGTAGATAGGGGATAGTAGGTACAAATGATCTGATAAAAGAACAGGAAAAGTGGGAAAGGGGCTCTAATTAGAGAGGTGGTGGGAGGTAAATACAGAAGGAGAGGAAAGAAAAAAAACCAAGGATGCCTAACAAAAGTCATAAGGAATCATGCTACTAACAATCTAACAATCTACCTTAAAAAACCCAAACCATAATAAAGTCCAAATAAGTCTCTGAATGGACATCACTCTCCCAAGAGTCAAGACATGTAACAAAAACCCCAATACCAGTCGTGAGGAGCCCTATCTGAGTTGTTGGTAGGGTTGTCCAACAGACTCCCAAGACATTTCTTTTATTTACTGTTTTAATGTATATGAAAGTTTACAAATGATCTTTGCAGCAAAACAAAGGCATGGGGGCCCGAGCCAGCAAAAAAAAATCAGTAGCCCTCCTTTATACGGATGATAAACGGGCTGAGAAAGAAATCAGAGAAACATCACCCTTCACAATAGCCACAAATAACAAAAAATATCTTGGAGTAACTCTAACCAAACAAGTGGAAGACCTGTATGACAAGAAATTTAAATCTTTGAAGAAAGAAATTGAAAAAAAAAAAAAAAACACCAGAAAATGGAAAGATCTCCCATGTTCTTGGGTAGGCAAGATTAATATAGTAAAAATGGCAATCTTACCAAAATCTACAGATTCAATGCAATGCCCATCAAAATCCCAGCAAGATTCTTCATAGACCTCAAAAGAACAGTACTCAACTTCATATGGAAAAGCAAAAAACCCAGGATAGCCAAAACAATCCTATACAATAAAGGAACTTCTAGAGGCATCACAAGCCCTGACTTCAAACTCTACTACAGAGCTACAGTACTGAAAACAGCCTGGTACTGGAATAAAAACAAACAGGAGTGTAGGGGTAGCCCCAGCCAATCACCTTGCTTGTAGGGCGGGGTCGCCTGAGGATATTTTTTACTAATAAATATTGCTGGTGTGCTCTCCCCCGCCCCTTCTGCTTTCCTGTTCTCCACTGAGACCTCTGGTTCTGTAAGTCTCTTTCCCAATTAAAGCCGTATATATTATTACAATTTCTGTCTGCCTTCATTTAAGCCACTACACAGGAGGACCAATGGAATCAAATTAAAGACCCGGATATCAATCCACACACCTACTGTCTGATTTTTGACAAAGTAGCAAAAAATATAAAATTGAAAAAAGAAAGCATATTGAACAAATAATTCTGGCCTAACTGAATATCAACACGTAGAAGAATGAAAATAGACCCATATCTATCACCATGCACAAAACTCAAGTCCAAATAAATCAAAGACCTTAGCATAAAACCAACCACACTGAACCTCATAGAAGAGGAAGTGGGAAGTATGTTTGCATGTAGTGGCACAGAAGATCACTTCCTAAATATAACCCCAGTAGTACAGACACTGAGAGCAACAATTAATAAACGGGACCTTCTGAAACTGAGAAGCTTCTGTAAAACAAAGGACATGGTCAATAAGACAAAACGGCAGCCTACTGAATAGGAAAAGATTTTCACCAACCCCAAATCAGACAGAGAATTGATATCCAAAATATACAAAGAACTCAAGAAATTGATCATCAAAAGAACAAGTAATCCAATAAACTAAAATGGGGTACAGACCTAAACAAAGAACTCTCAATAGATGAATCTAAAATGGCTGAAAGACACGTAAGGAAATGCTCGACATCCTTAGCCATCAGAGAAATGCAAATCAAAACAACTCTGAAATTCTTTCTTATACCTGTTAGAATGGCCAAGATCAAAAACACTGATGACAGTTTATGCTGGAGAAGATGTGGGGTAAAGGGAGCACTTCTGCATTGCTGGTGGGAGTGCAAGCTGGTACAGCTGCTTTGGAAATCAGTCTGGCAATTACTCAGAAAATTAGAAAACAGCCTACCTCAAGACCCAGCAATACCTCTTTTGGATATATACCCAAAGAATCTTCAATTATACCACAAGGACATGTGCTCAACTATGTTCATAGCAACATTGTTTGTCATAGCCAGAACCTGGAAACAACTTAAATGGCCCCTTGACCGAAGAATAGATAAAGAAGATGTGGTACATTTACACAATGGAGTACCACACAGCAGGAAAAAAAATGACATCTTGAAATTTGCAGGCAAATGGATGGATCTAGAAAACATCATATTGAGTAAGGCAACCTAGACCCAGAAAGATGTATATATGTACTCACTTATAAGTGGCTTTTTGACATAAAGCCAAGAAAAACCAGCCTACAATTCACAATCCCAGAGAACGTAGACAACAAAGAGGACCCTAAAAGAGACATACATGGATCTAATTTCCATGAGAAATAGAAAAAGACAAGATCTCCTAAGTAATTTGGGAGCATGGGGACCATGGCAGAGGGTTAAAAGGGAGGGATAGAAAAGGAGGGGAGCAGAGAAAAATGTATAGCTCAATAAAAGCAATAAACAAATAAATTAATGATTAGATAGATAGATAAATAAATAAATGAATAAATAAATAAAAAATAAATAAGAAAAAAAGGCATGTAGAAGGAGCGAGAATCCCTGTTGCTAAGCACCTTGATTGATGGGGTGTCCTGCCTCTTTGGTGTGAACTCCGCTAGAGGAAGAGGTGAGAGCCAGGCTCTGTCTGCACTAGCAGTGAAATCAGATGAATAGCTGAGTGTGGCTAAGCTTGGCAGGCAAGTTGGTACAAAGAGGCCTTGGCCACAGCATGGCACTAACGCCAAATAGGCCTTGACTCTTGAATATGGGCCAAATTCATTTAGCTGGTGGACATAATTCTGGCAACTTTCAAGGACAGAAAGAATGTCTGTCATTAAAGAGACATGTGAAACGAACGCCCACCCCTTCCTCTAAGGCAGACTCAAGAAATCATGATCCCTTTCTATTCACAAGGGAAAGAAATGGAACCACAGGAATACAAGAGCAATGTTCCTAAGCCCACACAGAAGTATCCAAAAGGAAATGGAAACTTAGGTGCCTCCGGCTCCCAGAAGATTGGAATATTTAATAGATAACAAAATTAATTTGGTAGCTAAATCATTTTTTAGTTAAAAATAAAAAAAAAACAAATTGTGACATAGATTCCATCCCAACAGTACAAAACAAACTCCATATTCAATAGTTTGATGAGTTTTTAAGTAAATAAACTTATTTAGATCTTAATATGGTTTCTACATGAATGACATATTTATAGGTGAAAAATAATGATATAATAATTATCTAATCACTATGTTAATATCTTTCTTATTCTATGATCAGTTTGTTCCAGTAGCCATCTGTCCCACCATGTGAGTATATTTAAGCTAACAAATTAATAAGCAATTTATTGTATATAATTATTCATAACAAATTATTAATAATCACTAGACATTTTAATGGATACCAGCCTACCATTCAGCTCTGAAATTTCTTGAAATTGAATTTTTTTCTAACTTCTAAAATGTCATGAATTTCCAATCACTGTCCCCCAGAGCAGTGTTTCTTGGCTCTGAGACAACACAGATTCCACAGTCATGGCTATGGAGAAGGGCAAGGACCCAAAGTCCCTGTGAAAGGGGGCTATGTTTAGCCTTAGATTTGGACCTCCAGCAGCTAGTAGCCTTCAATCTTTCCAAGGGAAAATCAAGAGATCATGCCCTCAACCAACAAAACACCAAAGAAGAGAAATACTGATATTAAGTGTTGGTGTAAGCACTGATAAGCCCCCATGGAGAAAGTATTTAGCTCCATGACTCTTATGTAAGTGAGCTATGAGCTGCTGTTTTATTAGCTTTTAAAATACACCACACAATCACATACCACACTTACACTCCAGTAAATAATCCTCATTTTTCTGAAATTACTTCAAAGAGTTATCACGATTCCATTCAGAGTCCTGGAAAGTTTAATCACAGAAATTGTCAAGCTAATTTTAAGACTGAGTTGGAAAAGTAAAGGAATTACTAGGAAAAAATAGCTCTTGGAATCAAAACAATGGATCCATAAATAAATGGATCCATACATATGTGTAGTCAATTGATTTTTGAAAAAAAGATGCAAAGGTAATTCAATGGGGAAAGGATAGTTTTCAATAAACGGTTCTTTATTAATTGTATGTCATATGTAAATATATTGAACATTTTTTATTGAAATTTATATCATACACAAATTAAACCAGATAGATTGTAGACATAATCTTTGGATACTGAAGTTTCTATCATATGAAAAAATGTCAGGTTATTGGGACACTGTGTAAATATCAAATTTATGAATTCATTTATGAATCATGTGTATAAAAGAATGAGAAGACCCCCATGCCAAAGGCAGAGAAATATTTTAAGTAAAATCATAGAAATATCCCAAATATAGAGAAAGATATGCCCAACTAGGTACAAGAAGCACATTGAATACTACACAAGAAAGAAAAATTCTACACATCATATTATCATCAAAAACATGAAATAGTCAAAGGAAAGAAGGAAACATCTTAGAAGCAGCAAGCCGAGAGAGCTGACCCGTACATCAGGCCAGCACACGGTAAAAACTGTGGCCTTTACAATGGAAACTCTAGGAGCCCAAAGGGCATGGAAGGATGTACCTCAAGTTCTGAAAGCTCTTAACTACCAATCCTGACTACTGTTGCCAGCCAATTTATCTTTAAGAATGGAAGAAAAAGGAAAAAACTCTCAAAAAAAAAAAAAACAAGCTAAAGCACTTTATTCCCACTAAGCTAGCTCTATAGAGTATATTAGAGGGAATACTTTGAATGGAAAAGAAGGATAAATATTATCTTAACTTTTTTTCCATTTCTGTGAGAACACAGCATAACCAAGGCAACTTATGAGCTATTTAATTGAGCTTAGGATTTCAATGGATGGAATGAAAGCATGGTGTCAGGAATAGCTAAGAGCTCGCATTTCAAACCACAGATAGGGGCAGAGAGAAAACACTGGCAATGGTGTGAGTCTTTTGAAACTTCAAAGCCCACCCCCAGTGGCACACCTCCTCCAACAGTGCCAAGTCTCCTAATCCTTCTTAAACAGTTCCACCAACTGGAGACCAAGAATTCAGGCATAGGAACCTATGAGGGCCATTCTAATTCAAACCACCGTAAGCATCAAGAAACTACGGGGGAGGGGGGGGACAAAGAAACAAAAGCAGAGCAAAACGTGCTAAGACACTTGGTAAGCAAAGGCACACTAAGAAAACAATAAATGCTACGAAGTCGGAAAAATGGCAGAATTGAGAATGTTTCAATAATAACTGAACATAAATCAACTTAAATGCTACACCAAATTCTACAAACTCAAATGCTATATCAAATGCTACAAAGTCAGCAAAATGGCAGAATTGAGAAGCAAATACTAAGAAAATATCAAATGCTACGAAGTCAGCAAAATGGCAGAATTCAAATACTTCAATAATAACTGAATACCAGTGAACTTAGCAATCCAATAAAATAATATGGACTAGAAGATCAGATCAAAAACAAGATCTTTCTTTTTTTATCTCCAAGAAACACACTTTTCCACACAAGATAGGCATCACTTTAAAATGAGAGTGTGGGCAAAGATATTGCAAGCTACTTCTAGGGAGCAAACTAGGAAATAAATGGAACTCTCTATTCTAATATCTGATAAAATAGACTTCAAACCAATACAGATCAGAAGAGACAACAAAAGTCACTTCACACCTCATACCGATTAAGGGCGCAATCCACCAAGAGGACACCACCATTCTAAACATACGTGTACGAAATATGGGTGAACCCAAAATTAATATGCAGAAGAAAATAATTAAGAACAAGGCAGAAATCAATGACACAGAGCCAGTGAAACAAATCAGCTCATAAAGGCAATTGCCATGAAAATGTGACAACTTGATTTTAATCCATAGAACCCACACAAAGGTGGAAGGAAGAACAAACGCCACAAAGCTGTCCTCTGACCTCCACATGTGTAAACTGGCCTGTATGAACATACGTCACATATGTATGCGTATGTGCTCATATACACACCAATGAAATAAAAACAAAGAAAGAAATTTAAATAGATTTGGGTCTTTGAAAAAATTAACAAACCCTTAGACAGATTAATCAAAACACATTAGGAAGACATGAACTAATGAAGCCCAGAGAGTCTTAAGAACCATCCTCAAAAAACCTATACTCCACTAAACTGGACAAGCTAAAAGAAATGGATTAACTTCTAAATGCATATTATAACCTGCCAAATTTAAAACAACAAGAGATAAAAAAATGAAGCAAGGAGCTGGAGCGATGACTTAATGCTTAAAAGTGCTTACTGCTCCTGAAAGGACCCAGATTCAGTTCCCAGCACCTACCTGGTGGCTCACAACCATCCATAACTCCAGTTCCAGGAGCTTTGATGCCCTCTTTGGACTTCTGTGGGCACCAAGCATACATATTATACACATATATACATATATGCGAAGTACTCATATACAAAAAGAAAATAAATAAACCTTTAAATTTTTTAAATAGATCCATTACAGGCAACAATATTGAAAGAGAAAAAAATAAAATTTGCTGACTAAAAAATATCCTAGGTCCAAATGGATTCAATACAGAATTCTACCAGAACTTTAGAGAAAATTTAAAATCAATGCTTCTCGAATTATTCCATAAAACAGAAGCAGGACTGCTTCTGGTCTCTTTCTACAAAGCCAGCATTACTCTGATAGCTAAACCACCTAAAGATACAACAAAAAAGAAAATTTTAAACCAACTTTCCCAATGAAGATAGCTTCAAAAATTCTCAATAAAATGCCTGCAAAATGAATTTTAAAAATCAAAAATATTAACCATCATGATCAAGAGATGCATCATTCAGACAAGAGATGCAGGATTGAAGGCGTAAGTCACAAACAATGCCACACCAGCTTGGAATTATGATTAATAGGGTGGTATTTATTCAAAGGGGAAAAAACTTACAGATCACCGTCCCAGACAACAGCCCTTTGAGCAACCAGGAAGGGAGTCTAGTCGCCGGCGGAGCAGGAAGTGAAGAGAGCGAACGTAGGGAAATAGTCACTTTTTAAAGGGGGAGAGACCACGCCCCAATGGGCTGGTATCTCAGCAGCTATTGGTTGGAGGAGCGGAAGGACCTCCCGTAACACCTCCCCCTTCTGTTTAAGTAAGAGAGTTCTAAACCTACTACGAAATTATATACAATGAGTACAAATATCCTATTCTAACTAGCTTAGGTCTTGTATAATAAATAACTTGGCCAAGTCATGAGAGAAAAGTAACTACATTTATAGTCTTCAACCCCATCGAAGATCTGAGAAGGAAAATAATGTTACCTGGGTAATTAGGAAGTTCAGTAAAACAACTTCCAAAACATGCAACAAATCACAGAGACAACTAGCTACCTGGGCAATCACCCAAAGTCACGTTTGCAGCGTTGAAGCAACCAACTTTGGCTAAGGCCTAACATAACTGACATACCATTTTCAAAGGCAAGCAACTTTTCAGAACTATCTTACCCTGTCTTGGCAGGATATGACAGTCCTGTTTTATCCATTAATGCACGCTCTGTATCTCTGTCAGTGGTTGAGGTATGGGCATTTCTTTGCCCCAAGGCCAGTTCTGCCAAAAAGAAAGGCTCCATGTGGAGTGTCTTTGGTGCTCAACATTCTCTCGGGAGTAGAACGGTGTTGCCAGGAGCAATTGTGTCTCACTACCATAAAACTCTGAGTTAGATTAAAGGCCATTTTCTACAGCTCTTTGAAGAGGTTGAAGATTATCTATCTATACTGAGTATAATCTCTATATATCTAAAGAACCTGATTAGTCTAATTATAAATGACAAACTTAGATGACTATTAATCTATTTAATTCTCAGTATCTATCTAACTTAAAGACTAAGACAATAAACGACTGTGAAACAAATGAGGACAATGACCTCCAAATATAAACAATGTACAAATATACATTGCAATATGGTAAATATATAGCAATACACAAACAATATATAAGTATCTTAATCAGAGGTAGAAATGTACACTGCAATATGGTAAATACATACAATATATATATCAATACAATATATGTCAATACATAAAAATATTTTAAACAGAGGTAGAAACATGCATGCATACAATAGTCAATATAATTTAACTTTGTATCAATATACAAGAATCGATACCAATATTTTTGTCTAAAAACAGTAACTCACAATTACAAATCTATTATCCCATCACAGGATGAGCCACATGAATGGACTTTTGAACAGAAACCATAGGATCGTCTCAACGGATGTAGAAAAAGAAATTGACAAAATCTATAAACCCTTTATGATAAAAGCCTAGACAAGAGGTAAAGGGACCACATCTGGACACAAAACAGTCATATATAAATCCTGATCATGGTGGTGATGATGGTGGTGGTGTCAAGGCAAGCCAATCAAATTACATAGAACAAATTGATATATTGACTCTGTCCTAATTCATTTTTAATAACACCAATTAAAGCAATGGAAATCTGGCATTCAAATTTCAGAACAGCAAACTGGCAAGTTCTAGAGACATCGGAATATGTTATAAATTCCATTCTGATCCAGAGCTTCCCTTCTGAGTCACCTTTCCCCTGGATTCAACCCCTCAGCTCTTCACCAGAAACCCTTCTGTACCCTCCTGGGTCATATTACCCAAGTAAAAGCCCCCATGTGTGTGCGGTGGAGGGTGAAGGGTTCTTCTGTTTGCAGCTTCATTAGCCTTACCAGGCAGATTCACTCGGTAACTCGGAGGCCAGGGAGAAGGTCCATCTCATCCCCAGACAAAACCAGATCCAGGCTCAGAATTTCTATATAAAACTAGGTTTGTTTTGTTTTTGAGAACAAATACACTGTAGACCAGGAAAAACAAAGCGAGCAAAGATGTGGGCATACTCTCTTGACCTTCTCTTTCCTTGATGGTTTGAACTGCACTTTCTAATTTCACAAATACAAACAGTAATATGTGCTACTTTGCCCTTGGGGACAAACAAGGAGATCTCCACACTCCAGCAATAGCCGAGTCCCTGTGTAACACAGACACCAAGAGAAACAAGGATGAGGGGGAGTGAGCCTGTCTCCCTTGTCCTGACTCAAAGCCTTTTTGTACTTTACCTAAACAGAGCCGTTACCTCCTACACAGTTAGATGACCGATAATTAATACATGCTAACAAACTTTCCTGTGGGACAGAAGGAGGCTTGAATGATGCAGTTATTAATACAAGAAGCCTTGTTGCATTACCAAGGGGAGAAATAATGATATGAGGATTTTGCTCTCCCCCACCCACCCCAAGACTGACAATACTGGAAATCTTTTAATGGTCCTTGATACCTCTGCTGATTATAAAAATAAGCGTTGAGGACCCAGAGGTCCTCCTCCTGTTGGCATTTTAAATAAGCCAAATGCACACAGAGTCACCAAGACACCTTCACGAAATGACTCAGGTCTTGATTCATCCATTCCTCAGATAGTTGGCGTTATACAAGTCCTCTTGGGATGGTACAGTCATAGTGTTACTCTGTAAAAATTGCACAGACAGTAAAGACTAAATGGCATTCAGAGGATTTGATGCTCCAAAATTCAGGCAACCACCATGTCCTCTGCACCGTCCTCTGGTAACTTCCATTCCTAAATGATGAGCCGTGAGCCTTTCCGCAGAGAAAAGCATATAACATAACCACAGATTGAAATCACTGATTGTTGACTAAATTACCTGATTCGATATAGCATAAAGGGACAACGGTTCTTTGCAGTACAGAGAAGTTGACGGTTGCAACATCAGGCAATGCAAATGCAATTGTTCCCTGTGTCCTTTTCAGTATAGCAGGGAACTAGACATTAACAGTTGCCAGAGGGAACTTCTGCTCTGGAGGTCTGGCCTATGTGGCTACACTGAAGCTAATTTGCTCATGAGAAATAAAATCTCCCAGGCACACTATCTGCTCTCGTTTACGTCATATTAATTCATATATAAGGTGCTGCGGTCTCACTTTGAATTTGAGAAGCTAATGAAATACTGTTTAAATCACTAAAAATTATCTTTTCAGGTGATGAAAAAGCTTCAGAAAGAAATTAGAAACGATACTTGCAAATATAACGCCAGTGCTCCATACCATTTTTCTCTATTTAATCAGCACTGGCAAAATTTCACGTGGTTAAAGTAAATTACTATAACTTAGAAAGATATAAACAGTTTTATATTTAATAAACTCTTTAGCAAGCTTGATGATCTCTATAGGTAACAGGAATAAACAAACATCAGGACTACCATCTTTAAGGAATATGCTAGTTCTGGTGGGAAGATGTAGAATAAACAGGTTTATAGACACAACGTCAAAAATGAGGGTCGGAGGGCTAGAGAGATGTCTCAGCAGTTAAGGGTTCCAGCTGCTTCTTCTAGAGGACTCGGATTCAAATCCAGCACACACCTGTTGGTGCACAACCATCTTTAACCCCAGTTCCAGAGCATACAACACTCTGCTCTGGCCTCTTATAGCATTGCCTGAAGTAGCTGTGCAGGTATACATGGAGGCAAAACACCTATACACGTACAATAAAAATAAATCTTCAAAAACAACTGAGATTATACTTAGTGATATATGGTATAATAGAAACTTGGTATCGAAGCAGATTTTTAGGTGCTCTCACTGCAAAAAAATGTATATATTACTTAGTTTGATACAGTGATAATATATATACTAAAAAGTGCATTAAACATATGTAGCCAAAGCACCATGTCACCTACTTTACAAAAAAGAAAATATAAACAGAAATATAAAAGATAAAAAGAAAAAAACAGTAAGAGACAATTCCAGTTATTCTACTCAAATCAGATGTTTTCACTAAACACCTGCTAGAAATTCAGGCATGAACTAGAAATAACAAATAGTCCTTAAAAATCCCTGACAGGAAATCTGATTCATCCTCCAAACTCAGCCACCACACTACCAATGCCAAGCGAATGGGACATCTTTGCGGTGCCGTGTAAACCTGTACCCGGGAGCTCGCACAGCACTCCACTGCCTCCCGCAGAACCCTGCACTTTCCGTGCCAATCAGGCAGTGGGAGGAAGGTTATAAGACAAAGGGGTTAGAGACACGACCTGGAGTCCATTAACTGAGTTCAGGTTGTGGTCACAGCACTTAATGGCTAAAGTGTGAAAAGGAGAGAGGTTGAACTTTCCACGTAAGGCTACAAGGTTTAGTGGAGGGAATTAGCGGAAAGCACTATGCCTCGTGATAGAATGAAGGACTCGTTGAGAAGAGCCAGCTGCCTCCACCAGTTTCTTCATCTGCAGTTCCTGGCATTTAGAATGCGGACTGGAACCTGCTAGCTGCTCCATGAAATCATAATGGATGACTTCATGTCTACCAGTGAATAAGCTTGGCTCATCAACACAAACAACAACCAAAAATATCTGAGATCCTACAGCTCTAGAAATGATTTTCCCATAGTTACAGGTGGCTAGAGAGTTGGGAGGAAAACGCTACAAAGTGAAAATAAGCCTAGGCAAACATAAAGGTGTAGGTGAAGCAGAGGACCATGCCCACAGCATGTGTGTATCAGACATGTGAACTGCAAACCAAACCAGAAAGTAGGTTAAGGAAAAAAAAACACTGAAAAATTAGAAGGAAAATTAGCAATTGAACAGAATGACAGTGGAGGGAGGGGACGGGATGCAGCTACTTAGAAACCTTCTGCCAAGCCTTCCGGGGGCTGATGCCTACCTACTTAGCTGCCCTTGCCTCCCATCGTGGAAGTCTGGAGATCTTGAAAGGAACTGCCTCTGTAGGGCCAGGATCACTCAGATAGGGGCAGTTTATGGTTGTCACTGGCCCTTGCAGTGGGTAGGTGACCACCCACTCACCACACTGTCTCAGAGACTGGTGGGCCACCCCCACTATGGTTTACTTGCTTTATTTCATCAGGAAAGCATGTAGGAAAGAGAGTATGCCTGCAGGGTAGGAAGGCTGTACTAGCAGGGGTTACCTACACTGGGGACTTCCCCTGCTTCCAAATGAAACTGGGTTAATTGAGAAGGGCATGGAGAAATACTGGAGCCCAATTAACAAAACCTAAATCTTCCAATTAATAAGGTAATTGTGAAATGGTTTTGGGGGCAGCACTTAGAGTTTTAGTGGGGATAAAAAGCACTCGTCCCAGACTTTGTCAGAAAACAGTGTAAAAGACTTGGAAGTTCTGAGGGGTCTAGGGGTAGCTGTGATAGAGCACTTGCCTGGCATGTGGGGGGGCAGCTTTGATCCCCATCAGTGTGTGTGTGTGTGTGTGTGTGTTGGGGAGTCCTTTGAACCCTTGCCACCAGTTAAAGGGAATCTAGAAGGAGGTTCATGGGAGGGTATCCAGCTGTGTGTGTACTGCACTACAAAGTCATGGTGTGTCCTGAATAGCGAGCCCCCTTCTAGGTAGTTCATGCCTTTGAATCTTGATTGCGCCTGGTGTGAGAACCTCTGCCTAATAATGAACACCTTTGTACAGATCTCAGGCCCGTCCTGGACGTCTGTCGTCTTACCTTACTGGATTTCTTGATGGCACTAATTATTAGCCCCACAGTTCCTCTCAACTCTCTACAGTTTGGCAGCATTAGCTACTACGACTTTGCTTATTATTTTAAAATTAAGATATAATCTGCACAGAAGGCCCAGAGAATGAGGATGTAGGAGAAAGGATTCAGAGCTTGGCTTCCCAGCAGGGATCCACCCATCCTCTCGGTGGATGCCTGTGGCTGGGCCCCTAGAGCATCCATGAGCAGGCGGGGGCGGGGCAGAGGGGGTGCTAAGAGAAAGCTTACTGGAGGTAAGATGAGCCCCACAGTCCCTGGAGCAGGCTTGTGGGTGTCACGAGGTAGACACTGCTCTGAAAGAGTGGTCCATCCTTGCCACCACAGAGCAAACCAGCATTTGCCTCTCTCCTAGTTCCCTACACTGAGTGTCCTCTGTGGTTCCAGAGGGAGGGTGTATATGTGGAGGAGGGAAGATTTTACTGTAGCCCTGAAGCCTGCTGGCAGGGGATATAGGTCCCCAGTGTGTCAAAAGCTGGGCCCACCGCCTCTGGCTACTCCAGTCTGGTTTTTTTCCTCTTCTTTCTTTATTTTTTTCTTCCGTGGCCTCTCCAGGCACCAGGGCTGGACTGTGGGAACTCACATAACACGACCCTCTTCCTGAGGGACCTCACTTGGCCAGCATAAGGTTTTCCTTTTACTTACACAATGTTAATTGATTTTTGAACCAACCTGGAATTTGTTCTGGACACAGCTTTGTCGGGAGGAAGCCCCCGACTTCAGAGTAGGGACTGGGGCCATCAGTAACTTTACTGAATAATATTGAGATAGCTCCTGCCTGAATTTTAAAAACATCAACTGCCTACAAGAAAACCCCACATTCTTCCTTACGGGCTTGAGCACTGATTAAACATGAAGCCAAGTCTACCCTGTGAAGGTAGGGGAAGGTTTTTATACTTAATCTAAGTGATGTTGTCTGCTGTTTGGGCTGAAAGCCCTTAACCAGTGTGAACTCTCTGATATTAACTGTCATTTTTTTTCCCAAACTGCGATGTGTTCTTGACATTAATTAGCCGAAATCATGGGGCAGCAGAGAAAGCCAAACACTTTTTCCGCTTCCAGCTATGTCCTTGGATGTGTCTTTAGCACCTCTCCTGAGCTCCAGTGTTTGATCCCTACAGACAGGGAATCACAAACAGCCGCTGGACACTCAACCATTTGCTCTTAAAGACACCCACTAAATACACTGCTAAATCCTCCGACATGAAAGGGGGGAGGCTCCCGTGAATTCATCAGGATGTGGCTCATTTGCTTTTAAACTCGCACCTCTCTGGAAGAAAGGCTGGAGGTGATGGGTGGGCACTTTCTGGAAGTGCCTGTACGTCTGCTAGGGAGATTCCCACAGATAAATTGATGGGGGATGTGGGGGGACAAAAATTCTGATTGTGATTCTGGACAGCATTTGAACTGTTGCCTTTTTCCCGTAGAGCACAAGAGAAACTTGAACCGCTACTTGGGTCCTCAGGTCACCTCTATATCAAAGACCTCCCAAAGCAATTGGAGGTTCGGCAGCTCGCACTCGCGTGTAGTGGCTGGTATGACTGCCAGAAAGGAATAGGAGAAGTGACAGGGAAGTGGAGGGAGCGGGAGTGATAATGAGCCCTGTGATCCCAGCCCCCAGCAAGATTCAGTGTGCGAGCGACATTCCTCTCTAATTAGACATTTATATCATTCACTTTCAAACCCTAAGACACATCCAAAAGGAGCCCAAGCTTGCCACTCTCTTTTCTTGTCTTTCACACTTTGGGAATGCAAACTCCCCCGGCTGGCGGTGGGGGGGGGGGGCTTCACTATCCCCTCCCCCAAGTGAAGTACTCTCATGGGCTTTCCTTCCGCAAGGCTCGCTGCTCACAAACAGAGATTCTAGGAGGGAAGGCGTATGCTCAGTGTTTGCATCTTAAACCCCAAGAATGTCCTCCATATGTTCCTGGCAGCCGCAGGCGGCAGTAGCATTCTTCTGTGAGTTCTGAATGGCACAGTGTGTCTTCTCCTGCTGCTTTGTAGACACCAAGGAGGAGCAAATCCTTGGGGCTTTTTGTGGGTTATAGGCAAATGCTTTCTTTGTATTTCCCGTTTCAAGACGATAACATTCATGCTGCCTTCTCTTCCCTCTCCCTGGCTTTTGTGAAACTGGATGCTTGTGAGAACACAGTTGTGCTGTCTTGAAGAGAATGCCCCCCAAAGGTTCACGTATTTCCATGCTCAGTCCCCAGTTGGGGAAATGATTATGAAGGGTTAGGCAATGTGGCCTTGTTGGGGGAGGTGTGTCACTGTGGGTGGGCTTTGAGATTTCAAAAGCCCACACCAGGCCCAGTGTCTCTGCTTTTCTGTCTCTCTCTGTGTCTCTGTCTCTGTGTTTATCTCTGTCCCTCTCTCTGCCTGTGGGGATGTCAAACTCTCAGCTACTTTTCCATCACCATACCTGCCTGCCACCATGCCCCTCACCATATGATAGTAGACTAATCCTCTAAAGCTGTAGGCAATCCCCTAATATATGCTTTCTTTTATAAGATTGCCTTGGTCATGGTATCTCTTTGTAGTAATGAACAGTAACTAAGGAAACAATAATATGCATTTCTTTTCTTTTTAGACAGGGTTTCACTGTATGGCCCTGCTGGCCTTCAACTCAAAGTCTTTCTGCCTCATCCTCCAGAGTGCAGGAATCAGAAGTGTGTACAACTGCATCTGGTTTAACCTGTCTCTACTCCTTGCTCTCTGGGAGATCCCATTTGTCCTGAGTGGTTATGGGTGGAGAATTGCTTTAATATTGCTGAAGGAGCCAAGAGCAGAGATCTGTGTTCCCTGTCTAGGGAACAAACAGCTCAAATAAACCAACTCATGTCTCTGAGCTTTGAACTTTGATTTCCTCTGCCCAAAACGAGAAAACAAGAGGAGAAAGAAAACTGTGTAGCCAGCATGTGTGTCCAAACCAGGCTTCTCCTGGCAGTATCAGAGTTGCCTCCCTCACCTTAGAACCCCAAATCCAAATGATTGAATCCAGATGTTTTGAGCGCTAGCATGGCATCAAAAATAGAAAATACCTCACCTGTCCTTGTGTGATGACTTTCAAATAAAACACAAGTGCACTAAGAATACTATACACAGTTGCTTTCAGGCTGTGTGCATAAGGTATGTATGAAACATGTGGGTTTCACTTTTCAACCTGAGTCTAATCCCCAGTATATTCCAGAGAAATCTGAAATTCTAAACACATGGGAGTTACTGGATCTATATCACCATGACTATGGACAGCACACACACACACATATATACGCATATTGTTATGAAATTCTTTTAAACTAAGAATAATGAGTCAAGGAAAATAGAGTTGGTGTGGGAAGTCCTTCTGACTATGTGTTGCTTTTATTGGTTAATGAATAAAGAAACTGTTTGGCCTGGGGTAGGATAGAATAGAGCTAGGCAGGAAAACTAAACTGAATGCTGGGAGAAAGAAGGTGGAGTCAGATAGAAGCCATGTAGCCCCCGCTGGAAAAGCCACGCTGGATGCTGGAGGAAACTTTACCTGGTAAGCCACAGCCACATGGCAATACACAGATTAATGGAGATGGGTTAGTTTAGTATATAAGAGTTAGCCAGAAAGATGCTTAAGTGATTGGCAAAGCAGTGATGTAATTAGTACAGTTTTTGTGTGAATATTTCAGGTCAGGGCAGCTGGGAACAAATGAGTCAAGCAACTGTGAAAGAGGTATAAAGACCTAGAATTGGGACTGGACAGATGGCTCAGAAATTAAGAGCACTTGAGGTTCTTAAAAAAGACTGGAGTTCTGTTTCCGGCACCCACCCACATCAGGTGAATGACAACTTCCCATAACTCCAGCCCCAGGGTATTTGAGATCTAACGCCCTCTTCTGGCTTCTGTGGGCACCCACACATGTGTGCACATATACACACAGACACATAAAATAAAAACACTGTTTTTTATCTTTAAGGCTCTATAATTTATCACCGTAAGTTTATATGTTTATTTTAAAGAAAAATGTTACTGGGTTTCTCTCTCAATCTTGCTCTCACTGCAAAACCTTTCCATCTCAGCAAATGGCAAATCTGCTCTTTTTACTTTACCATAATTAGTCATGCGAAGTAATGGGTTTCACTACAACATTCTCAGACATGCATGGACCTTGATCATATTGCTCCTCCTCAACCCCCCACCTCTCTTTACTTCCTGTATCCCAGTTATCTCTGATTTGATTTCATGTCTCTTGTTTTCTAAATTCCTTGTATGAGAGAAAATATTACTACTTGTTTCAATGAGCCTGGGTTATTTCATTTAACATTATGAACCCAGTTAGTTCCATCTATTTTCCAGCAAATGACACAGTCTCATCCATCCTTATGGATAATAAACTTATATGTATTTTCTTTATCATTCATCCATTAATGGACTCAGACTGGCTCCCTAACTTAGCCATTGTCAAGAGCACAATAAAGCAACATGGGATTGATGAGTGTTTCCATAATGTCTGACTGCAGTTCTCTTGAGTACACTCAAAGGAATGGTATTGCTAAATTTTATGGTAGGTAAGATTTAGTGTATCAGGAACCTCAACACTGACTTCCATGACTGCATTAATCTACTTTATAACCCACCATACACAAGGGGTCCTTTTCCCCAGGACACCTTCGCCAGATTTGTCTGTTTCTTGTTTGCTTGATGGTAGACATTCTGACAGAAGTGATATGGATTCTCAGTGTAATTTTGATTTGCATTTCCCTAATGGCTAATAATGTTAAATTTTTCATATACTTATTGGCCATTTGTACTTTTTAAAATTTCTGTTATTTTGTGTATGTTATGATATTGAGTATGTGGTGTGTGTGTGTGTGTGTGTGTGTGTGTGTGCAGGCACACATGGAAGCCCAAGTTGACACTAGGTATTGTTCCTCAATAGCTCTCCACCTTTAATATTTTGTGTCAGGGTCTCTCATTGAACCTGAAACTAAATGGATCTGCTATACCAGCTACCAATTAACTTCAACGATCCACCCTTTGCTCCACAGCCACTCTAGGTCTCAGGCCACAGGATGCACTGCCATGCCTGGCTTCTTACATGGGCTCGGAGAATCTGAGCTCAGGTCCTCATGCTTCCATTGCAGTCATTTTACTGACTGAGCCGTCTCCCATTCCTCGATTCTTGCTTTTATTTCCAAGGCTATTAGAATCCTGTACAGAATTTTATTGTCTATTAATTATTACATTGCCCATAATTTAATCTATCATCAGTTGCTTTTTGTGCAGGGCAAGAGATAGGATCCTGTGGTCCTGTGATGTAGATATCCTATCTCCCCCACAACTTTGCTAAAGTTCTTTTCCAAATACTTATTTTGGTCACCTTCTTGGAGGCTGCTTGGGCTTCTGCCTGGGTCTTCTCTTTGATTGCACTGGTCTGTGTGACTGTTTTGTACTAGTATCCCGCTGGCTTTGTTACTATGGCCCTGTGATGCAGTTTGAAGCCAGGTTCTTCGACTTCCCCAGCATTGCTCCTTTTCCCCCCTCAATGTTGCTTTAACTATTCATAATTTTTTAACCTTCCATTGTAATTTGGGATTTTTTTTCTACTTCTATGAATGTCATTGGGATTTTGATAGGAAATGGACTCAACCTTTCTATGACTTTTAGTAATGTGGGCATTTCAGCAGTATTAATTCTGCTAATCTGTGAGTGTGGGAGGGGTTGCCACCTTCTACAGCTTCGGTCTTTACTGGTTTATAGTTTTCAATGTGCAGGTTTTTAACATTTTTGGGTAAGTTTATATCTAGGGTTTTGTTTATTTCTGGGATTATATGAACAGGCTTGATTTCCTGATTTCTTTAATTTTTAGTTTTTTAAATAGTACATTTTTGAGATCATTATATAATTATACAATTTCCCCTTTCCTTTTCTCCCTCCAAACTCTCCTATATACTATTTAAAATTTATGGCTTTTATTTCTTTCACTGGTGTTACTTTTTGTTGTTTTACTGTTGTTGTGGTTAGCGGTGGTGGTGGTGGTGTACGGGTGGGTGCATGTGTCAGTGTGTGTTTCTAAATACATAAATACAACCTGCTCAATCTGTATAATGTTACTTGCATGTACGACTTCTTTTTAATCAACAACTCCATTCTTTCAATTCCTATATCCTAAGCTAGGAATCACTCTGCTAATGGAGGGAAGGTAACCCCATATTCCACTCATTACCAGGTTCTGTGTGCTTTGTCTGAAAAGGCAACTTGACTCCACTGTTCCTGCCTTGGTCACTAGGTAGCTTGAATACCTCCCTGTTTTCATTGTTGCCATCCCCATGACAACTGTCACAACAATGAACAGAAAAATTCTGTTTGCATCACACATATTGCAACACTGTGGATCCACTAATGATTTTCTTCTCATTAAACCCAAGTCATCATATGGTCTAGCGAAGCCTGCTAATTTTAACATGATCCCTGCTTCCCTAACTCTCCTAGCCCCTCCCAGCATCTCTATTTCAATTCCCTCAACAATTCCCAAGTGCCATCCCACTCTTGATGCTCAAAAAAAACCTTTATTTTGCCCTGTCTTACTCTACAGCTTTTATGCCATGTGGTGTATGTTTGCTTTACTTCCTGATGTCTCCCCAAAACCAGCTATAATAGACTATATGCTCCATGAGGGCAAAGACTTTGGGCAATTTCCTGGTAATCTTCTTACCAGAGATACAGGCATCAAAGTGGAAACTCCACACATATCATGAAAAGAACAAATGCACTCAAGGTATGATTAATGTCTACCCTCTCTCGAATGAAAAAAAGCACTCCCACACTAATAATGAGCAATTACAGCGACTGTAGCTGATGGAATGGCCTAAAAGGCTGATGGAGCTTGGGCTTTATAGGAAGGATGACTAAAGGTATTATTTACTTATTTATGTTGGGTAATCATAGATAATGATAATGGAAAATAGAATAAAAAAGATAAGAGAGTGTTTAAAGTGGGATGATCAAGGAACTGCTTCTTAGAAGTGTGTGTGTGCGTACAATTCAGGATGGAGGAAAGAAGAGTGCAAAGACCCAAAGACAGTGTCTGGAGCACAGCACTGCTGGAGAAGCAAGGAAGTAGAGCCTGGGAGATAAGCAATAAATCACACAAGGCCACAATGAAATGTTACCATGGTGTTGTAAATCTATGGGAAGCAGCCACAATACAGCAAAATTTGCATGTTCAGAAAAGACTCTGACTTCTCTGTAGAGTATGGACTTCATGAGGAACAAGAGTGGAGCCAGCTAGGAGGCTGCCTGGAGTCGTTGAGGAAGATGTCCTTGTGGCTTGCACCAGAGAACAAGAGAAAGCAGCAGAGGCTACAACAGGTTGACTTGAATGACTCCCAAAGATTCTCAGCTCAAGCTGCTCAGATGTAGTGGAACCTTCAGGAAGTGGGTTCTAGAAGGAAGTTGGGTTACAGGAACGTGTACTGGCAGGGAACACTCGGGCCACAGGTCCCTCTTTCTCTCTTTGCTTTCACCACCAGACATAGCCCCTTTGTTCCCCTAGTTGGGTTCCCTTATGCCTCCCCACAGGCCCCAAAGCAACAGAGTTGACCAACTAGAGACTATGACTCAGAACAAAGCTTTTCCTCTCTATAGACTGAATTTCTCAGGCATTTGGCCATAGTGATAGAGAGCTAAATGGGGTAGTAAATTTATTTTTATACTAGAAGCCACAGGTTTATCATCTAATACATAAATAAGGTTAGCATGATAAATTCCCCTTATTGTCACACTTGTTGGGACTTTTACATTTTTAGGTAAATAGAAAAATGACTGTTGCATAGTAAACAAATTAATTTAAATAACATATGAGAAGACTGGGAAGAAACATGAAGAAACACACTAAAGAGAAACCATAACCATATAGGGGATTTAAAAAAAAAAAAAAAAACAAAAAGACAAGGCTTAATCATATTCCTGTTTCTTGTCAGCTCCAAGAGTGCAGAGACCGTACTACTGAGAGCCTCTGATAAGCATTCGTGTGATGTCCCATAAAAAAAGAGCAAGGGCTTTCATACCTAGGAGAGGCCTCAGCCAGCTCTTCCTCATCCGTATCCCAGCAAAACACCTTCTTCTGGGGCAAAGTCACTTTCACATGGGATAAGACACAACAATGACCATGGAGATAACCTGGAGTCACGAAGCCTAGGCTCTTAGGGGGTTATGTCCACGAATGATCAATTCTGGCCATCTATTTCCTTACCCATAAAACAGGAAGGAAAATTCCAGATAGTCTTTAATGAAATTGATATCTTCTAAATGGTACAGTTTGAAGTACCAATAAGGCCCTTTGGGCCTATTCAGTATTTGCTATAAAACAAAGCAGAGCCTGGAACAGAAGCATCTACGTAGATCAGTAAGTACATAAATGGTGATAAAGACAGATATAAGCTCTATAAGGAATTTTAACAAATTGGATCACATGATTGTGAGACTGGCAAGTTCAAAGTTCATGGCATAGCCTGACAGGTAGGAAACTCAGTCTTGAAAAGCTTCTCTTCTCTAGTAAACCTCAAGTTTGGGCCCTCAAGATTTTCATGCAATTATATAAAATCTAGCTACATTACCAAAGATAGGGCCTGCTTAAACTGTGTTAGTAAGCTTTTCCATCACTGTGACAAAAAATACCTAGAAAAAAATCTATTTAAAAGATGAAAAGTATTTATTTTGATTTGATATCCAAAAAAAAATTCTCTCTGTGATTACTTGGTCAATCTTTTGTGTCTGCAAAAATGTTGAACATCATAGAAGAAAGCATGGCAGCACAAGCTACTCACCTCATGGTGACTAGAAAACAGAAAGAAGGAAGAGCCTGGACACAAGACTGATAGATCTTCAAGAAAATGGCTCAGAAGATGTACTTCCTTCAACTTGGACCAGCCTTTTACAATCCCCACTCATGCCAAATAGTCCATTCAGCTATGAAAGTATTAGTAGATTAATCCACTGATGAGGATAGAGCCCTCCTACCCAGTCTGGACACTGACTCACTAAAGACCAAGGCTTCAACACAGCAGTTGCTGGGGTATTTCATGTCCAAACCATAATGCGAGTGCTGTATTACATTTATGAAATATCTTTACAGCAATATCTATACTAGTGTTTCCCAAGCTGCTGAACACTGTAGCATAGTCACAGCTGCAACACAGATACCATGTAGGCTCCTTAATAGAAAAGGTACGTTCTCCAAAACCAAGAATGAGGAAGAAAAGGGAAATGAGATAGAGAAGAAAGGAAGCATAAAATGGGTTTGTGTTAACCAAGGAAGCAACACCTTAGCAACTGTTTCAGGAACACTTTGGAACAAGTCATTGAAGAAGGAAAGAAGACACAGAAGTTTGTGTCTTCTCCTCTCCAATTATGTGTCAAAATCCTCGCAATAAAGTAATAGTCCTATGCCACCTGTACCTACCAGTCAGCCACTGAGACCACCATAACCTAAAGTAAAAATAGGGTCCACTGCCCAGCTCCCCATCAGGACCCTTGTTGAGCACTTTTGGACCAGTGTGGTCATCTGATAGCTCTCAGCTAAGGACCTCTGTAGAACCCACAATGAGAGAATGGTATATCCTAACTCACCCAAGGTCAATCACTCCCCAACAACATCCCATTTCCAGCGACTGATTTATAAGGAGACACAAATGCAGCTCTGCTGCCTCTGTTTGCAACTCTGAAGAGTCGTCTTCAGGATAGACTTCCTGATACAATTGACTGAGACCTTCACTGAAAATTCAGAATAGTTGATGTCCTCCTGTCCCCTTCAGCTTTGCCAGACAAATATACTTTAACCTTAAATCTCAGAGGTATACAAAAGCAACTTGAAATAGAAGAAAATATCCAAGGTCTATTGTGTCATGATTCTCACTATTCTTAGTAACAAAGACCAAATACTAAATGCCATTCTGATTTAAATTCAAAATCATTTTTATAAAGACAAAAAAAATTTGCTACTGCCTGAAAAGTACCAGGCCAAGAAATAGTTGGTCATGAATATGTACACCAAGAGGCAAAGTTAAACTAGCAAATTTTCATATTAAATGGCAAAAATGATAATTTGTTTGGAAAAATCCCCAATGTTCCTGAGCCTTCCTTCCCTTTGGCGAGAGTCTAAAGGATGTTTTAAATCGTCACATATAAGAGGAACCTGAAGAGAGGCCCAGGTTTCTTAGTTTTTAACTTCTCAACCAATTCTCAGTACTTGATGGTGACTAAGTCCTCGTTGTTCTGCTAACCCTTCTCCATCAAGTCTCCCTTATATAAAACCATCCAAAAATGCATGCTATTTAAATAATGCCTTTTGGTAGCCCTGACTTAAACTACCAGGGATTACTTCCTTCTTTCTTTGGGAGCTGACTCTGTCTTTCCTCTGGTGACCAATCTGTTCCCAACCGCACGTGGTTATTGGAAGTACCAGCCACATCTCTACAGCAGCAGGGTGGTCATGTGATCTGAGGGGATGGAATAAAAAGACAGGGTCAGCTCCCAAAGAAAGAAGGATGGTATCCCTGTTTGTTTAAGTCCAGGCCACCCAAAGACATTCTTCAGTAGGAGCTCAAGCGATTCTTTCATTATATTATGCATATAAGATATCCTGCATATCAAATATTTATATTAAAATTCGTAGCAAAATTACAGTTATGAAGTAGCAACAAAAATAATTTTATGGCCAGGGGTCACCACAACACTGAGGAACTACATTAAAGAGAGATAGCATTAGGTAGCTTGAGAACCACGGGTCTAGACACTTGTTACATGGCGGTTCATGGTCAGCATCTCAGATCTGCTGAGTCAGAACACCTCAGAGAATCCCAGCGTCACTCTGTAAGAAGTACTCAGGAAAGCTAAACTCTCGAAGGTAAATTCAACATGATCAGATTTCCGCTCCAACATTCAAGACAGACTGAAAACGAAAAGTACAGATTTGAGACTGACATAAAGAAAAGACCAGTAAGTGTCAAAATAGATCGCCGCCAGGAGCTTAAGAATGGAGAATACAATTGGTGCTTCAAAAGGTAGGACCAATTCAAGGAACAGCCATAAGAAATGCTGTGTAGGAAACTCACCAGCAAACAGGCAAGCCCTTGACAATGCTAAGACTCTCAGCGAGGGTTTACTCTCTGCATTTACTGGTCTCTAATCACAAAACACAAGCCTTCTAGAGAGGCCACCCTTTCTCCCCAATGGCTCCTATGTAATTGCTCCTCTCTGCTCAGTCCTAAGCGAACACCCAGAACTCATATACTGCTGTCCCAGAAGCAGAAAAGGACTCTTTGTGCTGGGTGTTTGCAGTGGCCTTGGCTGTGGAAGGAATAGGCTTTCCCCAAAGAGAGACAGGTAGACAAAAATGAAGCCAGGACTTCGAGCTGTCACCAAGTGGGCCCACGGCACAGCAACTACTCAGCTGTATAAATGTTGTATTTTACAGGGCAGCACCCATCAACTCTCTCTTCAGAATCCACGATGGTGATTGTACTTATGAGCTAGACATAGGAAGTAAAAAGCCAAACAGCAATATGTAGTGATTGGACAGAGAAACCAAGCCAAAAACCATATTCAAACACATGGCCGTACGCTCACACTCAGACATTAGCTTGTTTTCAGACTGGATTACCATTTCTCTCAGTCAAATATGATCACAGAGAATCAAAAAGAAAATAGGTATTTCTCTTTATCTCTTTACACCTGGCTGTGAAGATGGCATGAAGAATGTCTCCAATTACTCAGTTCCAAGATGCTTAAATAAAAAAAATAAAATAAAGGCCCATTTCTTCAAAACAGATTCCAGATCATCAGATCAGAGTCACCTTTTATAAAACACAAACCCAACCTTGATGTTTCCCACTCTCTCACAATGGTTGGCACTTCTGCGAACCAACCAACATGATTGTCTCCCCTCAGATGCAATGACACACGAAGAACGCAACCCAACACTGTGATCCAATGGTTGTCAGGCCCTGCTCTGACAGAAGGCCAGATGTAAAACTCACAAATTTATTTTACTTTCATTTAGGCCATGAACGCAGACAATGACTATGCAGGATGATTTTGAGTCTAACCTTATTCAGCTATGTTCTGAGTGGAGAGCCATAGGGGAAGAGAGAGTGATGGGACCTTAAGGCCTTTGTCAGAGCCTGCCTGTGTCAGCTGTTTTATTCTTGACAAATGCATTGTGATATAAGCCCCTAGGCGGCTAAATCTATTTCTTCTCTGCCAAAAACAAGTCGTGCGGCCTGGGCACGTTTAAAATATTTGTTAGAAGCACACAATCATTCATTGCTATAAGGGAAATCTATCTAAAATTATTGTGAAATTATAGGATAAAAATAACTGTAATAATAAATTAATAAAGATAAATCTTTTTGGCTGATGGCATTTGTTTTCTCTCCCACCTCTCCCTCTCCCCACTTCAGTTCTTTCTTCATGGATAGGGTGTGACTGCTAAGTCAGAAACAAGCGATTTTAAGCAGCATGCCTTAGGGAAACAAATAAGGTGGTACAGTCAAAGTAGTATCTGCAGTTTCAAGCCATCCTGCTCCTGATTCCAGACTCTTATATCTGAGCCCAGAGCTTCCTGCCTTAGCCCTTTGCCCTAGCCATCTGCTATTTATACCTGGAGGCATCAAGCCATTCCCAGATCCCTAGACTTGGACATTGCCTCCATATTCTGTTCTGCCTGGCACCCACACACCCTGCCTGGACTGTTTGCTCCAGTATAATCTCCTCAGTAGATCCTAGTTGACAGTCCTTCCTAGTTCTCAGCTCAGACAATGATGGACTTCCTTTCACGAATCTATCTCTCGGACCAAACTGAGCACTGGAAACATTGCCTGCCATGTGGAGATCTCAATAAGCATGTTATCTGGATGCCTGGTTGAATGGATAAATGAACCGTTGTGCATACATTGTGAGGGACCCCAAAGGGTAGTAGACCAATCTACTTGTTTTAATGCAAGGGGAATCCTTTAGGCAGAAATCAGCCTACCAGTAAAAAATTGTTATGATAACCATAACATTTATGGCAAATACTTACAAAATGTTTTAGCAGACACCTGCTGCTATGAAAAAAAAAAGCAAAAGGACTAAAAGAATGGTTTCTGCCTTTGAAGTCTCCACTGCAGCCTAGCTTACCTTTGCTGGCCTTGCAGATAAACCTTTCAAAATTACTGTGAATATCTGCTTTAATCCCACGTCTTCACAGCACTCCGCAAAAGACAACAGAGCTCACGTGGGTGACGAGTCTGTACTCCCAACTTTCTGCTTCGACTCTTCCTCCAGACATGACTGCTCTAACAAACCATGCTGTAGGTCTCCTTTCCCATTGACCTGTGCTATGAAGTGGACTTGGGGAACTGGAGCACTCTCAAAGATCACCTAGAGGAGATGGGCGCTGAATGGGGGGATCAGAAAGAAAGGCTTTCCGATTAGAAAGAGCTTAGAGTCCTCACAGCCCAGAAAGAAGGTGGTGTGAGAGCTGAGTCAGAAGGGGCTGGAGACCAGGTCTGACAGGTGTGCCCCATAATAAACTCCCAACAGAAAGAGCTTAAGGGGCGGAGAGCACCAGAGTCGCGGATTGTGTCAGTCTATCGAGGCAGGAAGGCTGGAGCAAAGCAGAGTAGCTCATCTCAAGCAAAGAGAAGAATCCCAATAATCAGACGGTTCTCTCCTTTCCTCCTCTTACCACATTTGGCCTGCCAGGCCGTGGGACTATGGCGTCCGTATTGAAAGTGTTTCTTCTTCATTTAGTAAACTCTCTCTGGAAATTCCCTTACTGACTTACTTAGAGATAACCCTATCTCATCAAAGCAACCCCCCAGGTGATTCTCAATCCAGTCAAATTCCAACCATCTGTAATAATAGACTTCTGCCTTTCTTTCAGTATTAGAAGTTGAACATGGGGTTTTGCATAAACTAGGCAGACACCCTTTACCAAGCCACATCTCTAGTCCAAGCGTCGTCTTCCTGGATGTCAAGACAGCAAGATTATCAAGATCCTAAAAGAAAAATGATCCACACTGTTTAGTCTACCCTTTTCTTCACAAAATGTTCCTAAATACTTATAAATATTTAATAGAAGAATGGACATTGTGTTTCCAACTTTTAATCTATGACATAAGGATCTCAGAAGATTCCATTCCAACCTTAATGCAAGTAAAAACCTGGAAACATAAAAGCTAATAACTTTCCATACACCCTTCAGGAAATGAGGCCACTGGGAAAACTGCTTACCCAGAAAGCAGAGAGAGAAAGACAAGCTGGCTCAGGAATCGTAATTCACTTGAAGAGGAATTTCTGCAAGATGATGTCCTGCAGCAGGAGATGCTGGACCCCAGTAGGTGACCTGCTGGGCATTCAGGGTGGAGCGCTAACAACTCCAAGCAGACCTTGTTACAGGAGTAGTCAACAGAGCTGCAACCCCAGCAGCTCATACCCAGTGTCACCATGAGCATCTGAGAAAACACGCAGTAGCCCCTTCAAAAGGAAAGCAAGGAACCATGTTTGAAGTATTCCAGAACACACCGGGTCTTTTTAATAAAGTCTTCCCTCCAGAGAAAATGTTTAACCAGGCCTGCTTACTGGGTTTTCCAGGACCTAACTGACCCTGGAAAAGAGATATGCCCAACTCTACCCATCTAAGGTGCCATTCCATCCCACCTTAGGAGTTAGGACTAATAAGTAATAATGAAGTTCCTAATCCGGGGACGTACATTCAACCCACAATTAAGACTAATCAACTGCGAAGTGCTTATCCAGCCCACACTTTACCACATTCACTAATGGTCTGCCTTCCAGAATTTCTTTTATCCAGTGTACTATGTATCCCACTTCAACCTAAAATAATCACAGGACAGGCTAAAAGATTTGACACACAGACTTTGTGTAAACTGAATTAGCATTAGAACCAGAATTAGGTATAAAATATGTTAGAATTATTAGGCCAGGATTTTTCATTGTGATTGATATGTGTAGAAACTTAATGGAAAAAGTAGTTGACATACAAAAATAATGACTAATGGATACACATATGCTTATTTATAAATGAGAGAAATGTATAAGGGGTAAGATGGAAAAACTAGAAGCATTTTATTGTTATAAGGCATTTGTACTGGCATGCAATGTATGATATTTGTAAGTAGACTTGGATACGTGAAAGTGTAGAACATAAACCTTATTATTATTATTATTATTATTATTATTATTATTATTAAAAATTTCCACCTCCTCCCCACCTCCCATTTCTCTCCCCCATCTTCCCCTCCCCCTCCCTCTCCAGTCCAAAGAGAGGTCAGGGTTTCCTGCCCTGTGTGAAGTCTAAGGTCCTTCCCTTCCATCCAGGTCTAGGAAGGTGAGCATCCAAACAGACTAGGCTCCCACAAAGCCAGTACATGCAGTGGGATCAAAACCCAGTGCCATTGTTTTGGCTTCTCAGTCAGCACTCATTGTCTGCCAGAACATAAACCTTTAGAGTTGGTTTATACCCAGCAAGACTGCTGTGGAATAATCCTTTTGTATACTCTGAATATGTATTACTCTCATTTGTTTAATAAAGAGCCAACTGACCAATAACTAGGCAGGAAGAGGTTAGATGGGAAAAAGGGGTGTAGAGTTGCCAGCAAGACTCAGAGGAAGCAGGAGATGAACATGCCCTGTTGAAAAAGGTACTGCCACGTGGGACAGCATAGATAAGAAATGTGGGTTAATTTAAGATGAAAGAGCTAAAAAAATAAATAAATAAACTAGCTAGTAACAAGCCTAAGCATTCAGAATTAATAATAAGTCTCTGTGTAGTTATTTGGGAGCTGACTGGCAGGACAGAGCCAACTGGTATGACAAAAAAAAATCCACCTACATGAGATGACTTTGCAGATAAAAGCACCTGCCGTGCAAACCTGATGCTCTAAGTACAATCACCACAGAGCAGAAGGAGAGAACTGACCCCCAAAAGCTGTCCTCTGACATCCGTGAGTACACTGTGGCACACTTGTTTCCTCTCACATATACATCATACATGTGCACACCCACAAATGTAATTAATTAATTAAAGCTTTAAAAAGAAAAAGAAAACCTCTAGAGGAAATACTGAGATTTTTTTTGAAATAAAACAATTTGAAAAATTAATTTCAATTATTTTTGAAATAAAACAATTTGAAAAATTAATTTCAATTATTTTTCAAATAATTGCCTTGCTAAGAAAGGGGAAAAAAACCGAATCACACAAAATTCTCGATTAAAACCATAAAAGGCATAAAAATCATGAAAAGCAAAAAGTGAATGAAAACTAAGAACAGCAAACAGAAGACAGCTGCAAACATGGAAACTATCTATAGACAGTTTAAACGTAAGCAATATTATATACAAGTTAAAGATACAAACCAAGCCAAACATGGTATGACGTAGTCATCCCAGATACCAAGAAGACTAAGTCATGATGAATGCTGGAATCCATGAATTCTTTGTCAGCCTGGACAGCATGCAAAGATCTTTCAAACAGTGGAAGAAGGGCAAATATTATCTCAAAATGTCCCCCAAAATAGAACAGCAAACTACAAAATATATGCTATGAATACTTAGAATAAATTTAAATTAAAAGGACAGAGAAATAAAGTAGTAACACAGATCAAAATAAAGAAAGCAGCTATATTAATTCTAGACAAAGCAAACTTCAGTTGTACCGGGGATGAAAAGGAGACAACAAATAATAATAATAAACAGATTATGCTAAAACACAATAGTCCTTAATATACATGTGCCTAACAGCTGAACATCCAATCACAAACCACAAAACCCAGTAAGAAAAATGGCTATTGCTGGGGAATTAAACACCTACCTATCTCAAACAGGAACAATAAGCATCAGAAAAATCAGCAGAAATAGTTAAACTAAATATTCCCACTAATCAAACAAATAAAATTGATTTAAGTTTCCATCTTTGTCAAACAGAAAAAGTAGGATAACTGAAATTCTAAGGAAACAAGAAAAATTGCAGCAGAAATCAATGAAGCTGAAAATAAGAAATCAATAGAGAAAAACCAGCAGTGCAAAAACTGTTTTTTAAAAAAGATCTATAAAGCCAGTCTACTCTTAATAAGGAAAAAAAAATAGGCCAGAAAGGGTGATGTAAGCCTGAAACCTTCATGCTGAAGCAAGAAGAACACAAAATAAGCCCAGCCTGGGCCTCATAACCAGATGAAAGAAAGAGATAAAGAGGTGAGTGGCGAAGAGCAAACAGGAATGTTGTAAGGTAAAAAGGAGTACACTACTTATCTATCCATCAACATCAAGAGAACAAGAGATTGTGCACAACCATAACCCCGATGAGCACCAAGAAATCTGAAAATCCAAAGGAAATTTCCCAATTTGTTAAAAGGTGAAATCTGATTAAACTCAAACAAGAAGAACTAGACAATTTAAATAGTCATGATGAAGAAATTAAATACATAGTTAGTATCCCCTAAAACAGAAAGCACTAGACCCACATGAACTTACTGCTGAATTCGACAAAATACATAAAACGGTTGTTAGACAAATTTTCTGTGATTTCTTCTAGTTTAAAGGAGCAGGGGAAAGAATTTCTAACCCACTCTTACAAAACCAGAATTACTCAAAGAAAAAAAGACAAAAGTATTATAAGTAAGAAAACTACAGACTAATATTTTATGAACACAAATGTACAAATTCCCAACAAGATATTAATCAAAGCCTATAAGATAATTATGTACTATCACTATAACTGTAATGGACAAATATTTGTTTCTGCATTGTGTTCACGCACTGAAACTCTATCCTACTCATTTAACATGATGGTGTTAGGAGCTATTACCTGGGAGGTCATTAGGATACGATACTCACTCACTCACTCAGCGCAGGGAAACACAGTGGTGTAGCTACATTGAAGGAAGTTCAATGATTCCTTTCCAAACTAAACTGTTGGGACCATGTAATTCAACAGTGGTGTTTCTAACATAAACTCCAATGAATTAAAAACTTAGGCCTGGGTTAGTCAGATGGCTAGATGGATAAAGATGCCTTGCAGTGAGTACAAAACCGGAACTCACAAGAAGGTGGAAAGAGGAAAGCAACTCCGCAAAGTTTTCCTGTGACCTTTACACACTTGCCATGGCGCATGTGCACCAACCTCCAAATATACACGTACAATAATAATAAATGAAAGTTTAGGTTCACATAAAATCCTGCACATTAATGCTAACAGCAAGTTTATTTATAAATATTAGAACTTGGATGCATCAAGATGTTCTTCAGTAGCTGAGTAGTAAAGTGAACTATGGCATCTCGAGACAACGGGATATTATTCAAGAACAAGGAATAAGTTGGTCAGCCATTCAGAACACTGTAGGAATTACATCTATTAAGCTAAGGAAGCCTACAGGAAAGGCTCCAGACTGGATATTCTAGCCAGATGATAAGTGAGAAAAAGCAAAACTATGGAGGGAGAAAAGAACTACTGGTTGTCAGTGGTTGGAGAAAGGAATCAGGTGAGTTAGCTGGGTTCAGGGGTCGTAAGGCAAGAATACTATTCTAAGTAAAGATAGACATGGATCCAGACCATTCTTCCCTTGCCCAAACTCACGGAATATACCATCCCCATGGAAAACTCTAATGCAAACTTTGGCTTTTGGGTGACAATGACATGTCAAAGTAAGTGACTCCATTGTAACAAATGCACCGCTTTGAGGTGGGATATTCACAAAATCCGTCATGCATCCTTGACGACATGCACTGCGTGAGGTCCATCTGTCCTCTCCGTTCTGTTTACTGCGCCTCTAAACTGCCATGGAAATGAAGAATATGGGGTTTCAACAAGAAAGAAGAAAATAATTCATTGTAAGAATGCTTTAAGTCGGGAGGTGGTGGTGCACACCTTTAATCCCAGTACTCAGGAGGCAGAGGCAGGAGGATCTCTGTGAGTTCAAGGCCAGCCTGGTCTATGAAATGAGTTCCAGGACAGCCAGAGCTGTTACACAAAGAGACCCTGTGCCAAAGAGAGAGAGAGAAGAGTGTTTAAAAAATCTTCATCTAGATATAATTTTGTGGTTAAGGCAACAGAATGCATTGTGGTATGAAATTTTAGATTGCTATTAAAATGATGAGATTATATCCATTTTTAGGCAACCTAACATGATATTAGAAATCACTGAAGACCTCAGACAGTCAAAACCATAAAGAAATTGAGGAAAATGTCAGGGTCACAAAAAAAGGTTTAAAAATATCCAAAAAATCATTTGTGCTCATGTAATCAACCTGAAAAAAATTTCAAATATAATTTACTATCCTATCAAATAGAACAAAATGTTTAGGTATAACCTTCATGAAGAAGATTGAAGATGTGTACACTAAAAATTAAAATAGTGCTAAAATGTTACTGAGCCATAAATAACTGAAAAGATAATCCATGTTCTAAAATTGGGGGCAACCACATTAAAGTGTATAAACACTAACCAATGAAATCTATAGATTCAATGCAGTTCTTTCAATATTCCAATGATTTTTCCCTCAGAAATGAAAAATCCATCTTAAAATTCATACGTGATCTCAAGGGACTTACTACACCAAAGAGTCTTGAAAATAGAGAGAATATCTTGTGACTTTATATAAACTTATTTTAAAACTTCAATAATCAAACATTATTAGTATAAAACTGGAAATACAAGATTATGTAAGGGATACAATACTGAGGTAATAGAGCATCTGAATAGAACTCAGAACTTACTGTTCACATATGTGCTCAAATGACTTCCCACAGAGTATAAAAACCATCAGCTACAGGCAGGGGGGACCTTTCTATTTATGGGGTTGGGAAAGTCAGATGTACACATGCAAGAAAATGATTTTAGACCCTTATCTTATAGCATCAACAAACAAACAAAATTTTGTTACATCAAAAATATAACAAAGACGTCAGTTCAAAATTAAGACTACAAACATTTTAGAAAAGATGTAGAGAGAAACCTTAACAGTAAATTTGGTAATCATTCTTTTAACATCAGCCACAAAAGAAAAAAATAGATTGGATGGCATCAAGTTTTGAATGATTCCTAGCAAAGGACACTGTGAGTATCGACTAGGCATCCATGTGAGGAATCAACACAATCATTAACCACCTCAATGACAATGGGTGAAAGGCTTGAGTAGGCATTAATCTGCAAAAGATACACAACTAACCAACGTGCACATGAAAAGAGTCTCGGTGACATCATTGATCACTGGGAAAAGATAATTCAGAAAAATAAAAGTACATTACATCTGTAAGGATTCCCACTTCTAAACCTACAGGAAAGAAGAGTTGTCAACAAGGAGATAAAAAAGCAAAACCCTCATCCGCTGTTGCTGAGGATGTAGCATGGCCCAGTCACTGTGGAAAACAAACTAGAACCAAGCATGATCATAAGGTAGAGCAGTTCCATGGTTGAGTACCTGTCTCAAGAACTGAAACTCTGGATTTGAAAATATATATATACTTGTGCTCACAAACACCCCAAAGAAGAAATAACGCAACTGTCCATCAACAGAACAGCTAAGCCTGATACAACACACACATCCAATAGGATAATATGCAGCTTCCAAAGGGAAATTCTATACATAGCTCACAGATGGAGCATGAAGTCATTGTGCTAACTGTGAACCCACTCACATCTAGGATGGTCAAACGTATGTGGTTATCTGGTTACTCTTGAGGTACAGGAGGAGAGAGGATAGGAGCCATTTTTCTAATAAGTACAGGGTTCTGGTTTTGCAAGGTGAACAGCCTGTGACTGTGGGAATGGTGGTGTCTGTCATTCAACAGTCTGTGGACACATGAGATCACTGGACACACATTTAAAAGGATAAATTATATACAGTGGGCATGTGACTGCAAGAAACGAGATATGAAATACAAAGATTACTCCTTGTTTCACATGGGCCTGGTGGTAGAGGACTATAAACCTAGTTTATTGGAGGCTGAGGTAGGAGGTTCACAAGGTCAAGGTCAGCCTATGTAACTTCGTGAGACTCTGTCTCTAGTAAAAAAGTAGAAAGAGGGCTGGGCTGTCTCTCCAGGGTAGAGTGCAAGCCTAGCATGTGCAAGACCCTGCATTCAAACAAAACTTAAGAAAAGAATTATACATAAGAAAATGTCAATGATGTCAAGCAAAATGTAAATATTCTGGAAAAATGATAACAATCTTTTTTAAGAAGTTATGGCTACTTTTTAAATTCTATGCTTATAATTTCTATATTGTATGTGATTAGGCATATTAGTTTCATAGTAAGACAGACTAAAAGAAAACTCACACAATTGGAGAATAGACACCTCAGAGAAATGTATATTCTGTGTGGAGACTCAGTAATGCTTGCAGAGAGCTAAAGGTCACTGAGGAAAACAATGCAGACATTAGCTTGAAATTGATGAGGTAACTAAAACTCAATTTATGAGTTGGAGCTACATGTATAAGCAAGAACACCATTCTGGCTTGAAAGAGAATGCCAAACCTATTAAAGCCATGGCCAGAGGGAATAAACCAAGGTCACCAACTTCATTTGGGTTGCTGTGGGGAAGAAAACTTAAGACAGGCTGCCCAGCAGGGAGAACATTTTTCCTTTCATTTGAAACCGCTCTTGTACCTTCATCACCACCATAGTTCTAAGAAGTCATTAAAGTTTCCAGGCATGGAACTGCAAAAAGGAGCCCAAGCGATAAGTTAGCAAAGTCATTACTAGGAAATAAGAGTGAAGTCAAAAACAAATTGATTCAGCAAAGAAAAAGAGAGAGAGGAGGCAGCTCTGACCTATAGGAGGATAAGTTCTCAACTTCTAACATAATCTTCTGAAAGCATGTAAGGACAGCACAACTTATTTTTGTCTAGGAAAACATTAACATCTGGGAAACAATGTTTTTATAGCAACCTGACTAACAACAAATTTAATATCCCCTCTTTATTTATAAATCCTCTTTTATCAAGCAGGAGGACTGGCTGGTTGGTTCTTCTCTATGTAGCAATCTGTCCTTAGGTACCTTAACCTCGAATGGAGCATGGCTTGGCACACTATTATGGGTCCATCCCTTCTGCTGGACAGGAGATTCTAGAAGGTACAGCTGTATTTCTCACAGTTCTACCCTTAGTATCTGTCAAAGATTTTTAAATAATCTTTGATCTAGAAATTCTAATTTCAAGAATACATCCTAAATAAATTGTCAGATAGAGATGACCAAGAAGTAGTAAACACTATAGCCTAAATTTTACTAAAGTAAAAATTCAGTCAGAACTAACATCTGTTTAAAATTGATTAAATAAAAATGAAATGTTCAAACTAGGAATACTATGATCATTAGGCAGAATCAGTAACATGTGGATATACTCACACACACACACCAAAGATATTCATAACTTGTTGAGTGAAAAATTAAAAATTCTAATACAAATATGCTTGAAAAATACAAGTGAGGGTATGCCTGAGTATAAATGTGTGTACTGTATGTGTGTTATCCATAGAAAGATATATTTAATACCTAGATTCTTGACATATTTTAGCAATAACTGTCAACGCTAACACTCCAGGACATATATGGGTAGGTGAAGTAAAGGAGAGGAGTGCTACATTCCTGTCTAATGTAGCATCCTTTATGCACTGGTCAAAAATTCTGCAATTCCAATTGCATATAGTATTTTAACCTTTTTTAAGTTCATAACTTCTAAAATTTTCTGATAATGCTTAGAACTAAGCCAATTATAATGTAAGGAACCACCAAGGTCTTAACTATTCTAAAATATGCAACATATAAGAACATTTTAGGCTCTCCTCTCATTTTAAAGGGAATCTTATGGATAACAGATTGCTGATACATTACTGCTCCAAGCTCTGTGAAAAGGTTTCTAGTCTCCACCTCCATGGTAGGAAATTTATAGGACGTTCTCCCATTCTGCTGCAGAGGCATTAGTCTGAGATCACCAAAGGAAAGGTGTTGAATAGCAATTTTATCCAAAGTGAAACATTCCACCTTAGTGAAAGAATAATCCTTAAAAGTCAGGAAATAAACAATTCACAAATCTAAGGAAGTTCTTGAAACTTAACAGATTCAAAGGCCTCACTCGAAGTTTATTTAAGCAGTAATTAATAAGGTAGAGAGAGGAGACGCAGAAAGCTGGATAGGAATTCCAGGGATAAAGCTTTTCTGCCACCCATGCTAGAGTGGCCTTTTCTGGTGATGCAACTGCCCTTGGGTCAATTATTTCTTATAACTAGTCACTCACTCTTACTCTTTTAAGTCAATCCACCAGTCCACCATATATCTGGGTGGAATTATGGTTTTTTGTTTTGTTTTTTGGTTTTTGTTGTTGTTGTTGTTATTTGTTTGTTTTTTAATTAATTAATTTATTTATTAAAGATTTCTGTCTCTTCCCTGCCACCGCCTCCCATTTCCTTCCCCCTCCCCCAATCAAGTCCCCCTCCCTCGTCAGCCCAAAGAGCAATCAGGGTTCCCTGCCCTGTGGGAAGTCCAAGGACCACCCACTTCCATCCAGGTCTAGTAAGGTGAGCATCCAAACTGCCTAGGCTCCTGTTGTTGTTGTTTTATGTCTGTGGTTGGTACCCTGTCTGGTGTAAGAAGATTTTTTTGTTAATGTTTTTCCAGCAAAAGTCACACAGAATGATAAAAACTACTCATCCTTGATAGAGATGTGAATAATTTGCATTGATATGAATCTTGGTTTACCCCAATATGGTATGATGGAACATGCCCTCCTGAAGGGTTGCTGTAAACATCTAAAGAAAATTGCTTCGCTCAACTGCCAACTGAGATGAAACTAGCACACAGGTTATACCATGAAAGACCTAATTAACGACGCCCCCATTCAGCAGGAAGCAGTTTGGAGAGAAATAACTGCGTCCATATTCCCAAATATTGTTTATAAATGTTCTTTTACATTTAAAGGGGGATATGATAGAGATATGAATAATTTGCACTGATATGGATTTGTTTTAGTGATTTAAATTTAAGGTCAATTTTGTTATATGTATATGTGTTTCTGATCTTGATTAAGGTACTGTGATTGTGTAGTTTATTTAAAAATGTAATGTATAATTAGAAAATAGATTGTTAATAGTTAATCATAATAGTCAAGTTTGTAGTCATGTTAGTAAGATTTTCTAGATATACATAGATATATTTTAGATAAGCATTCTTCTTATCTTTCAAAGATTATAGAATATGGCATTTTAAATGTTTTAATAACTTAGGGTTTTTCATGACAATGAGACACTCTGCTCCTGGCAGCACCAATCTACTTCAAGAGGAAATTGGGCATCGAAGAGGATCCTTATGGAGTTTGATAGCCATTTGGGCAAGAAACTGCTCTTGCCTGGACTGTTGCATAAACTGGACACAGAGCCCACAGAGAGAGGACTGCTGAACTTGCCTAAAAGTGAGATGATCTTTCGGGGTTCCTGATTCATGAAGGAGTCTGCGAGACATTCTACAGGACATAGCAGATAGTGACTAAACTGCCTTTGAAATTTCCTGCTTCATTGAAATGTCTGCTGGAAACTATGGGCCTGTAGGCTGAAGATGGATGCCCCAATGGTATGGAGGAACTTTGGGTGACTGTCCAGGCAGCGAGATGTCTCTGTCATTTCTAGAGTTTTGAAAGTTGCTTATTTCTTGTTTAATTAGGTAATATTATATCCTTCTGGAGTCTTTGATGGAGTTGAAGAATAGTTAGTTATAGTTATAGTTTTCTTTAGTTATGATAAAGATAAGATAGATGTAAATATTGTAATTTTTACTTGATAACTGTTTTGTTATATGTAATTTTGCTATATTAAAGTTAAAGCCTTTCCTTTTTGTTTAAACAGAAAAAGGGGAAATGATGGAGGAAGGTTATTGGCTAAGTAATAAAGAAACTGCTTGGTCTCATAGGTTAAAACATAGGTGGGAGGAGTAAACAGAACAGAATGCTGGGAGGAAGAGGAAGTGAGCTCAGAGATGCCATGCTCCCCTCTCCCGGGCAGACGCCATAGCTCTGCTCTCTGAGGCACACGCGATGAAGCTCCGACCCAGGATGGACGTAGGCTAGAATCTTTCCTGGTAAGACTGGTGCTACACAGATTATTAGAGATGGGTTGATCGGGATATGAGAATTAGCCAGTAAGGGCTAGAGCTAATGGGCCAGGCAGTGTTTAAAAGAATACAGTGTCCGTGTAATTATTTCGAGGCATAAGCAAGCAGGCGGCCGGGGTGCTGGGGACGCAGCCCCGCCACTCTTATTACTACACATCCTTTTTTTTTATGTTGACAATATTATGATGATACCTGACAATATCCATTTTTAGTCTGTTAGTAGGTATATCTTTTAAGTACAAAGACCTTTATGCTGTGCATATGTGTACATGTAGAAGAAAATAAATTACTTAACCTTTCCAAGTGTTCACATAGTCCCCAGGCTGCTGTCACCCAATATTTCACATTTTTATGTGAATTTTATACTTTTAACCAAAGGTGACACTGTCGTTGAGGTTGGAACAGTGAAAGAATAGGTCGAAACAATATTCTTCCTAGGCAGCTTTGCTAGCAGTCAATGATACATCCATTCTTCCCTACAACTGTACCCACAGCTCCTCCAAGGCACTGGCTTCAGAGGAGACCAAGATTAAGGATCCAGGCAGATGCTCAGGCTCAAGAAGACCTAGGATAAGAATATGGAATAAGAACAAGATTTGGTCCTGAGAAGTCAGTTACTCTATTATTGAGGATACATATATTGTATATGTATATATACACATATATATGTATGTATGTGTGTATGTATGTGTATATGTATGTGTGTATGTACATGTATATGTGTGTACACACTGATCTTAGGCTTAGCAAACGATTGGCAATGGTGTAGTTGCATAAGATAACATAAGGTCAACATAAGGCTCAGCCTTCCCATTCCTGGGAATATTGGTCAGGTTCCTAAGGGAATAAACTCTATGCCATCTATTAGATAAAAGGATTAAAAGACAGCCTTTCCCTTTGTGACCAACAACAACAACAAAAAAAAAACATTTATTCTTCCTTTTCCTTTTCTCTCTTGCCTAGTTAGGATAACTCAACTTTCATATGTAAATCAAGGGTGACATAACTGGTCAGGCTTTAGCAGAACTAAATCGGCATCCTAATATTGGGCCTCCGAATGCTGCATTCTGCTCTCTGCCGGTACACATCAGCAGAACATCACAGCTGCTATTCATCTGTCTCTGTTACACAGCAAGACAACCGAGGCAGAGTAACTTTATTTTCTCAGAGACGATTCTTTTGGCACACGGCACTAGTTGAGGGTCTATGATATATATCTGGGGTCTTGCTGTGCTTCTTTTCAGGGCTCATAAATTCCTGACTTGATGA
>JABTXL010012544.1:11629362-11648026 GCA_025134845.1 Neodon shergylaensis | reverse complement strand
AGCCACAGTTGGAGAGGTGGGAGAGGAGTCACATACAGGTTGGAAAAGCATGTGATACATGAATGTTCAGTAGTCCAGCAGGGCAAAAGCTGCAAGGAATGGCTCATAAGTTCAGGTACACTTTGTCCAAGGAGCAGGCTTCTCCATGCACAAGAGCAAAAGCAATATGGATGTATTCCACTCTCAACCACTGATTATCTAATCCTGCCATTTGCACCGGGATACTGAAAGCATTGTCCCAAGAAAAGGCTGTTTATTTCCAGGGATATCCACCCATAGTCTGGCTACGGCCAGGACAAGCTGTAGATACAGTTGTGAAGGTTGGCTTTGATATGGCCCCATCTCTTCTAATGGGGGTCATTTCAGACCACTAGGGATTTCTCTCCTCTTGCCCTGATTTCTCAAGAGCCAGGGTTCCTCTATTGTATGCTGAGTGCCCACCTGATGGAGGTGGGTCTTGTATCTTATGGGTTGCTTTCATTGGTTAACTAATAAAGAAACTGCCTTGGCCCTCATAGGACAGAAAATTAGGTAGGCGGAGTAAACAGAACAGGATTCTGGGAGAAAGAAGCTGAGTCAGTGAGTCGCCATGATTCTCCCACTCCAGCCAGACGCAGGTTAAGATCTTTCCTGGTAAGCGCACCTCGTGGTGCTGCATAGATTATTAGAAATGGGTTAAGAGGCTAAAACTAATGGGCCAGGCAGTGTTTAAAAGAATACAGTTTCTGTGTAATTATTTCAGGGCATAAGCTAGCCATGTGGGCGGCCGGGTGCCAGGGAAACAGCCCAGCTGCCCCTATTACAACACCCACCGCTCATTTCCTCCTTGATACAGGCTGCCTTTTCCTTTTTTTTTTTTTGTTTTTTTGTTTTTTTTGTTTTTCGAGACAGGGTTTCTCTGTGGTTTTGGAGCCTGTCCTGGAACAGGCTGCCTTTTCTAAGACAGAACCAGATGTGTTGACGCCATCTTCCTCCTCCAGGAAGGGACCTTTCCCAGAGTCTCTCATTCTTTGGCTGCCTCCTGAGATGACCGTCCACAGAGAAGTAACTAACTGCTGTGGTTTAAAGTATTCTTTCTACACAGGAATAACTGTGTTAAAACCTGTGTGTTTAAGTGTGACCAAACAGAAAAGAAGCTGATATCTGAAAATAAAGTTTGTTTACAACCTGATTATTAACAACACAAGTTTCTGGTAAAGGAAATATTATGAGGCCTGTGAAAACAGAAGAATACATGAAGAGAAACATTAACTGTCATCTACTGCAGGGACCAAACCAAATGTTCTATAGCCCAAAGTGCTGTCAAGACTGGTTCTCAGAACGTCTGTGCCAGCACAACCCTTCATCCCCGTGGTAGCTTCTATGCAGCTAATAACATGCAAAGCACTGGAGTATGGAGAGTTGTCACTGTTCCAAACTGTCTGACCTGTTGCTTACTTGCTATATATCCTTGGATAACTAGACAACTACTTAAGATCAGTCTCCCAATTTCCTCTGTAAAATTAGAGGAAGCAATATCTCTCGCATATAGTTTTCTCTCTATCTCTCTCTCTTTCATTTTTGTTTTTTATTGTTGTTTTGGTTTGTTTTGGTTTGGTTTTGGTTTTGGTTTTTTGAGACAGGGTTTCCCAGTAGCAATAGAACCAGTCCTGCAACTCTCTCTGTAGACCAGGCTGGCCTCAAACTCACAGAGATCCACCTGCCTCTGCCTCCCAAGTGCTGGAAGTAAAGGTGTGTGCCACCATTCCCCAGCTTAGTTTTTTTCTTATATAAAACACTTTGTGATATATTTTGATTGTGTTTTCCTCTCCCCCAATTTTTCTTAGAACCAATCCTCCCCATCTCTCTACTCAACTTCTTGCTCTCCCTCTCTCTCCTTCTCTCCTCTCTCTCTCAAAACAAACCAAACAAAAATGAAAATCAAAACAAACAAAAACCAGTAAAACAAAACACACGTACACACACACACACACACACACGCACGCACAGAAGAACTGTGGAGTCTGTTCTGTGTTAACCAACTACTACTGGGCAAGAGCCCTGCCCTAGAATGTGACTGATATACCCAATGACACTGCATTGATGGAAACTGATTTTCCCTTTGCCAGCAGGTAGCAATGGTTAATAACTTCTCAGTGTTAGGACTGACATCACAACCAAGCATGATAATAAAGGTATAACACTAAATAGTGTATCTGACACACAACCCCCAATAAATGTTAGCCATCGCTATTGCCGGCCATGGGAATTATCTTCAATTAACATATATAAACATATTCTTGATATTTTCTAATTCAATTACATTGTTAATTTGCAGTTATATGTGTTAATAAACATTTTCACTTTGCTCTAGTAGTTCATAATTCTTTATTAGAAATTGTTCATTTTCCTTGTCACTTTTCCCTCATGTGGCATTTGCTTGCTGATTTATAGGCATTTCCCCAATATTAAGATTTTTCTAACTTATTTTTAATCTATATTCTCAGAAGACTGGAACTCAAACAATATATTTTCAGAAATAAACCATGTATGAAATGCATCTCAACACCAAGATCTTTATAACCATTCTAAATACAACTGAATTCTTGTTATAATATAAAATCTGAAAAAAACATGTGTGTGTGTGTGTGTGTGTGTGTGTGTGTGTGTGTGTGTGTGTTAGGAAATGCTCCCACAATCTTTCTATAAACCTTCCAAAACCCACTGGCTGGGAAGTGATTTTGAAATTATGGGATGTTAGAAGTATATAACATCACTCTGCCCTTTCTTGTCCAACTTAGTGTGTCTAAGGCTTCTCCAGCAAGCCTGTGCTCCATTGAGATGAAACCTATGCTTGCCCACTCAAGACAGAACCACTCAGGAGCATTGCATGCTTTTCTGTGAGTAACAGAGCCCAGGCAGTGGGGCTTCTGTCATAGGACATGTTTCTTTTTCTTTAATTTTTTAATGTAAAAAAGAATGGACTTTAACTAACAATGCTATCAAGGATTTTTATTTTAAATAATAAATATTAATTAAGCAAATATACCCACCTAAACTCAGTCTCAAATATGGCTTTGAATCTTCTAGTTAAATGTCCATAAAACCCTTATAAGAATTTGTCCTGTTTCTCAATAAAGTCTAAAAGCATCTTGACGTCATACACTTTTTTAGTCTGGTTTGGGTTACTCTAATAAAATACCTGAGACTGGGTACATTGTGAAGAAGATAACTTTATTTAGTTTATAATTTTGGAAGTTTAGAGGGGAACTAGATGTGGTCTGGCCTGGTGAAGTCACTGTTGACTGTGTAATAAGCATGGCAGAATGCTTCGTGGCAGGAATGTTTGTAAGAAGGAGAAATCCCATGGCAAGTCAGAGAGAAATTCAGAGGCCAGACATCTTCTTGGAATTGAGTGGTTTGATGGCTACCGTCATAGAACTTAGAAGCAGTAAGAGCAGAGCCACCAAGATGGTAAAGCAAGAAAGGAGGGGCCTAACTTTTTACTGGAGGAAAAGGTCTCTAAGCTGAGGAAACATGAACAAGTAAGCAACAAAAGAAATATTTCAAATATAAGGAAGCACACTTGGAAATATGGAGAAAATAAATCACTTTATGAAGCCTTAGCAAGAGGAAAAGGCTACAGTATTTGTGAGTGGTGAGTCATAGTCTTTTCAAAATCTGAGAGATCCAGTCCAAGGGCTTAGGACAAAGACCTAGGCTTTGGGCAGCCATTAAACCTGAAGGAAGGTTGAGAATTCCCAGAGACAACACAGAAGATAAAGAACACAAGGGGCAAAAGAGATGACTCAGCAGGTAAAGACACTTGCCTCACTCCCCAGGGTCCACACAGTGAAGGCAGAGAACTGGCTCCTGCAAGCTCTGCTGTGGCCTGCACATGTGCACTGTGGCACACAGGAGGGCACACACACACACATATTCATACACACACAGGACCACCACCGCCACCACCATCACATACAAATAAAGAAATGTTCTTTTAAAGGAGACACTAAGTACTGGACAGACAGAAAGAAGCCAGGAGAGGAAGTGGACACTGTAACAGGTCCCAGGCCTTAGCACAATCCATTCTTTGATGGAAATACCATTCAGGCTGTAAAACTCAGCACGTAGACAACATCACCTGTGCAAACTCAAACAAAGACCCAATCCATCAAAGTCCACATAGTTTGGGGAAAGTCTCAGAACATGCTAACCTTGCTTTATCGTCCTCCTTCTGGCTGACTGCTCTTGTTAAGTGAATTATGCCAGCCGAGGACGTGGTTTCTGTGCTTAGAAGCTCACCTTGAAAAAGGCTGGTATGCTGAACACCCAGAGTAGTCGCAGGCTGACTAATAAAGGCTTCTTTTGGCTTAAACCCATGTCCTAGCAGTCTTCTTTGGTGGATACCCCACTGGAAGAGCACAGTGGCACGAAACTTAAGAACAGATAGGAAACAAATGTGGCCATGATTAGAGACTGGACACTGCATTAAAGGCTAAACCCAATCCTGAACATACTAAGGCTGTAGAATTACATATGTAGCTAAATGGCAAATGTATGCATATCAAGTTTTTCAAAAAATGCAAACAAAATTCAAGGCAAGTGACTGAAGAAGGAGGGTGTGGTAGAATTTTTCTGTAATCCTTCCAGCTGGGAACTTGAGGCAGGGAGAACAGCTCAAATCTATCTTGGTCTAAGTTGAGACCCTGCCTCAAAGGGAGAAAAGCAAAAACTAAAAAAGAAAAAGAAGAGTGGGAGGGAAGAAGGGAAGGAGGGAGGGAGGGAGGGAGGAAGGGAAGGAGGGAGGGAGGGAGGGAGGGAGGGAGGGAGGGAGGGAGGGAGGGAGGGAAGGAAGGAAGGAAGGAAGGAAGGAAGGAAGGAAGGAAGGAAGGAAGGAAAAATGTTAGGAGGGGAAAAGCAGGAGAATGAAAGGGAGATGGGATGCGGGAGTCTGAATGCAAGAAGGAGGACGTCAGTGGCAGTATTAGGTCCTATACAGGAGAAAGGTAAGGGTGAGTCAGGGTGCAGAAAGCGGAAGAACAGAGAGACAACTGAGGATGGCAGACAGAATCTTTTAAAAATCTTTGTCTAGAAAGAGATGCGGTGGAAGCTGAGGGGGATACTGCAGCTGAAACGCTCTTGTAGCAACTGAGCTTGAGCAGGAACGTCTTCTTGATGACAGACAGCAGGGACGGAACCAACACAGTAATCGGGAGCAAACACTGGTGATAAGAGGGGGCAGGCCATAGAGAGCTAGCTCTTCCTATCAGCTTCTTATGGGGAGGGAGGTCTGCTTTCCTTGACGGGAAAGGGCACATTGACCCTCACGAATGCACAGTGGTGTCTTGGGAACTTTCCTTTAGCACAGTATAACTCTTACTCACTGACTTGGACGGAAGCAGGAATTGTGGGGAAGGGGATCCTTATCAGGTTACCGCTGGTTTCCAAATGCAGGAAGGAGCTATGAGCCTCGCTGATCACCTGCCTTCCTGGGAGATCAACGGCGCGTCTGTTTTTTCTTCAGCGTTTCTAGCTTAGAGGCACCAGCCCTCCCTGATAGTCTACTCTATGGCTTGTTCATCTGTACAGCTGAGAAGAGCCCCTTCATCAAAAATAATTCTCAAGGTGCAATTCTACTCAATTTTCTTTTCCTCAGGTCTGCACAGTGGAATATTGTGGGTATTTGCTAAATGTGACTTTGGACATTGATTCAGCGGGTTAAATAAACACAGAATTTCCATGTTTCTTCCAAGATACTAGCTCTAACCTATTTTTCCGTTCTTCTCCTGGGCCTCCTCCAGCTTCTCGACATTGCTCTTGCCCATCAATATCTGTCTATTCCGGCTCTCCTTCTTCTCTCCCTGAGACATCTGTCAAACACGACACTCAGTGCTGTGTCACCAGTGTTTAAAGAGCTACTGAGGGGTGTTTCCCAACTGCTTCCTTCCTTATAGAACCTGATCAGAGGAAATTGTAAAACTCAGCTTACATTGAGTTTCTTCCTTTGGCAACTTCCGCAGCCTCCGTCTGCTTTTCAGATGCCAGCATCTTGACCCATTATGAACCTACCCAATGATTCAGAAAAGACCTGTTGAGGCCAGTCTGTGCATCGCCAACCAGGACAGACATGTCTTTTAAAGAACGCAAACAGATATAGATCATGGCTTACAGTTTAGAGAAATCAAATGTTGATGAAAGTCCCGCAAGTACGAGGAGTAAAATTGTAGCGCATGTGAAACAGAATTCTGAAACAACTGGGGGAGAAATGGGAAGAAGTGAGTCTGACCCAGTTTCTGGAGTCCACAAGACTTCCTGAGCTGCAATCTCAAGGAGTAGGAAGTAGAAAAGCTTCAAAATACATGGAAGGTAGGAAAAGTGGGAGGAAGAGTCAGTGCTTGTGGGGGTTAGAGTGAGAGACATGTGAGAGATGGAAAGGGGTGGTAGGTGGGGAAGAGAGACTGGGGCAGGGAACTGTGCAGAACTAGGCTGAGCTACAGGAGTACTTCAGGATTTTGTTCATTGAAATGAGAACCCTCCTTTTAGGTGTAGTGGTCACAATGAGGTAATTCCAGAATCACTGGTCAAGAGGAAACTCAGGAGACCCAGAACCAACCTAAACTTCCATGAGCCTAGGATAGATTTAGAAAGTAGAAGAACTGTACTTTAGAATTTAGAATTGTAAAAGACAAAATCCAGCTGGGTCTGGTAGCTCATGCCTGCCATCCTAGCACACAGAAGGCTGAGGCAGGGAGATTGCAGCAAACTGGAGGCCAGCCGGTACAGCATAGTGAGTTCAAAGCCAGCCCAGGATGCAGAATGAGTTCCTGAGCAACCTGGAGTATGCAAAGGAAGAAATATAAAAAAGAAAAGAAAAAAATTAGAAGGTAAAACTCATGGGTGACTTGGATAGGTTGAGGTGGATAGAGAAAGGTTAACAGTGACTCCCTGGCTTTCATTGTGAGGGCCTGGATAGAGAAAGATGCTGTTCTCCATAGCAAGGCATACAGGGAGGCGAGCTTATGGAGGGTGGCTGGATGCGGTAGATGATGGACTTTTCTTGTGTTCAAGACAACTTTGTGGTACTAACGGTTTATGAACAATTGGAGAAAAGAGTCTGAACCTCACTGGGTCCTTTTATTAGGTCATTATAAATAGTCAGGTAACAGTTATATGTATAGTTTAATGTGCACAAATGATACTAGAGTCAGGCACGATTGCAGAAAAACATACAAAATCATATTTTTAATTAACAAAATACCCAACAGAGGTGATATGTGGATTAAAAGACAATCTGCAGTGTTTTAAAAAAAATCATACAACTAACGCTTAGGAAAGTTCATCCTAAAAACAGATCTGCTTTCAACTTATTCAGCAGCTATAGAGAAACGATCCTTTCTCTAATAGAAATGTAGACGTTGTGTGTTGGGACACCGATAAACAAGGAAAATGAGTCTCAGGCGATGGATGAGAACAAAAGACACACAGCGGGGGGCTTCCTTCCAGACCCTGGATTAGGCATGAACCACACACAAACACCTGTTTTCACAGAGAGATTCTTTACTAAGCAGGGAAGAAAAGTTAAAGCAGCTGCTTTCTGACTCAGGCAGAAAAACAGCATCAAATGACCTTGCAAGTGCCATTCTTAAGAGTAAAGGGGGAAGTCTATGCTAGAATGGGCTAGGGTGCAGAGGTAAAGGAGGGAGGGGGATGAGGGAGATGGGAGGGGAGGGGGACAAGGGAAATGGGTAGGGATATTGGTCCTGGTGGGACAAAGGACTGCCTCTGGGGAGACAGTCACAGCACATAAGAAAATGGCAGTGTATAAAAGCAAAAAGGGAAATCCTGTGTTAAGATGAGGTGTTTGGATTTGAATTGGGCATGTTAATTAGGTGAGTCAAGGGGGGCTTTTGATTGCTGGACTTCAATACTTTGATAGCTGGACCCTGGGAGCCAACCTCAGGAGGAGAAAGTGGACAAAGCTTTAGGAATGCAATCTAATGGCTTTCAGCAAGGCAGGGGGAATGGGGGAGAAGGGCAAGGCCTGCCAAAGCCACGTGCTCTAGTGGGCTAGTCTCCCTTCAGCTTTTCCACATGTCCAAACCCTCGTTACTATGCAATAATTGCACTAAGGCAGGCCCAACATCCAGGTCTTCAGATAGAAGACCATTGGCTTTGCTGAATGAGCCAAGTGATTCAATGGTATTTCAGTCACTAAAGGTGAAGAAGCTTCCTTGCCTAGACCCAGATAAATGGCATTGTTTGCCCTGCCAAGAACTGACAAATGACGTTCTTTCAGAAAACAGGGCACAGAGGTGAACACTGCATGTAGAATTAAGCGTTGGATGATGCTAGTTCAACGGCATCACGGAATGCAGATATGTGTCCTTTGGCTCCAGAAGGGGTCATGGCAGCGATGGCAACAGTGCTGCACAAGAGGGACTTGAACAGATTTGAAAATGTCCACATATAAAAGGAAACGATCAAAAATGTGGAAAAGCAACCAATAAAGCAGAAGAAAATGCACACAAACCATGTGCTTCATTAGGGGTTAGCATCCAGAATGTATCATAGATGGTGTCATCTCAACAATAGCAACAGTGACAACAAATAATAACAGTTTAAATGGGGTAAATAACTTGACTGGACACTTCCTCCAGAGAAGGTGAACAAACGGACAATAATCAGGAAAGGATGCTCAGAATCTGCTAATTATTTGGAAATGCAAACTGTGCCAGCCTATCATCTCACACCCATCAGGACCACCATCAGCAGCAGAAAATAACAAACACTTGTGCATGCCTGTGGGGTGATTGCCTTGCTTGTGTTAATTGAAGTAGAGAGAATTGCCCACTGTGGGCGGCTCCATTCCCTGGCTTGGATTGCATGCAGATCTGTGGATGCAGATCTGTGTTATGGAGAAAGGGAGCTGAGTAGCAGCCAGCATTCATCTCTTTCTGGTTCCCAACGCAGAATGCAATGCGACTGACTGGCTGTCGTAAGCTTCTACCACCTGACTTCTCTGCCATGTTGGAGTATGCCCTTGAATTGTGAGGCAGAATAAGCATTTTCTCCCTTCGGATTTTTTGTTCAGAGTAATTTATTACAGCAGTAGGAAATTAAATTAAATGTTATTGAAAGCAATGAGAAAGATTTTCCAAAACTTAGAAATATAACCTACCGTATGATCCATCTCTACCCCATCTCTGGATTTATGTTCAGAAGAATTAAGAGCAAGGTCTCAAGGACATGTTGGCACATCCATATTCATGTCAGCATCCTCCAAGGGAGAGCAAATAAATGAGGTAGGAAATGTGATGCGGACACACAGCAGAGTATTATTCAAACTTAGGAAGGAACGAAACTGACTCACGCTGCATCGGGGATGACCCTTGGAGACACTGTGCTAAGCGCAATGAGTCAGAGACAAAGGACAAACATGGCAACATCTTATTAGAGTACCTAGAGTAGCTGAACCGGTAAGGGCAATAGGTAGAAAAGATAGCAGCCCTAAAGGATGAGCAGGAAGTAAGCAGTTAGAACTTGATAGATACAGTTTCAAATAAGGAACATGAAAATTTTCTAAAACGGTGATGATGATTTAATAATGGGTACAGAATTATACATATAAAATAGTTTAAGAGCTGAAATTTTTATGATCTATTTCATCACTGCAAAACCCAAAAACTTCAATTAAAAGAAAATTTTACAGAAAAATAAAGCCCATTTAATCCCAATTTAAACATAGAAAGTTGGTACTGTAGGAGCCAACTATGATAAGCCTAAGAGAAACAGACCACCCAAAGGAAGTTCTTAACTTCCAACCATTATCACCTGCAAGAGTAGGACTCAGCCATTGATAAATTTAGTGGAGGCCTGGGTCTCAGTAGTTTACCCTAAAGCAATACCTGGCTGCAGGAAGAACCACAAACTGAGATCACCCAGGCATCACCCAAGAACAGACCATCCAAAGGAGATGCCTAAAGTTCCAACTGTTGTAGATAGGATCACCTGCCAGCACACATTCACCAGGACACCCCATTTCAGCCAGTCAGGGGTCCTGAACCTTAGAAATCCCTCACCCCCACCTTAACTACTATAAAAACCCAACTCTACCTGAGTTCGGGGCTCTCCAATTACTCCAATACGTAGGACACACAGAGAGACTGAGTTTGCAAAGTTGTATAAAATAAAGGCTCTTTGTTTTTACATACAAGACTCAGTATCCTTGTTGGGTTTTTTTTTTTTTTGAGTGGGGGACTTCGCGGATCTGTGCATAACAGGTACCAAAATGTCATTTTATATAGAAAAATGAGTCACAGTAGTCACCCTCCTTCCCCTCCAAAAAAGTACCCACAAACCTGAGCACTAAAGACAAAGATAATAATTCTTAAAAAGCCAGAGGAATAAAATGGGTGATGGTGACTTAATAATGGGCACAGAATTATACATATAAAATAGTTTAAGTGCTGAAATTTTTATGATCTATTTCATCACTGCAAAACCCAAAAACTTCAATTAAAAGAAAATTTTACAGAAAAATAAAGCCCATTTAACCCCAATTTAGACATAGAAAGTTGGTACTGTAAAATACAAAGGGCAGAAGCTGTAGTAATGTTAGCTGTGGTAAGAAGGAAACCTTCAGGCTGGTGGGATGGCCCAGTGGGTAGGGGCACCAGCTGTCAAGCCTGACAACCCCAGTTCACTCCCCAGGTCACACATGGTGGAAGGAGAGCACCTCCAACTCCCACAGGTTGTGCTCTGACCTACAGATTCCTGCTGAGTAGCACATGCACGTGTGCGAGCTTGCGTGCGCGCATACACACACACACACAAATATAAACAAAACAAAAAGGAGAACCTTTTTGCAGAGAGTGACTGAGTGCAAAATGGGTCACTAATCAGAAGGAGAGCAGGTTCAGAGAAACTCTGGTTTGCAGTTTGGTCAGCCAACATTCCTGGGCCAAAGGAAACTTTTTGGAAGGGAGAAACTCCTGGTTCTGCATTTTTCTCTCTGTGTGATTACACAGAGAAAGGCAGACCAGCGTCCCACAGAAACTGACTCTAATCTATTGCAGGTTATTTTGCATAGAAAGAAATGTCAGCCTGTAATTGCAAGTTTACTCCCTACTTCCCACCTCTGCCAGCAAAGAAGGGGGCCTTTCGGAACAAAAATACAATCATAAAGAAGCTTCCTGTGCTGGAGTTAGCTTTGGGTTTGCTGTCTGGGTGGGTCCTGCCATAACTCTTCTAGATTAGTGATGTTTTCTAGACTCAATCGGTATCTGATGAGTGAGCACACAACTGCTTTCCCCCCCGACACCCGGAAGCCTTTGTGCATTGCTCCATCCTTTAAGTCACCTTGAGTTTTCCTATGCCCCATTCCTCAGGGTTCCCATGGCATCTTGCGCATCTTGTGAACACAGCATATGCCTCCCTATACAGGATCTGAGCTCCCTTTGACCTTGAACTTCTTGTCTTTGCCTTCCTTGCTATAAGCATGTATCTAGTGAATTGATTCATTAAATCATGAGTGAACCTCATGTTCTTAATTAACAGTCCAAGAGATGAACAAACAGAGATAATAAAGGTAAAATGAGTAACTGAGCAGTGGCCAAGAGTGAACTAGCTATCCACTTATGATCTCTCTACTCCAGGCTGACATAGAGCTTCACCCCATCCCTAAGGAGGACACCATCATCCTTTGGGCCAACGGCAGAATGGCAGGATTCTACCTGGGACATTTACATTGTGCTAGATGGCATAGTAAATGAGACAACAGTGGCAGTCCCAAAACACAGGAAACTGAGCCACCTGGAAAACAGACATGTTTAGAGCCAGGGACAAGAGTAACTCATAAAACCATCATTTGTGTTCCAGCCACCTTGCACCTGACTGCCTCCCCGACTCCTTGGTCAGAGCAGTGCAGACTCGTCTCCAAAAGGAGAGAGTACATCAGAAGGCTCCCCTTTCTCTGTCTATTTCTTGCATCTCTCTCTGGTATTTTAAAATCACGACATTCATTATTAATCAGTTCTACCGAGTTTGAGAGCCACATGACTAAGCTCTTATCCAAGACAACTTGAATTAAGTTGGCAAGCATCACTTTCATCAGGCATGTGCTGAACAAAATCTAAATATATCAGCCAAGAAGATAAGCATCCATTGCTCCTCCGCAATACAGATATGCAACTATGATTTCATGTGGGGGTGGGAGGACAACCAGCGAGACATAGCCAAGTTTCTAATGCTATTTGGAGATTGATACATTTTGGACTGTCATTTTTTTTCCAAATCCTGATTATGACAGTTCTTAAAAGCTGCATCATACTTAAGACAAGGCTCAGTCTATTTTGCTCTGATCTTCTGCCTTCCTGAGTGTCCTCTACCGTGTCCATGTTCCGTAGTTGCTTGAAAATAGCACACATGATGGACACATTTACTTCTCAATGTTCTGGACAAGATATATGATCTCCGGTTTTCCTATGAATTCCTCCTGACTCTCCCTTGCACCAAATCTTACGGTATCATAGGATTTGCACCGTGGAGATGGTGAGAGTACATATTTGCTGTGGAAAACTCCTCCCACAGATGTCCTCTGAGAATCCACTAAGTAGGAGCTTGTGTTCTCTCTCAGAAAACCATCTCAGACGCCAGGGAGGGACTGTGAAGCATTTGCCACGGCCTCCTGAGCGCTTCCTGTTTGACTGAGAAATTCATGCCTGAGCGCGCTGCTTTGCATTTGCTGGGGTGTCACAAAAGCTGCAGAACAGACGGGTGCTCTAAAGCCACATACTCCCTCGGCTGGCTTGCTAAGAAGGGAAACACATGAGACAGAAACAAGGAGTGTTTCTCACCGCTCTGGGCAGACTGATCTGAGGAGTCTTTGGATTCCCCCTGCTGTCGCCTTGGCTCCAATCGAGCCCAGTGTTCTCCCTCATGGGGGCCTCTTTAGTGACTCATCAGCAGTACAAGCGTGCATTCTGTTTCCCTATGCCCCGGTGCCTTTGAAATCCGCAAGATGCTAGGCAGACCCAGTAGTTTCATCCTGACGTGAGACAAAAACGGAAGGTCAAGCCTTTTCTAAGAACTTTCTAAACCCTCAAAGTGACCCCATTCTGAAACCAATCGGCAGGACTATTGGGCACTATCAGATCCATGAAACAAATCAGCTATCTTCCAAGAGTTTATAGTTCATCTGGAGACGTAAACTAGTCAAGAAGTATCCCCCTTCAGGGCTCAGTGACCTGAACTGGAGTTTCAAAAGGTACCCGGAGAGCGAACAAACTCGGGCCCTTGGAATACACTGGAACACACTGGAGTTGGGGTTACCTTCAGAGTCTCCAGGCTTCAAAACCCAGAAATGCCCCAAACCAAGCTTTCTAAACGCTAAAAGAATCGCACAAGTCTGATGGTCCGATACCTAAAATTATTTAAAAATATTGTTAAGAAGATATGGGTATAGTTTAGGGACAGAATGCTTACCTAGCATCTGTGAGTCCTTCAGTTCAATTCTCAGTACCACACACACACACACACACACACACACAAAATACCGTATAAAAATATTTCAGGGCCGGGCGGTGGTGGCGCACGCCTTTAATCCCAGCACTCGGGAGGCAGAGGCAGGCGGATCTCTGTGAGTTCGAGACCAGCCTGGTCTACAGAGCTAGTGCCAGGACAGGCTCCAAAGCCACAGAGAAACCCTGTCTCGAAAAACCCAAAAAAAAAAATATTTCAGGCTATGTATATAGTTACATATGAAACATAAGTGAATTTGGGGTTTAGACTTGGTATCCATTTCCATCACGAGCTAGTGTGTCCATGTGTGTGTGTGTGTGTGTGTCCATGTGTGTGTTCCAAACCTTGAAACATTTCTGGTCCTAATAATTTCCAATAAGGGACTTTCAACCTGTGCTGCATCTTGAAAGAGATGGAGGATTTGACTGAGAAGAGAGAACACCTGGATATGAAGGCTGTGGGAACAGCCTGGAAGCAGGCTGTCCCAAGAGGATCATGGGTGCAGACACAATAGCCACACCACCAGATGAGTTTCATCAGCTAACATTTCTTCACATGCATGAACTCACATCTTCATTTATTCATGCTTATCTATTACAGAAATTGTAACCGTTTATCTATACAGTCAGAAGAAAATCTGGTATCCAATCCCAGCTTTATCATTTATTAACTGTGAAGCCTTAAAGTTGACGTAATGCACTCTTCAGGCTCCCCAGTAGCTAAACACAAATAAGAATGGCATATTTTTATAAGCTCATGGTGAAAATAAAATGAAATATACTTACGTATCCCAGAGTCTACACGCAGCAATGAGTCAACTCCCACTAATGCTTGCTGCTGATTTCATATCGAGGACCCCACTTTCTTTCTTCTTTGCCTGGTTTTAGGTGTTTGAGAAAGGGTCTCATGGCTACACAGTGCATTGATTGGTACACTGGCTGCATTAGAATTCATTATGCAGATCAGGCTGGCTTCAAACTCACAGGGATCTATTTACCTCTCTCCCCTAAATACTGATATTAGAGGTGTGTGTCACTCAACCAAGGACCCCTACTTTCAATCTTATTCAATATGATTCCATCTCTTTATGGAAAAACTTCCATGTTTCATCTGATCTCTTGAGTTGAAAATAATTTTTCTATTACTGATATTTATAGTATACCAGCTATACTTTGACTACTATAATTATTGCTCTTCTTATTTCATTGGTATCCACATCCATCTTTTACTCTTGCCGTGTCCTCCCTGTAATCTGATTGCATGACTGAGAACCAGCTCCTCATTGCACAACTGTGTGCTCGCAGTGAATGATCCTGCAGAGCCTGATAAGAGAGAGACCAGAACTCAACAGTGACTAACAAAACAGTAAATGGGCAATACAGCGCTCTACCTACAGAATAAGTGTGTCCGTATAACCTGATTTGAGCACTGAGGTCACCTCCCCTTGCGACAGTGGTCAGTGGGATTTTCCTTGTTATCGCTTTAGAGCAGTGGTTCTCAATCTGTGGGTTGTGACCCCTTTGGAGGTCAAATGACCCTATCCCAGGGGTTGCCTAAGACCATCAGAAAACAGTTATTTACATTACAATTCACAAAAGCAACAAAATTACAGTTATGAAGTAGCAATGAAAATAATTGTATGGTTGGGGTCAACACAGCATGAGAAATACAACATTAGGAAAATTGAGAACTAATACTTTATAGTTTGGACTGAGTCTCAAGCTGAGATTTATAGATAATAAATATCCACAATTGATGAATGGGCATTGCTTGAGTTTTCTAGTAGAACTTGCTAATATGGCCAAACAGACTTGACAGCTGATGTTCCTTCATGCATACAGAAGGCTAAGCAGCCAGCAGTGGTAGCGCTTATCTTTAATCCCAGAGAGGTAGAGACAGGCAGATCTCTGAGTCTGAGGCCAGCTTGGTCTACATAGTGAGTTCTAGGCTAGGACAGCCAGTGCTAGACAAAGAAACCCTGTATCAAAAAAAAAAAGGAGTAGGAGGAGGTGGCTAAGTAGCCTCTAAGAACAGAAGCGATTGTTTTCTCAAGAATTCCAAAGAGCAGGAGCTAAATAAATGACTCAGTAATGAAGAACATTCAGTGCGAAATCATGAAGATGGGAGTTCAGATTCTAATGCCCACATAAAAGCCAGGAGTCCCAGGCAGGTCTGTAACCCCAGCTCTAAGCAGGATGGAGACAGTATTTTATCGGGGCTTGATGGTTTTCAGTCTAGCTGAGATGTAAACCCCGGGTTCAAAGAGAGACCCTGCCATGGGTCATAGTTGTAGACATCTGATACCCTCCTTTGACCTCCATACACCCATAGGCATGTATATCTACATACATACATACTTACATACATATATATTTTATATATTCACATATATATGTATTCACATGCACTCATACCACATATATAAATAAAAATAAAAATCCCAAAGAGCAGAGAGTGACATACATTTATTGTCCTTTTACTTGTGTAATCCAATGAGGAACTTTTCTGACACTGATGTGTCCAAAAAAGGATGAGATTATAAAAATTCTTAGAGTGACTTCACCCTAGATGTGGGGAGGGCATAATATTGGAGACTGGTTCCTTGCTGCACCCATGAGAATTGTTCTAGAAAGTTTGTCTGTGTTCCAGCTTAAAGACATCAGGGTAGTTCCTCTGTATTAACTGGACTCCATGGAAGGCAGCTAGACTAGACTCTTCTCGAGAAGAGATCAGTCATGAAGATGTTATGTTTAGGGAATATTGTCCCCAGAGGAAAGAAGGCTGGAGACTGGGGGATAATTTGAATACAGCAAGCTGGCACTCCAATGGACTCCAGCTGACAATGAGATTATCTAGTCCGTATCAACATCTGCTGATTATTAGTGAGCAGAAATGTTTTCAAGGAGCGAGAGCTAGAGGACAGGGCCTGCTGTGTGTGGTAACTGCTAGGGAAAGGCCCAGTGTAGAAGCTACAGTAGAAACATATCCAAAAAGTCAAGAAAGTGACCATAAGACTGGGCATGGTTGCCATGTTTGCTCTAAATGGCCCCTTAGGCGACAATGTTGAGAAAGAAGACCTTTAAGGGGAGGATTGGTGCATAAAGTCTCTATCATGACAAAGGGATTAATGCCATGGTAACAGGACTGGGTTCATTCCCATGGGGCTGAGATCAGAACTCTTCAGTCTCTCAGCCCTGACATGCTATTGTAAGATCTCCCGGTGATACAGGGGGGGGAAATGTCCTCAGCAGATACAGCTCTTCATCTGTAGACTCACCAACTCTCAGAACTGTGAATCAAATTTCTGCTCATTATAAACCAATCAGTCTCTAGTATTCTGCTATCGCAATGCAAACTAAACCAGAGGAAAAGCCAGTATTTATAGAGAACTTTGGAAGGCTGCATTCTCTTCTCCATCCCAGACAAGCATGTGTACAGTGAAAAGAGAAGGAAAATGAACAATGGACCGTCTGTACTTTTTCTTTTTCTCTGGTGGAGAAACATCCAGGTAGGGTTGAAGAAAGGCAAGGAATTTGGATATATGAGGAAAAGTTTTGGTGTTCATTTTCTCTAAGACAATTCAAATGTGACTGAAAAATTTTGGTGTCTGCCCAAGATATGATCTAGAAACAGGAACAAGAGGTGGACTTAGAAATAGTAATCACAGAAAACTTATTTTTTAAGTGCACTCTTCTGTATCCAACATTTTCTAAAACTGATGACAAAACATCACAACTCGTGGAACTGGAGCACAGCACCCGTTTTCACCTCTTTGTTAATGCTTTGTCCACAGTCAAACAGCATTCCTCAACGACATCTCCAGCACGGGCCATTCTCCTCAGGGAAGACGAGAGGAGCACATTCCCCAAGACCATACACACCAGTCTGTAATGTGTGTGATGTGGGAAAAATGATTGCATCCTTCACGGTGGCTGAGCTAGAGATGAATGTTGGCATTAGTTTTTGGGCAGAATTAACTACCCTATCTGATATGTTTAATTTTCACGGTGTGGTGCAAAACACTTCTCAGAACTGCTTAGAGGTAGAATGCAAAAGTCAAATAGCATGCCATAATTTTAATTAAAAAAGAAAAGACTCCCCTACACCAGTCATTCTGGGAGGGATATGAAATTGAAAAGAAGGCAGGGAAAGAGACCGTAGCAAGGTAATCTTCATTTACCTTGCTACATTGATACGATGGGGGCCAGAAGAATTTTCAAAACTCAAAGTAAATTCTGAACCAAAGATAATGTCACTAATCATTAATTCAGGTCGCCAATATTGACATTCCTACCTGGGAAGATTAGTTTATATTGAAGTGTTAACAGAAAATTCTCTCTGTGTCTCTCTCTGTCTCTGCCACTGATTCTCTCTTGGTAGTCTCTCTCTGTGTCTCACTCTGTCTCTGTGTGTGTGTGTGTGCACATATTCCCATTTGTAGTGTGTGTGTGTGTGTGTGTGTGTGTGTGTGTGTGTGCACATGTAGACGACAATATCCCGTCTTCCTCAATCAATTTCTACCCTATTTTTGAGGTCAGGGTCTCTCATTGGACCTGGAACTCATATATTGGTTAGGTTGGCAGCCAGCAAGCCCCAGGCAAGAGTCTCTGCCTTTCTAAGCCAAGGATTGCAGATAGTCCCTGGGCAGCTGGCTTTTCAGGTGGGTACTGGGGATTGAACTCAGGTCCTCATGCTTAAGTGCCAAGTGTATTACTGACAGCTGTCTTCCCAACCCCAATAAATTCTTCAACCTACTTTCCCCACTAACAGCATGGCACACTGGATAATCAGGAATGCAAAATCAGAAAGTAAGAAGTTTAGATTAATTCTATCACCTCATAAACCTTCTCTCTCCCTTCCTGTGGTAGGTCCTTTTCCTCCTTACTGAATAACTCCCTCCAGGAGGAAAGAGAAGGTTCAAGAGTCTTGGAGCATAAACAAAAGATCAGATGTCTAAGAAAGCAGAAACAAGGAAGATTTCTGACTTCTAATCTTTATAAAAAAACAGTGAAGAGGTGATGGGAGAGGAAACCCTAACCAGAGGACAGAGTCAAAGACTGTAGAGCTGCCTGCAAATCGTGGAGCATGCTCCGGCGAGCTCTGGCATGCTCCAGCGTGCTCCAGCGTGCTCCAGCGTGCTCCAGCGTGCTCCAGCGTGCTCCAG
>JABTXL010012544.1:11603703-11629352 GCA_025134845.1 Neodon shergylaensis | reverse complement strand
GCTCCAGCGTGCTCCAGCGTGCTCCAGCGTGCTCCAGCGTGCTCCAGGGTCATAGCTTTCATGAGTCATCACTCCTGTAGAAGTGGGCGTGCCCATGACACGCTGCTTTTTTGAGTCATCCCAGGTCCTCTAGCTAACCCATCACCTCCCTTTCTGTAGTGGCTGAAGAAAAACAGATCTCATTAGATCACCAAGTTGCACTATGATGAAATCCTTTGTGGGCTCAGTTTCTGGGGTAGGTAGACGTGTGTATCTCTCCTCCCCAAAAAAGTCTGCCATGTGCTTGAGAGAGCTGGGGAGAGGGGGATGCACAGACCAGGCTCTCCTAATAGCCTGACAGAAAAATAAGCCTTAGCTTTGGTTCACTAAAATGGGACAGCTAGACAGTCCTCAGAAAAACCATAGCCTTCAGCTAGCTCAGCAGGCACCCCAAGGCCTCTTCTTCTGACTCTGGCCCCAAAACCCCTTTGCTGGCTCAGCAGGCACCTCCAATCTCCTGATAACTAAAGCTTTCCCTACCCTGCTCCTGGAAGGTCCCTAACCATTAGGCCCTTCCACCAATCAGCTCCCAGACTAATCTTTCCTCCATCAATCACTTCCAGATTAATCCATCCTCTCTGTAATTCCCCTAACTCCACTTAAAAGGAGCTCGTGACCTTCTTTGGAGGTCGCCAAGTGCTACCCCAACGTTGTAATTAATAAAGCGCTCTTGTTTTTGCATGCATGGCTGCTAATCTTCTTCGGGGGGTGGGGGGGGGGGCTTCTCTCTGACCCTAACATGTTTGTCTATCTAAACATAGAAAATAATTCCGAATTCATTAGAGGATAAACAGTAAGGAACACACTTGTTGAAATAAGATATAAATTATGTTTATTCTAACTCATGTAGACTGAAATCTTGAGAATGACATTTTAAAGCACACATAGAATTTTACCTAAGAGAAATAAGTTCTCCAGAAAATGATTACAAATCACTTATGGGACCACAATACCCTTATCTAAACATCTCATATACAAATTTTGGTAGGTACAATCGGAGATGTTCTGACAGACCTTAAGGGGGTAGTTAATTCCTATGAAATAACTGTTGTTGGCATGACAACCTGTGCATAACCACCACCTGAGTCCTGGAGCCCATGATTGTGTTATGACAATATGATTGGGTGACAATGAGAATTTAGGTTCGCCAAGGCCATTAATGTTGCTCACCAGTTGCCCCCGAACTGAGGAAATCGGCAGGTACCCAGATGAGCCCTATCTAACCACATGAACTGTCAAAGCGCAATAAGCTGGATTGTCTTTCTCTATGGCCTCCAGAATAAGTCAAAATTAATGAATAATTAAGTAAAAATAGAAAGAAAACGTAGCTCTGCCAGTACTTTGAGCCCAGGCACCAGGATTTTAAACCACGAACAACTTTGGGTTTCTGGCCTTCAGAACTACTTGATAATGAATCTGTGTTTTTTATAATCCACTTAGTTTGTGTGAAACTGTTATGACTCTGATAGACAAGCATATGACTGGGATAAGAACTAACAGTCGCATAAATCCAAACCAAATGCATAATATAGGGCAGAAAAGTGACACGTTATTTTAATGATATCAACATATATCTCATATGTTCAAATTTAAGTATCTAAGCCACACAGGCCAAATTTAAAAAAAAAGAAATGAACCCAAAGAATATATATAGCCAGAGGCCGAGTGGCATATGCCTATAATCCCAGAACTGAGAGGGTATAGGCAAGAGAATCAGAAGGCCAACTTCATCCTCACCCACACAACAGCTTGAGGTCATGTCTGAGCTACATGAGACCATGCTTAAAATATAAAAGCATATGTATAGGAATTATTTTGAAAACGATGTTTCATGAGTAAGAGGTATTTGACGGTGAATATGACATATTGTCTTCCCCTTCTCCTCTAGCTCTCCCGACTTCTCTTTCATTTATAGTTTCTCTTTCTATCCCGTCATGTAATATAACTGAAAACCAAAGCACATTTTGGTGATATATTTAATTTAATCACATAAAGTCTTACATTTGCTATCTTTAAATATCAAATTATATGATTAGATACGCATTTATTTCTTCCAAGTTAATTTTTGGCTAGCACACAAATAATTTTAACTGTGACATTTTCATATATATATATATATATGTATGTATATATATATATACATATATATGTATATATAGATATATATCCTTTTGGGTTTTCTTTTTCTTTTTAGTCCTTCTCCTGGCCTCCGTCTTCCAAGGTCTCCTATTTCTCATTCCTTTCTCCTTGTCCTTTACTTTAATGACAATATATTTTATTACTCTCTCTCTTGTTCCTTCCTCTTAGCTCCCTTTAGAGCCATTTCTACTAATGCCCTGTGTGTGTGTGTGTATGTGTGTGTGTGTGTAAGTTTAATTAGATTTCCTATGTGAGAAAAAAGTATGTGATATTTGTCTTTCTGATTTGGGCTTATTTTGCTTAACACTATGAACTTTAGTTCCATTTATTTCCTATGACTGCCCTGACTTTCATCTTCTTTACAGATGAATAAGATTCTGCAGTGTAGACAAGCTACATTGTCTCTATCTACTGAAGGGCATCGGGGCTAGTTCCATGCTTTGGCTATTTTGAACAGTGCAGCAATAAACATTAATGTATATATCTGTAGCATGATGATTTCAAAACCTTCAGATATATGTACAAGTGTAGTATATTCATATCATATGATAATTTTATTTTTAGGTTTTTGGGGGAGCATCCATAGCATTTTCTTTCATGAATACAGCCCTTTACCTACTTTCTTCTGAGGGTCAGTGAAATAAACACTCACATGCTCTTCCTTATATGAAACCAAAACAAAAGGCACACGGGTACATGGGATGATCACAGGCTGAACATACACAAAGCCATCTGAATGTCGCTTTCTTTGGATTTTCCAGAGAATAGGAAACTTTAGTCTTCTAACACAAATGATTTCTTAGCAAATTTGCCAGGGAACATTCAGCTCAATGCTAAAATGAAACACTCAAATGAAACAGGAAATACCAAAACTCTTCCCACCAACGCCCACAAGCCCAAAGCCACAAAGACCCAGGCAGTGGCCCATACGCTGTGTTCCCAGGTCTCGGGTGCACTGCCTTCTTGTCAGATCATCCCCATCACTTACCAGCTGTACATGTACCATCCAGATCAGGGCTTATTAGTCATACACTTTGAGATGAGCCCAGTTCTCACACCCACCCAACAGCGGGAACGGAAATGATCACTCTGGGCACCATGACAGTGTGACTGTGAAGGCAACTGTTTAGTGTTAGCTGATTTGCATGCCGGTGGAGAGCTCTGGAGTCGTGTCTGGAGGAAGTCTGTCCTATCCACAGTTCCACAGGCATCTCTAAGAGCAAGGAGGTCAGATTCTGAACTCACGTTGAGTCTCCTATTCTGGAGAGCAGTGTCCCTTGTTTCCTTACACTACCAAAGGCTGATGCTTACACCCTTAAAAGGAGAGGGAGCAGCTGAGAAAGAAGTTTCCGTGCTTTAGGGAATGCATCCAAATCCCAGACTAGATCCAGTGATCACTCAATTCAGAAGACAGTTGAAAGCATCCCACTAGTCTTGTGCTGGAACAGGAAATATCTTTGTCTACTCTCCACCTCAGCAGGTAGAGCAGTGTTTCTTATCTCTAGCTATAACCCCCAAGACAGCCCAGAGCTATTTGTTTCCAAAGCTAACCTTAATGAAAGTAAGTAATTAAAAATAGAACTAACCATCGGCAAGCTGAGAAGGATATCGTGAAGATGTGGAGAACGGACCAGGAAGTTGTTTCTGCTGGTGGCAAAGATTAGGACCTGACCCCATCCAGTGCTTCAAGAGAACTAGAACCTTCTCACGAAATGGAAAAGTGTATTCTTCCCAACTGAACCATGAAACACAAGCCCAGAGGTTTGTGTTAAACTGTGTGTGCATGGGTGGGGAGAGACAGCAAAAACAATGCCGGTTAAGTCAGCTGTGTGCCACTGAGAGATGACTGGCAAATGAAGCGATGATTCTGATGGGGAGTTTAAAAGTTCCTCAATTTTCTGAGTAGGGAGGAAACTCCCTGGTCTTCTGTAACCCTAAGAGCAGAAAGGGATGCCCCCCCCCCCCAGCCTAAAACTTCATTTCTTATCTATCAGATAGGCAGATGAGGACTGAGGAATGATTTAATAGGGACAATTAAATACTGCAATCTTTGTATCCAACTATTAGGTTTTAATATGTAACCCTATCAGGATTCAAATCGTTGTAGAAGCCTCCCTGGTTACTTTACCAAAACTCTTACAGCTATATACCCTTCTCAGTCTAAGCCACTCCCCCTTGAGTCTCTGATTCTTGAGCTGTCCCCTTGCAGCTGAACACTTTCCCTTTTAATTCCATTGCCTTCTCATTGAACTTAAATCTGGTGTGTCTTGTTAACAGACATCCCTGAGTTCTACACACACACACACACACACACACACACATGCACAAAGCTGTTCTTGCTCCAGCCTCACATTGGAGACATTATCATCATTATTTTCTGAGGCTTTATCAACTCCATTGAACATCTATCCTCTTGCAAGTCTCTCACTTTTTGAGGTTAAGCCACCTAGCTGTGATGCCCTTCTGCTGGCTCAAAACCCCAACTCCTGTATGATTTTTGTAATATCAACATACATTAGAAGCTCAGTCTAAGATCTCCAGAGGCGGTCAGATTATTGATGGCCTCATTCTGTGACCAGACGTCATTTCAACAATGCCCCAAATTCTGAGATCCACACTAATTTAGGCTTTGTCACTACCGTAAATCACACAACCTCTGCTATGTTAAGTGCCAAATTTTACTCTTCACTTTCATGTCATCATTTAAACATGTTTCAGCCTTAATATGACTGCTAGTCCATTACCCTTAATATATTTTCCCCTGTGTAGACACCCTTCACCCTGTCACTTCCCTGCTTGTCTGGCTTAGATGAAATTAATTCAATTATACCTTTGCAAACATCACCTATTTCCTTGCCCAATTTTCTTCCACTAAACCTACCCGGCAACTCACTACCACAGATGCAAAGCAATTCAGCCTTTCTGTGCCTGCACCCAGGCAGTTTAATAATGCCAGACAATTTCAAGTAAGCCAGGAAAATGTTTCTCTTTTAATTAATATTTTTATTACAAATTTAATGCCAACTAAGCATCAACATCGATGATTTTTAAGGCAACCTTGAGTTTTGACTCTACAATTTCCAAGTCCTCACTTTCCTCCTCTACTCCACTTTCTCAGCCTCAGAGACTGAGCTTGCTTCCCGAGGTTTCTTTATCTGATCACCCCAGGTCTGCACACCTTCCCATGAGCCACATATACGCATCGGTTCTTATGTTACACTAATGGAAGTAACCTTGCTAAGGTTTGTCTTGATGCTTTCATGGGATGTTGACGGTAGCCTCCGGCTTCATCAGTCTTTCTCCCTCTGCCACATTATTTTGAGCTGTGTTCAAGGGTGCTCTGCTAGCTCTCATCCTGACGGGGACATTTTGAGCGAGGAGCAGGGAGACACAAGCCCTCCCATCTCTTGCACACTCGGCCAGCCTTTGCTCCTCTTCCCACACACATTATCAGACATCTCTACATCCTCCTCCCCACTCATTCCCCAATTCCTCTCAACCTGGCGTATTTTCTAAATGCTTGCTGATCACACATGGAAAGCTGTGGGTTTTAGAATTCAGCCTGATTTACTTTCTCTGAAGAACTATTTCTATGCTTCCAGATTCTATTTGCATTTTGAAACCGAAAACACAACATCTGCAAGTTTATGTGATGTTTCCTTTCTAACATTAATGCAGATCCTGAATTCTATTCTTATTGGACACATTAAGATTTGAGCATGAGCAGAATGATTGCATGAAGGCTAGAAGCACAGGCACTTTGGGCTCATGTCCAATTTTAAAAGAAGGGATGATTTAAGTGTTTCTTTGGCAATAACTTCAATTTTAATGTGTAACAATAATATCAAAATATATAATGAACACTTACATATTACATATGAAAATAAAAATTGACACAATTTTAGAAAAGGATGGCCGAGCTTGTTTCATTTTTCCTTCTGTCCAATGGTCAGCACTTCTAGAAGTGGAGGTATAAACTCTATAAGACTCAGGGAAGAGCCCAATTTGCTTGTGCATTCTATTATAATTTGAACTCCAGGAACACGCATGCTCACAGTGTTAAATCTGTATTAAGTATCATGCATATATGCAAAAAAATTTGAAACTCCTGCAATAAATGAAGAGATCTCCTTTTTGTATATTTGTAATTACAATATACAACTTTTCCATATCTTACTCCACTCTTTAGGCAATGTGTGTGTGTGTTGTTGCATTGTTGGTTGGTTGTAGATTGTGATCATCTTGTCAAAAGACAGTCTTTTTTCATCTCTCATTATTACACTATCCTTTCCTAGGAATATGTGTGTGTGTGTATTTGTATATATATTCACTTCGAATAGTACACCGATGGCAGACCAAAGTAAGGATTCAACCCACATCCAACTTGTTGAACCAATAATGTTATAGAGTTCTTAGCATGGGTGACCCCATGCATCACCTCAAGATCTTACTTCAACATGCATGATGAGCTCATGGAAGAAGCATTACAGGGTCCCGGGTTCAGTTAAACTTCCACCTCTAATATAACCTTTCATTCATTGCTCAGGTCACTTGCAGCCATGGGGCAGAGGAAGGAGTAATGGGTGGACTCTGAGGTGGCGGTTTTGTGACCTCGCCCCACTGGAGAGTCTTAACAGCTCCACTGACATTCCCATAGACCTCATTATCACTGTATTATTCGATTGATTCATTTCTATGTCTACAGGACCAAGGTTAACTCTGCTCTAAGAAGATAATGAGATGGTCATCCTGTACCCTGAAGAAAAAGCCGTACAGTTACAATCATAGCATCTCAGATGGGCACAGTTACAAAAGCTGGGCATAGGTGTATCCATTGTAGTAACCAGCTCTTAGAGATTTCTTTATGGACTACAGTTTATCTGCTCAGAACTGTTAGACCTGAGTGCATGTTTTCCAGATTATGTTACTATTTCCTATGTGAATAGCTGATGGACTTTCTAGTGTTTTTATTCTCAAACAAATTGCCTTTAAAATATAAAGTTTTATAAATGTATTCAGAAATACATTTGCAGGATTTTAGGCTTTATGGATTTTGGATGGTAGGGAAAGTGAGCTTGCCGGAATTCAGCATTCTGAGTTACAGTATTTGGTAGTATGCCTTTTGAAATTATGGCCAAAGCAGTAAATTAAATGTTAACAAACTGGGCACTCTGGGGAGGGGATGGAGGATAAAGCCCTAAAGAATGTCATTCACTAAAACTGAGTAAGATGCAAATATAAAGTCTGAACAGATAAAGGGGTTTTTTGGACTCATCATTAAGAGGGGCTATGACTGGGTTCCATGGCAATGGGAGAACAAGGTGAATCATCACACCATATCTATACTCAAGAAGGATGTCGGTACTCAGTTGCTTTCTCCTTTATTTCTGCTCTATCAGTTCAGGACATCAGCCCAGGAGTCATTGCCACCTAAATGACTGTTCCCTTCTCAGTTAAACTTCTCTGGAAACACTCTCACTGACACACTCAAAAAGGTGTCTCCAAGGTGATTGTAAATTCAGTCAAGCAGCCAATGAAGATTAACTGTCACAGCTGCCACCACCTTAATACACACGCCAGAGAAGAAAAATATCACAAGAAAGCTATAGGCAGGGGATGAAGGGATTTCTCAGAGGTTAAGGACACTAGCTACTCTTCCAGAGAACCAAAGTATGATTCCTGGCACCCACATGGAAACTCACAACCATCTACAAATCCAGTTCCAGGAGATCAGCAAGCACCAGGCATGCACAGAGCGCACAGACAAACATTCCAGTAAAATATCCAAGTAAATCAAAGAATGAACAAAACCATGTTTAAAAAAAATACAAGCCAACTTTTCTGATAAACATTGATGCAGCCAGGCGATGGTGGCGCGCGCCTTTAATCCCAGCACTCGGGAGGCAGAGGCAGGCGGATCTCTGTGAGTTCGAGACCAGCCTGGTCTACAGAGCTAGTTCCAGGACAGGCTCCAAAACCACAGAGAAACCCTGTCTCGAAAAACCAAAAAAAAAAAAAAAAATTGATGCAAAAATATTTGATAAAACATTTGTAAAAATCCTAGGTAATATATTAGCAAACCAAATGTACCAACACATTGACCCAGTGGTATTTATCACTAGCAAATATTTATTTCTTGCTATGGAATAATGATCTTATACACTGTAAAGATTTGTCATTTGTATTAGTAAAACACTGATTGGTCAGTAGTCAGGCAGGAAGTTAGGCAAGGCAACAAGACTAAGAGAATTCTGGGAAGATTAAAGGCAGAGATGCAGTCCCCAACCACATGCAGAGGAAGCAAGATGAGAATGCTTTATTGGGGAAAGGTAACAAGCCACATGGCTAACCATAGACAAGAGTTATGGGTTAATTTAAGTTGTAAGACCTAGTTAATAATAAATCTGAGCTAATAGGCCAAACAGTTTAAAACTAATGTAAGCGTCTATGTGTTTCTTTAGGACTGAGCAGCTGCAGGACCCAGCAGGACAGAAACTTTCACACTACAAATGCTGCCCAATGTGGGGAAAGAATTTCCAAATAAAAACTGAAAAGGGTGTTTGTTTGTTTGTTTGTTTTTAAAAAAAGGATTCTCGACAAACAAGCAGAATCAAGTTCAGCTTCTTGGTAATTGTCTTCACTCTTGTAGGCTCTGTTTGCTGGCAGTGAGCAGAGGTACTGTTCCTTTAAGAGAGGCTTCCTGATTCAGAATTAACAGAAAAAAAAAAAAGCCAGCAGGTCTTTTAAGAGATTCTGTCACCAAACACTTAAATGGTGTTTATGAGCAGCCAGGATCCGGCTTCTTCGTGATGACATGAACCTAGAAACTCCACAGAGTTGAGATAGTAAATCTGGCTCTAATAAGTACCTCTGCCATGAAGGTAGACTCAAAAAGCTAAGGAATGGGGTGGATCCAGGCGCCAAAGCCACAGCTTTAATCTTAGCTATAATACCTAGCAGATTAAAGATTCATGTGCTCAGAAAAGGTAGAAAACACAGTAAAGGCAGATTCAGATGAAAGAAAAAACTCTAAATGGTTTACAGTGTGTTTAAAAATATACATAAGCTGGGGAGAGAAAAGAAAAGGGATAAAAAAAGTTCATTAAAAAAAGAAATAGAGTAGTCAGGTGTGGTGACACACGCCTTTGATCCCAGCACTTGGGAGACAGAGGCAGGCAGATCTCTGTGAGTTTAAGGCCAGCTGGTCTCCACAGCCAAAGATACACAGAGAAGCTTTTTATCAAAAACCAAAAAATAAAAATAAAAGAAATAGAGTAAAAAAAATGTAACGATGAAAAATACCACAAAGAATCTGAATACTGTATGTTATTGTGTTGTCTTTGAATTATTTGACTGCTGAGGAAGGAGCAACAGATGCTAAAAGACGTTTGATTGTTACAAATACTGCTGGATTAAACCAACCTATTTATTTTAAAAATATCTTGACTTCAAAATATAAATCAAAAGATATGTTACTTTGGGACAGACGTTTTGCTTTTGTTTCCACAGGAAATAAGAGGTTGTGGGTTCATTCTGGATTAATAAAACTATGGTTTGATCAAGGAAGACTTTCTGAAAAATCTCCAATAGGAGTGGTTGGTCCAGATGGTCCAACATTTTAGAGGACCTCTTTTGGAGTTTCATCCAGAGTCCAGAACAGTTTCAAGACTGCTGGTTAAGGTGATCCAGGCTCACAGAATATTCCAGTCAAGACTTGAGCATAATCCTAAATTTTCCTTGGGTCTCCATAAGATTACCAGCACTCCAATCAGCAGGAAGTAGCCTAGAAAACTGTGGCCACATTCCCCAAAAATAGATTATGGATATTTGTCTTTGTTTAGTGTGTTGGTTACAAGTTGTTATGGATAATGGTCAGGAAAAAAGTTAAACAAAAGAGATTAGATACAGAAGGGGAAACAAAGTTAGAGACAGCACACTTCTTGTTTTTAAATTGTTTTTAATTGATTCTTTATATTATTCTCTTTGTTTCTATTTTATTGATTTCAGCCCTCAATTTGCTTATTTCATGGCATCTAGTCCTCCTGGGTGAGTTTGTTTCTTTTTGTTCTAGAGCCCTGTTAAGTCACTAGTGTAAGCTTTCTCCATGTTGTTTATGCCGGCACTTATTGCTATGAACTTTTCTCTTAGCACTGTTTTCTTAGTGTCAAATAAGTTTTGGATATGTTGTGTTTTTATTTAGTTGAATTCTATGAAGTCTTGAATTTCTTTCTTATTTCTTTCTTCACCCAGTGATGACTAAACTGAACACTGCTCAATTTCCATGAGTTTGTAGGTTTTCTGCAATTAGTGTTATTGTTGAATTCTAACTTTAAGCTATAATAATCTGGTAAGATACAGGGTGGGTATTCCAATTTTTTTCTATCTGTTGAGGTTTGCTTTATCACCAAGTATGTGGTCAATTTTAGAGGAGGTTCCATGAGATTCTGAGAAGACATATTCTTTAGTGTTTAGGTGAAATGCTCTGTAGATATCTGCTAAGTCCATTCCTCTGTTAAGTTTCTGTCTGGCTGACCTGTCTGGGTGAGAGCGGGGTGTTGAAGCCTCCCACTCTTCGTGTGTGGAATTTTATGTGTGATTTTAGCTTTAGTGATGTTTCTTTTACAAATGTGGGTGCCCTTAAAATTGTATTTTAAATTATTTTATTGTTTGGAAGCCCTGAAAATGTATTTTACAAAACTATTCCTAAATTTTATTAAGCAGTCTGAAAATAGTTCAAATTAAGCAAGTTTATATTTTTAAAAAATTGTTTTATTGTATTAAAGTGTTAGGTAAGATGGTGGATTTAAAACTATATCAGGATGACACAGCAATAAGAATGAATGGAGTCTATTTCTGGGAGGGACTGAAAAGAACAGTAATAGATATATTCACAAATGGATAAATAAAAGATGTGGAGAAACAAAAATGACTCAGCAAAGGGAGCCACACATTCCCAGTCATCGACCAGCAATGAATTTCAGGATGACAGCCTCTGAGAACTTGGGAGCTCCATCCAACTACTGGGAATCCACAGACATTCTCTCCATCGCGTGCTTAATGTGTAACAGATTATAAAATTATGGAGACAGCTCCACCTGCACAGACACCCATGCCATGTTTTTTTCTGAACTCCCAACACACTTGAGAGACGCTTCATTGCTCCCAGCTAGAATATTAGCCACATTCATAGACTATTATGGCAAGACTTCAATTACACAGAACAAAGAAAATCTATTTAAAGCTGGAAGAAGAAAATGATAGCTCACAAAATCAAACACATTAGAATATCATCAGAACTTCCAACAAAAACCCTCAAAGACAGGAAAGTATGCCAACCACAACTGAAATAGCTAGCAATTTAATATACAATACTGAACATCTATGCCCCAAATACAAGGGCACCCTTGTATGTAAAAGAAACACTTCTAAAGCTTAATCATACATTAAAGCCCACACACTAACAGTGGGAGACTGCAACACTCCACTCGCACCACTGGACAGGTCAGTCAGACAGAAAATTAACAGAGAAATAAGGGAACTAACAGATGTTATGACTCAAATGGACATAACAGACATCTATAGAACATTCCATCCAAACATTAAAGAATATGCCTTCTTCTCGGCACCTTATGGAACCTTCTCAAAAATTGACCACATACTCAGTAACAGAACAAACTTCAACAGATACAAAAATTTTGAATAATCCCATGTATCTTATCTGATTAGGATGATGTAAAATTAGAGTTCAACAGCAACACTAATTCCAGAAAGTCCACATGGTAATTAAACAATGCTCACCTGAAGCATCAATGGGTCAAGGAAGAAATAAAGGGAAAAATTAAAGACTTCCTAAAATTCAATTAAAATGAATATACAAAATACCCAAATCTATGAGACACAATAAAAGCATTTTTAAGAGGAAAGTTCATAGCACTAAATGACTATTTAAAGAAGCTAGGAAAATCCCACACTAGTGAATTAACAGAACATTTGAAAACTTTAGAACAAAAAGAAGTAACTCACCCAAGAGAATGAGACAACAGAAAATAATCAAATTGAGAGCTGAAATCAACAAAAATAGAAACAAAGAAAACAATACACAGAATCAATGAAACAAAGAGTTGGTTCTTCAAGAAAATCAATAAAATAGATAAACCTTTATTCAAACTAATGAAAAGGCAGAGAGAGAATATCCAAATTAATAAAATCAAAAATGAAAAGTGGGACATAGCAACAGATACAGAGGAAATCTACAAAATCATCAGGTCATATTTTGAAAACCTGAACTCCACAAAATTGGAAAACTTAAAGGAAATGGACAACTTTCTGGATAAATATCACTTACCAAAATTAAATCAAGACCAAATAAGCAAATTAAATAGGCCTATAACTGCTAAAGAAATAGAAACAGTCATCAAAAGTCTCCCAACCAAAAGAAGTCCAAAACCAGATAGTTTCAGCTCAGAATTCCACAAGATTTTTTTTTTTTTTTGGTTTTTTCGAGACAGGGTTTCTCTGTGGTTTTGGAGCCTGTCCCGAAACTAGCTCTTGTAGACCAGGCTGGTCTCGAACTCACAGATTTTCAATGAAGAACTAATTCCAGTGCTTCTCAAATTGTTCCACACAATAGAAACAGAAAGGACATTACCAAACTCTTTTTATGAGGCTACAATTACCCTGATACCCAACCACAGAAAGACATTACTAAGAAAGAGAATAACAAACCAATCTCACTCATGAACATTGATGTAAAATACTAAATAAAATACTGCAAATCGAATCCAAGAACACATCGGAACCATCATCACCATGATCAAGTCAGCTTCATCACAAAGATTTAGGGATGGTTCAACATACGAAAATGTTATTGGAGGAGGTGGGGACGCAGCTCCTCCAACACAAAAATCTGTCAATGTAATTTACCATATAAACAAACTGAAAAATAAAAACCATATGATCATCTCATTAGATGCCAAAAAAGCTTTTGACAAAATACAACATCCCTTCATGATAAAGGTCTTAAAGAGAGCAGAGATACAGGGAACACACCTAAACATAATAAAGGCAATATACAGCAAGTCAACAGCTAACATCAAACTAAATGGAAATAAACTTACAGTGATCCCACTGAAATCAGGAACAAGACAAGGTTGTCCACTCTCTCCATATCTGTTCAGTATAATTCCTGAGGTCCTAGCTGGAGCAATTAGACAACAAAAGATCAAAGGGATACAAATCAGAAAAGAAGTCAAACTCTCACTATTTGCTGATGATATGATAGTTTACACAAGCAGACCCAAAAAAATTCTACCAAGGAACTTCTACAACTCATAAACACTTTGTAGCAGGATACAAGATTAACTCTAAAAAATCAGTAGCCTTCCTTTACACATATGATAAATGGGCTGGGAAAGAAATCAGAGAAACATCACTCTTCACAATAGCCACAAATAACATAAAATATCTCGGAGTAACTTTAACCAAACAAGTGGAAGACTTGTATGACAAGAACTTTAAATCTTTGAAGAAAGAAATTGAAGAAGACACCAGAAAGTAGAAAAATCTTCCATGCTCTGGGGTAGATAGAATTAGCATAGTAAAAATGACAATCTTACCAAAAACAATCTAAGATTCAATGCAATGCCCATCAAAATCCCAGCAAAATTTTTCACAGACCTCAAAAGAACAATACTCAACTTCATATGGAAAAGATAGTCAAAACAATCCTGTACAATAAAAGAACTTCTGGAGGCATCACAATCCCTGACTTCAAACTCTTCTATGGAGCTACAGTATTCAAAACAGCCAGGTATTGGCATAAAAACAGACAGGAGGACCAATGGAACTGAATTGAAGACCCGGATATTAATTCACACACCTTTGAACACCTGATTTTTGACAAAGAAGCAAAAAATATAAAATGGAAAAAAGAAAGCATATTCAACAAATGGTGCTGGCTTAATTGGATAACAACATGTAGAAGAATGAAAATAGATCCATATCTACCACCATGCACAAAACTCAAGTCCAAATGGATCAAAGACTACGTCAGCCACACTGAACCTCATAGAAGAGAAAGTGGGTAATACACTTGAACGCATTGGCTCAGGAGACCACTTCCTAAATATAACCCCAGCAGCACAGACACTGAAAGAAACAATTAATAAATGGGACCTCCTGAAGCTGAAAAGCTTCTGTAAAGCAAAGGACACAGCCAACAAGACAAAACGACAGCCTACAGAATGAGAAAAGATCTTCACCAACCCCACATCAGACAGATGTCTGATCTGCAAAATATACAAAGAACTCAAGAAATTGGACACGAAAAGAACAAATAATCCAATAAAAAAAATGGAGTACGTACCTAAACAGAGAACTCTCAACAGGAATCTAAAATGGCTGAAAGACACTTAAGAAAATGTTCAACATCCTTAGTCATGAGAGAAATGCAAATCAAAACAACTCTGAGATTTCATCTTACACCTGTAAGAATGACCAAGATCAAAAACACTGATAACAACTTATGCTGGAGAGGTTGTGGGGTAAAGGGAACATTCCTGCATTGCTGGTGGGAATGCATACTGGTACAGTCCCTTTTGATATGAGTATGGTGATTTCTCAGAATATGAGGAAACAACCTTCCTCAAAACCCAGTAATATCACTTTTGGGTATATATCCAAAGGATGCTCAATCGTGCCACAAGGACATGTGCTCAACTATGTTCATAGCAGCTTTGTTTGTCATAGCCATAACCTGGAAACACCCTAAATGCCCCTTGACCAAAGAATGAATAAGAAAAATGCAGTACATTTACACAATGGAATACTACACCCCAAAGAAAAATGACAACTTGAAATTTGCAGGCAAGTGGATGGATCTAGAAAGCATTATATTAAGTGAGGTAACCCCGACCCAGAAAGACAATTATCATATGTACTCACTAATAAGTGGCTTTTAGACATAAAGCAAAGAAAATCAGCCTACAAATTACAATCCCAGAGAACCTAGACAACAATGAGAATCCTAAGAGAGACGTACATGGATCTAATCCCCATGGGAAGTAGAAAAAATAAACAAGGTCTCCTGAGTAAATTGGGAGCATGAGGATTATGGGAGAGGGTTAAAGGGGAGGGGAGAGGCAGGGAGTGGAGCCAGGAAAAAAATGTAGAGCTCAGTAAAATCAATAAAAATAACCAGAGAGATCTCAGATTAGAAAACAATTAGTAATAAAAAGTTAGTGATACATCTCAAGGTATTTGAAAATCAAAAACAAGCAGAACATAAAGAAGTGGATAGAAATAATAAAGATCAGAAATTAATGAACTGGAGATTTTAAAAAACCTAAAAATACAACTAATTTTTTTAAACAGACAAAAAAATCAACAAGCTGTTAGCCAAATTAGGCAAAATATAGAGAGATAAGACTTGAAAGAATAAAATCAGAGATGAAAATGGGCAAATTACAACAGATTCCAGGAATCTAAGAAATCTGTATGATGGATAAATTCCTAGATATATGTACCTATGATAATTATCAAGTGTGCATAACCAGCTTAAAGAGATCCTTAACAAAGAAGAGTCTCTTACCAAAAAGCAAATAAAGAAAGAAAGAAAAAGTTCCCAATGAGGAGCGGAAGGAGGGAGAACATGAGCAAGGAAGTCAGGACCACGAGGGGTGCACCTAACCACTGAGACAGTGTGGCTGATCTATTGGGAGCTCACCAAGGCCAGCTGGACTGTGACGGAAGAAGCATGGGATAAAACAGGACTCTCTGAACATGGCGAACAATGGGGGCTGATGAGAAGCCAAGGACAATGGCCCTGGGTTTTGATCCTACTTCAAGTTCTGGCTTTGTGGGAGCCTAGCCAGTTTGGATGTTCACCTTCCTAGACATGGATGGAGGGGGGAGGACTTGGACTTTCCACAGGGAAGGGAACCCTGACTACTCTTTGGACTGGAGAGGGAGGGTGAGAGGAGTGGGGGGAGGGGGAGAAGAGTGGGAGGAGGGGGAGGGAAATGGGAGGCTGGGGGGAGGTGGAAACTTTTTTCTTTTTCTCAATAAAAAAAAAGAAAGAAAGAAAGAAAAGAAAAAAATCAAAGACTGAATAGATTCATTGCTGAATTCTACTTAATCTTTAAAGAAACGCTACCAATAAGGCTTCCCAAACTAATCAATCAAATGGGTAAAAAAGAAACATCACCAAACTCCTTATATTAATCCACCATTACCCTGATAGCAAAACTAGATAAAGACATAATAAAAACAGAAAACTATGGAAATGCTAATGAGCAAAGATATAAAATTTCTCAATAAAATGAGTGTATACCAAATGAAAGGACTCATTCAGAGTATATGTGTGGAGACCAAAGCCCTGAGTCTTTACCTCTACCTTGTGTTTGGAGGCAAGATCTCTTTTTGTCATTGCTAGGTAGACTAATTTAGCTGGCCTATAATCCTGCATAAGGATTACTGAGATTATAGATGTGCTAACATGTCTGGGGTTGGGAGGTCCAAATTTAGCTTCATTCAATTTTTAGCTTATGTAAGTGCAAGAACCATCTATCTAGTCCCAGGTATTTGGGGTTTTGTCTATTATTTTCAAAAGCACTCTTGTTTTTGTTTTATTGACCCTTCCTTTTATTTTTTTTATTTGTATACATTCTCTGAGAATATCATACCATGTGCACTGATCATATACAACACCCATTCCAAGCTCCTCACAGACACCCAGCCCTTCCTACCACCCAAATTGTGTTCTTTTTTTTCTCATTAACCTCATCAAATAGAATTGATGCAGCCCACATACTCTTGGATGTATGGCTTTCCACCAGAGCATGGTTAACCTACCGGGGACCACATCTTCAAAGAAAACTGTGACTCTCCATCTCCCAGTAGCTGTCAGTTGCCAATAGCTCATTAGCCAGGGGTAGGACTCTTAAACCATTTTGTCTTGGGTCCCTTCTCTGTCTTCAACTTGAAAAGCTCTTGTGACAGTCAAAACTATGAGTTTATGTGTGCATCTGTCCCACTGTGCCTGGAAAGCACTGTTTCCTCATAGTTATCTATCCTGTCATCTCTGACATAGTCCTGCAGAAAAGTGGTTTGAACTTAGATATTCTCATGCCAAGTAAAAGAAACCAGATTCAGAATGACAAATGTCATGTTTTCAATAAACAGAATCTAGATGGATAAAGAGATAGGATGGATGGATGGATAGATAGATAGATAGATAGATGATAGATAGATAGATAGATAGATAGATAGATAGATAGATAGATGATAGATGATAGATATAGATAGAAGATAGATAGACAGACAGATAGATAATAGATGAAAGAAAGAGAGGGAGAACGGAAAGAAGAAAAGAAGGAAGGAAGAAAGGGAGGGAGGGAGGGAGGGAGGGAGGAAAGAAGGAAGGAAGCTGTCTAGTTTTATGTCAACTTGACACAAGCTAGAGTTCTCTGAAAGGAGAGAAACTCAATTGAGAAAACACCCCCATAAAATCTGGCTGAAGGACATTTTCTTAGTGATTGATGGGAGGGGGCCCAGCCCATTATGGGTGATATCATCCCTCACTGGTGGTCCTAGATTATTTTAGAAAGCAGGCTGAGAAAGCCACGAGGAGCAAGCCAGTAAGCAGCATCTCTTCATGGTCTCTGCATTAGTTCCTGTCCCCAGGTTCCTGCCCTGTTTGAGTTCCTGTCCTAACCCTGACCTCCTACAATGATGAACAGTGATGGAAATGCAAGCCAAATAAATCCTTTCCTCCCCAAGTTTCTCTGGTCATAATGTTCCATCACAGCAAAAGAAACCCTAACCAAGACAGGTAATAGATTATTGATAGACAGGCAGGCAGACAGGCAGACAGACAGACAGACAGACAGACAGACAGACAGATAAATGATTCATAGATGATAGATAACAGGAAAATAGAGGAGACACATCAGGGGAGATAAAGGAGACTAAGGAAAGATAGATAAAAGAGAAGGTATGGAATGTAAGACAAAATATCACACATTTATCTTTCATATGTGCATGTACTCACAGAGAGAGAGAGAGAGAAGGAGGAAGGGGGAGGGAGAGGGAGGGAAAGAAAGGGAGACAGAGATGAAAGCAAAATGGAACTACTTGGGGGCGAAGAATCATTAGGGACATGGGCAGAAGAGAAGAGAGATAATGTCTCAGTTATAAGCATCTATGTGCATGAATATATTACAGTTAAGCCTGGGATTCTATATCCTAGCTTTAAAATTTACTGAAAAACAAAACTTCATTACAAATACCATATACATGGACCAGTGGAATAAAACAGAAAACCCAGAAATGAATTCAAACACCTGTAGTTGACTAATTTTTGACAAAAGAACCAGATAGGAAAGAGGAGTCGCTTCAATAAATGTGCTGGAGAAACCAAATTCTACATGCAAAGGAATGAAACTGGGGCCTTGCAGGAGACACAGAAGCCTATTCCAACTGATGAAAGATCAGAATGGAAAACCATAAATTTAAAGCCAAGAGGAGAACAAGAAGAGAAGTCTCCAGAGCATCACCTTGGTAATGGACTTTTTTGGCTCAAGTCACGAAGACAAAAATAAGTAACATTAGCTATATCAAACTACACAAACTTTCTGCAAAACAGAGGAAACAACAAAACAAAATGGTACCCCATGGATTCAGAAAAAAACATTAAAAAGCATGTGTCAGATAAGGGTTTATATCCAACACTTATAAAGATGTTTTATTCTTTATATAATATAACCCCATAACAGAAAAATAGCCATTCTTTTTATAATGAACAAAACATTTGTATAGACAACTCTGCAAAGAACACATAAAAAATCCAACTGTGTTGAATCTCAACAGTATACCACCTGGCTTCCATGTCCAGCACTTTAAAAAAGAATGCATACCAGTATTAAAAATAATTTCAATATTGACTTAAAGAACAATTCACTTACTTTTCTTTCTACTACTTAGATAATGTCATGTTTTATGTTTAAAAAACTGTTTACACTTGGAATTTATGCCTATGTGAATTATATAGGAATTTTTTAATCTCTAAGTTGGTGAAAAGTTTGGTTTCAACATTATTCATTTAAAAGTATATCTTTGACCTGGTTATTAGTTTGTTTGAGACGGGTTCTCACTTCATAACCTAGATAGCCCAGAACTCGCTATGTAGACCAGGCTGTCTCAAACTCAGAGATTTGCCTGCCTCTGCCTTCCAAGTGCTGTTATTAAAAATGTGAGCCACTACACCCAGCCCTCTTATAATTACATTATATGTTTAATCTCCATATGCTTTTGAGTCTTCTGAACTCATTTTATGCACACATTGTCATGGATCTGTAATCCCAGATTCCAGTACACCTTGGCCAGATGGGCAGGAATTTCTGGAAGCCCGTGAGTAAATTAGCCCGGCATATGCAGGTCATCACCAGAAACAAGGGAGAGACCCTGCCTCAACAACAGAGAAAGGAAGGGCTGAATCTGGAACATTGTCCACTGAGCTCCACATACGTGCTATAGGACAACAGGCACTCCATACATTTATGTACACGCACACAAACTTTGAACATACATGAAATAAATACTGCTTTCAAAGAAAGAAAAAAAGAATGCCTGCCAAGAATAAATCCTCAGTGACCTAATTTCCTTCCACTAGTCCCTCCCCCTACTGCAACATTCTTACCACTGTCCAATAGCACCATGGGCTGGTGGCTAAGTCTTCTACACATGAGGCATTAAGGAACAATGTAGATCCCAATTATAATAGTACCTTGTACCAATATCACACTGTTTTATATTGTGTTTTAATGTCTGGTGAGGTCAGTTCCCCTTATAGCTTTCTGTTCTTTCTAACCCTGCTGGTACTTGAGTATGCTAATTTTCCAAGGGATTTTCTGAAGGAACTTGGGGACCTCATGGGAACACTTACTAGCTTTGTTACAGAGATTATAAAAAACTCGCAAATGAATTCTGGGAGTCAACAGGGGATGTTTTGCTATGTTCTCAAGTATTCTATTGAGTCTCCCAAAAGCACATTAAAATGTCCTCAAATATGGTTTTCTCACTTCTTGTGGAATTTCCTAAAGCATTTTTATCCCCTTATTTCTACTAAGTTAGATTTTTCTCTACCTTTACTACTTCCAGCCCATTCTTGTGTGTGTGTGTGTGGCTATGAAACTTCTTTATCTCTAGATGTTAATTTTAGAGCCTGTTGTAAAGAACTTCTTTAATTGAGCAACTTGTTTAAAGCTCAACAGCTATTTAGTAGTAAAACCAATAATCACCAATGTCTATATCACTATTCATTTTCTTACTAAATACTGGGTTGAGGGTTTGAGAAAGTATGAAGAGTAAGGTAGGGTTTCCCTATGCAGCCCAAACTAGCTCCAAACTCAAAATCCTCCTGCCTCCATCTCCTGAGAGCTGGGATTATAAGCATGTTCCTCCACAGCTGGTTCTGGAGTGAGTTTAGGGGGCTATGTTAGATATACAGATATTATTTGGTTTTTGTCTTTTTATATATAATTCAGTCTTACATGTACAAATCCCGTTTTTGAACTTAATAAAACTTAAAGTGTCTGAGACATCCTAAAAAGGAAGCATCAATAGTTCAATTTAAATAAAGATCTGAGCTGTTATGTACTATTATGTTGAAATTTCTAAACACAAAGCTGTGTATGGTAGCTAATGCCTAAATCCTACCATTTGGAAGCGTGAGGATCAAGGACTGTTATGAATTCTAAGCCAGTATGGGATATACAGTGTCCTGAAAACTAGTTATTGTAAAAGACATAAAAACAATACCTGAAAATATGCTAGTATTCCCCTTGCCTGAACTAGTGTTTATAGGTTCTATGCAAGTGGTAGTTCATCAACCTAAAAACACAGAGGATAAAAACATCTACAGCCATTTGTTAACACAGAGCTAGGCATCAGAAATGGAGAGATGGAGCATGTGGATGGTTCAGGTGAATCGTCCACCAAGTTTCACTGAAGTGGTATTGAAACAGGGTCATCCAAACACGTAAACAGATGGAAACCAGAGTAACTGGGCTCAAGCATTCCCCATCACTGTGTAGCTCTCACACCATCTCTTGCCTGATGACTTCAACACCTCAGCTCATGGCTCCTGGGGGAAATGTTTCAAGAAGGCCAGCTAGAATAGCCACCTTTAGTCACTAGCCTGAGTGCCCCTCCTGCAACACTCTGTTGTTCAAACCCGCTCTGGGGCCCACCCAGATCAGTTTTCAACGGAGTTAATGTTTTCTTCTAAGAAGTCGGAGTAAGAAGTAAGAAGTATAATACATTCTGCCACACTGAATTATGAGTCAACATTAGCATTTCAAAGGAGAATTTAAGCACAAGTCCATCCAAATGATCTGAGAATGAAGCCAAAAGTATTGGTTATCTCGGCTTAGAGTTATCAGACAAGATAGAGAGCGTTTAGTTAACTTTGAACTTAGATAAACAATGCTAGCTTTTTTATTGTTGTTGGTTTGGTTTTGTAACTATCATGCAACATTTAGGAGGTATTTTTTTTCTCCACCCCTCCCCCCAAAAAAATATTCATTTGAAGTCAAATTGAGTGAAGCATTCTTAATTTCGACTTGCTAAATCTGGCAACCCTCTCCCAGACTAACTTGGGTTCAAGGAACAGTTGTTTCTACCTAGTGCTTAGTTTGGGGAATGGGTTGCACTGATCATATCATCTTGGTTCACATCCGCCTGGGTGGTGATCCAAACAGTTATCTGAAGCTGTTCCCTGCCTGGGACGGACATAGACGTCGATGTTTTTCTTGTCTACTGTGGATTACAGAACACTGACTTTGTGGGTCTTTGGTTTCCCAGTTTTCTCTTGAAATCTCTCAGCTGTGCAGGAGCTGCTCCCCTGGCAGCAGTTCTGTCTCCTGACAGGCAACATTAATTCATTTTCACATTCACGCTGACGTCACTTCCCTTTCTGTCTGACAACAACAATCATGGTGAAAGCCTATTTGGAAAACAGCTTGACGGAACAGCTGTTTTATCTGCATTACGCATCTAAGGCTTTCTCTGATTTGGGGAAAAGAAATGCCCACAGCCACAAGAACATTGCAGCCCAGGAATCAAGGAAACCCTACACTTTTCTGACTTATTATCCTACTAACACGAGTAATAAATAAACTATTTACACCAATTTTCTATAATTCTAACCAAATCACTAAAATGTTCACTGTTTCTTTCCAAAGCTGTCTAACCAGGGTGCCGTGCAGCGGCTTTCCCATTATTGCAGGAATTCCGAGGCTGTTTCACATCCCCGACGTCCGTTAAAGAATAACTTAAGTCTTACCTTTGTGTGGAATCACTAGCTGTTGTGTAATCCGTTCTGTCACCGAATTTAGATCTGGGACTTTAATGCTCACCAAGAACATATTTAGCATCATCTTCTTCCCCTGCTACAGACAAGTATAAGTTGTGATGACTCACCAGAAATTCTGGTTGCCATGGGAACTATCAGAGTGATACTATTACTTGTAAGAAATGGCCCGGGTAGCAAACTCTCGGGCCTCTGCATCTAATTCCTGGGGAGGTCCTGCTTTCTTCTTTCACTGTTACAATAGAGTGTAGAGAGGACTGTACAGTGTTAACTCTACAGATACTGCCTTCTCTTTCCTTAAGAACAGAACCTCAACAATAGCCCACCCCCTACTATGAGAAGTGATGTGCTCAAAGAAACAGCAGAGACCAGTTGATAGCTAGCCTGGTACACACAAAACTCAGGTCTTCTTTAGTGTAAGTCAGTCAGAAAATAGTATCTCCTGGCAAGGCAGGTGGACAAAGAAAGGCCGTGGTGGTACAGGTGCCTTGAGGGCCACCCTTAAGTAAATGTTAGAACAGTCTTAAAATTGAACCAACACAATGTCCAACAACATATAAGTCCTCATGGCATCTGTAAGCCACTGTGATAAGTCGCCTGAATCAAACATATGAGATAATAAATTTGTTTACTGGGTAACCACATTGAGTCAAGATATCCTGATTCTAACACTCAAATGTGTTCTCACTGAACATTGACTTAGAATGCAGGACCAGTCGAAAGGTAAAACAATGACTTTAACCTTGACAAGCCTAGGCTCTGTCCAAGAGTCATTTAGTCCAGCGAAGTAGTAGTTTCCTGGTCATTTGGTTTACCTTGGGAGAAAAATCCTGAGCCACAAATCCTATCGTATGGTTTAACGGTGTGAGCTAGTGAGCTGTATGACCCTCTTGACTTATCTGTTTTACCAACATACCTCAGAGTTCTACCATTTGCTCATGTCAGAAAGTCTAAGCAGAAACATGGACTCTATTGGTTCCACCTGAATTCGGTTTCTAGTGATGTCAGGATTCTGCCTCACTTTTGGGTCCTCCCCATTCTGTTTTTCACTCAGTTATGTGCGTTATCAGTCAGGCTTTATGCCAAGTAGGTCAGCAACTCCCAACCAATCCAATTTTAAATAATTCTTTGTTTTGGTTTGGCTTTTGAGACAGCGTCTGACTATGCAGCCCAGGCTGTCCTGGAACTCACTTTGTAGACCAATCTGGTCTCAAACTCACAGAGATCTGCCTGTCTTTGCCTCCCAAGTGCTGGGATTAGAGGAGTGTACCACCATGTCTGGCCAATTTTAAATATTTCTTGATGCCAACTATAAAGAACATGCCCTCTATGTCGGCATCTATGTAAATCTCAGAAAAGGATCAGATGCCTTTGATCATAGTCTTGTTCAATGTAAGAGTGATCTATAGGTTGGATGGTGTTCCCTTAATATGACTGTAACTAGGAAGTAAGGCCTTCCAGGTGATACAAGTCACATGACAGCAGAAGGCTGGGTCCCTCAACCCATGAGGCTGGGGGTTTTATAACAAGAGAAAGAGATATCAGGACTCTTTCTCCATCTGAACATACCAAAGAAATGCCCCATGAACACATGGACAGATGGGAGCAACCTACAAGACAGGTGAAACCTTAAAATGAAACCTAATTTTGCTGACATTTTAACCTTGAACTTCTTGAACCCAATAATTACAAGAAGGAAAAGTTTTGGTGATTAAACTGCCCAGTCTTTTGTACACTGTCATGACAACCTCCCGTGACTGGTAAGGAAAAAAAGCAACTTAATGGAGAAAGAGTTTAATCTGGCTCACAGTTCCAGAGGGGAACCTGTTCACTGTGCTTGAGTAATAAAACATAGCAGCAGCAGCAGGAGGCTAGCCTGTCATATTCCATCAGCAGCTCAGATGCAGAAAGCAAACAGGAAGTGAGGTTGAACCATCAAACCTCAAGACCCATCTCCGGTGACATACTTCCTCTAGCAAGACTCTACTTTCCAAAGATTCCCTATAAACTTCCCAAACAGCACACTAGCTAGGGACCAAATATCCAAATGCCAGCACCTGTGGGGCCATTTCACAATCTACCCACAGCACTGTGTGTTTGAGTTAGTGCAGTTAAACAGAGTGTTGGTATCCAGGCCTTTGAAACCATGCCCCACACCCTCTAGCTTTTTCTTATCTACCATAGATATTTGTGATGATATAGGAGACCAGGCCAGCCTGGTTTAAGACATCCTGTTTAGAGAAGAGATTCCCAATCCAGAAGAGACTGGGTTGTGAACAAGAAAACAAGTTTCTTTTAGAAACTAGGATTTCTGTATTTGTCTCCACTTGCAGCTAAGTCTAACCTTAAGAGACTGCCAATATGGAACTCAACTACCAAACGAAAATAGCATGGTGAGAGAGAAAGTTAAAGAATTCTAAAGTCTTCAGAAGAGTAGCTATCTGATAACTGCCACACAACTCATTGAACACGGAGAAGTCAAACTGGCGCCTATGTAGAAACTTCATCCCCATCTTTTGCATGGAAAGATACTCTGCAGGTTACCAAAAGAGAAACATAAACACCAACCCATCCACAAAACCTTTGCTGTAAAATCTGACCTATATGCAATATATGCTAGGGCAATAGTGGCACAAAGTTTGTGGGAGTAGCCATGAGGTAGAACCCAGACCTGAAACTGCTTGGGTGACTAAGAACCAGAGAACTAGATAGCCCAGAGACATAGGGTAAAATGAATACTACTGATCTAAAGGGGAAAGAAACACAAAAGAAGAAATAAACAGATACCTAGTGATATTCTGCTACACTCATAGATCTGTGCCTTATTCGGTCATCATCAGAGAAGTTTCCTCCTGCAGCTAATAGGAAAAAATAAAGAGACCCACAGCCGGACACTATGCAGAGAACATCTAAATGGGATGTCTTCATCAAACCCCTACCCTCGGAGTTCAGAGAATCTTCTAGAAAAGGAGGTGGAAAGAATGTAAGAGCCAGAGGGGACAGAGACCACCAGGAAAACAAGGCCTCTGAATCAATTGAACAAACCTCATATGAAAGAAGGAAGGAAGGAAGGAAGGAAGGAAGGAAGGAAGGAAGGAAGGAA
>JABTXL010012544.1:11564863-11603693 GCA_025134845.1 Neodon shergylaensis | reverse complement strand
GAAGGAAGGAAGGAAGGAAGGAAGGAAGGAAGGAAGGAAGGAAGGAAGGAAGGAAGGAAGGAAGAAAAAAGGAAGGAAAACTAATAACCAGAGAGCAAAACAGATTACAGGGACAGCAGAGCCACACAACGAGGGAACCCAGTTCCCTCATGACATCATCAAGCTGATAAATACCCAAAAAGGGTGCTCTCCTCTGAGTTAATCCAGGAGCCCTGGAAAGAAGTCATGGGACAGGAATAAATGTGTGGGACTGTCTTAAGGAGACAGAGAAAGTGGGAGCAAGTCAAGAAAGGCTGAAGAGCCAAAACAAAGGCTGAGTACAAAACAAGTGAATCTCCCGGGAAGGGAGGCTGAACAGACATGGCCACAGCTGTCTGGACCAGTGAGCTACCAGCGGCTGTCAGAGGCCTTCCAATTCTCCCAGGAACAGGCTTTCCCTGGGCTCCTGGCTGTGCACAGATACTGTCTGGGTGCAGAAAGCACAAGCTCCAGGGAAATGCAGAGAGAATATTCTGAGAAAAGCCACAGTGGCTGTTGGTGAGTCAGGCTCTCCAAGGATGGAGGTCCCCAAGGCACATTCTCACGGTCATCACTGCCTCGTTTTGACAGCTTTACTCCTCCCCTCTTGACCTTATTACATAGATAAAAAAAAGCCACATTGATTTAAGCCAAAAGGTATCCTTACTTATGTGAGTCATCAGACATCATACAACAATAAAGTCGATCACAAGGAGAATATAGCAAGTGATATTTGTGTTTGTCTAATGGATTAATATGAAATATATTAGAAATGTTGACAGAAGGGATATCATGAATAAATCCACATTTATAGTAGAATGTTCCAGTATCTCTCTCATTGATTTATAATTTAACCAAAAATCATATTAACAATGACATGGAGGAATTAAGCATCCTCATTAGTAAATCTTAGTCATTCAAAAAGAACTCACTTCATTGCACAGAAAAGACAACACAGGGCTGGGGAATTCAACTCAGTTTGTAGAATGCTTGTCTGCCATGCAGGAAGTCCTAGATTCAAACCTCACTGGGGCATGGTGCTGCATGCTTGTAATACCAGCACTCATGACATGAAAGCAGGAGAATCAGAAGTTCAAAACCATCCTTGGCGGCAAAGCAAGTTCAAGGCCAACCTGGGCTATATGTGAACCTGAATTAAAAGAGGGGAAGGCTAAGGGGAGAGACTTAAAAATTAAATACACAAGAGTAAGAGCCAATGAAAATGAAATAAGCAATATATACTTTGAGCAAGTATGTAAAGGAAAAATGTGTTGCCTACTTTCTTGGTAGAATGTATTTATATATGTTTGGCCTTTTTGAAGACTATATTGACAAATACAGACCAAAAGACAAAAACACATCAAGTACTTTTGGTAAAATAGCATATACATAAATCTATAAAGTGATAGAGAAATGTTTATGCTGAAAAGCCACACCCTCTCACCACCCCATTCTGAGCAGCAGCATTCCTGGATCCCCAGAGCAATCCCACAACCTATCCTGACCTCACTTGCATTAGCCATCTGGTTGTAACCTCTATTATTTGAGATAAGGTACTTATTCTTCAACTCTTTATTGATCAGTTTTATTGAGTTGCATATTAACTTAATAACACCACAGTTTACAAAACTGCAAGTATTTAATAAGTTTCCTAAGTACCTTGCGAGGCTATGCATAGATGGTATAGCTAAATTTGATAGGGAAATGTATTTTATATGTAGTATGTGTTCTATTTTTTGTTATATGTATATTAGTGTTTTTGCTTACATGTATGTATATTCACCATGTGCATGCCTTGTGACCACAGAAGACAGAAGATGTTACCCTTGGAACTGGAATTACAGACAGTTGTGAGCTACCATATGAGTGCTAGGAAACAAACTCAGGTCTTCTGAAAGAGCAGCCAGTTCTCATTAACACTAGCCATTTCTCCACCCCCAATGCTGTCTTACATATTTTATTTAAAATTTGATTATCACTTCATTAACTTTGTATTAGCCATAGCCCTTGAACCTCACTTTGAAGATGAGGATGTTAATCTCCTTATCGCGTCTGTATCTCCAATCACCTCAGCTTCGTGAGGGCATTTGTATTTTCACATCGTCAGACTTCTTTTTCAAGGTCTGATCATTCATTTGTTACTCTTAAAGACTTGTTTTTGACTGGGCTTATACTTAGAAGTAGAAGCTCTCAGTAAGGCCTGCCTACGTCTCCTGGCGATCTGTTCCTGGTGCTTTCCTTCGCCTTTCTTCACTCTCTTGGCTACAAGTTTAGCGTATTCTGCAGCCTCTCCCCTGTTTTCCTTGGTGCATTTCTTCAGAGCAATACCTTGATGTTTGTGTTTCAGAATGTGTAAAGATTAAAGAAAAAACTGAATGTTTGATGCATTGGTCCTGGGCTTCTGACTATCTTTAAGGTCTTTCTGAGTAAATATTGGTGGACATCAAGTTCTTTAGAGAAATCGGAAAGCTTTCAAATTCTGCTAGCTCTTTTGGGACCACTGAGTCACACGAGAGTTAGTTAGTCCAGAAATATCCTTCTCTAATTTTCTTTTTACAATAATCAAGTAGAGAATACTTAGATTGACATCCACAATGCATCCTGAACAGACTTTCAATTCTTCTCTCCAGTTGTCCTTGATCTATAATAAAAAGTACCCATTACAAAACAGCAGCCACACTCTGCCATCAGTCAAGACGATTTGCCCCATGGGAAACCCTTGTGTGTCATAGCTACCACTAACTCGAGCCACATAGCTGTGCTACTCTTCACCAGGGTTTCTTCTTCCCAGAGCAGCTTAAGAAGCTGTAGCCATGTGAGTCTCATAGAAAGTAGGAAGCTTGCCATCATCACCCCTCCAGAGAGTTTCTGACTTCTGGTGGCTGGGAAGGAGATATTTAGCTTCATCTTGACATGGTCTACCACCTAGGAGGCAACATGAGAAAGGATGCCAAACCTTTTTAACTTGCATTTTTAAACAACAACAAAAACTATTGCATGAATTTTCTCCCTGAGGAAATCTAGGCAATATCTAGCCCTTTTTTCTAAGGATCCAGTGACAAACCAAAGTTTGATTCCAGCGAAGTTCACCCTGGGGAGCCTGGGGAGCCCTGACTTTAAGGGGCTTACTTGCAGAGCGTGGGTGGTCCCAAAGCACTCATTTTGAAAAATCTTCACCCAGCATGCATGATGAACCCACATAGGTAGGGATCCCTTTCCCTTGTTTGTCACAGCCAATAAAATCTAGCTTTGCCCCAAAATGGCAAGGGCAGACGCAATTAGGTCAGAATTTCATGCAGCTCTCTGGAAAGAGTGGCTGGATATTCGTGTGAGGAACCAGTAACCCTTCCCACCCATTTTTCTATGAGGGGAGGTCAAGCGTCAACCAGTCCAACTGCGGTGATCTTTGGCAAGCATGCACAACTGAACTCATGATGATGGTGGCTACTTGGCTCAGGGGATTGTGCAGTACAACATGAGCCTTCATCCTTTTTTCATGGACATGTAATGAGTTGTCTGTACAGACAGAGGGGCAAGTGAGCTAGGACACAGAGGGACAGGCACTGGGGTTGTACTGCCTCATTGCTAACAGAGCTAAATCTCCTCCGTGCTTCAGTTTCTCCATCTATAATGAAAGACTTCCCCTACCTGCTTATCCGAACCTCTCATCAACATAAGGAAACCTGAAAGTACTAAGTGGAATTATTTTTTTTTATTCAAGTACCAAAAAGGAAAGGACATCCACAGTCTAAAACATAATTTTGAGCTAAAGAATATGCCAACAGTGCCCTCTGTTCATACCTCCGGAGTTCAATGTGTTTCTGCTCCAGCGGTATGCAGAGAATGCTTGTTTATTCAATTCTTTTCGTTAGAAAAAATTAAAATGCAAATATATGCAAATTATGGACGTTATAAATGAGAACAAGACAGAAAAGTAAAACCTTGATTACTGGTTGGCTAGAGGGACATTAGCAGAATCCTGAAATGAAACTCAAAATTCCATGCCTGGAGAATCGTGGCCAAAACAAGCCCGCATTCTCGCCCCTTCACTGCTGAAGTCACCACCTGGATTCTCTATCACTAGTTAGCATTCAGTTATCCCGGCTATATCAACACTACATGTGTGTAGGAGGTACAGAATCTCAATTCACAAAGGTTTAAATTCAGCTGCATTTTCTATGCACTGCTATCGGGGTCCTCCCCTCCATTCCCAAGACTTTGTCATCTCTGATGATTTGATAACAACTGGGGAGAGATGCTGGTTGGGCAGACTTAGGTTCTGAGATCCCATAAGTGAGCAACTATGTTCATGTCCTTGGCCAGAAACTGAAAATGTCTGTGGGTCTGTCTTACAAAGGCCAGGGATGCCAGAAAGGAGCTCTGGCCTCTTGTGTTCTCCTAAAGAGCACCCTTTCCTGGAAGTCATATGAGAAGGTGTGGCCGGAACTGAACTCCAAACACTCATGTCTCCTAGCAAACAGCTATGGAACTGGGTTTCTGGAAATGAGTGGTGTCTATTACCTAATCTCAGTTCTCTGGGTTCACCTTCTTATTTAGCTTCTTTAGGATCACAAATTATAGACTCAGTGACCTATATTTATGGCTAGAAACCAATTATGAGTGAGTACATCCCATGATCCTCTTTCTGGGTCTGGGTTACCTCACTCAGGATAGTGTTTTCTATTTCCATCCATTTACATGCAAAATTCAAGAAGTCATTGTTTTTTATGGCAGAGTAGTACTCTAATGTGTATATATTCCACACTTTCCTCATCCATTCTTCCATTGAAGGACATCTAGGTTGTTTCCAGGTTCTGGCTATTACAAATAATGCTGCTATGAACATAGTTGAACAAATGCTTTTGTTGTATGATAGGGCATCTCTTGGGTATATTCCCAAGAGTGGTATTGCTGGGTCCAGGGGTAGGTTGATCCCAAATTTCCTGAGAAACCGCCACACTGATTTCAAAAGTGGTTGCACAAGTTTGCATTCCCACCAGCAATGGATGAGGGTACCCCTTTCTCTACAACCTCTCCAGCAAAGGCTATCATTGGTGTTTTTGATTTTATTAGGTGGTGAGAAGTCACTGAAAAAGAACACTTATCTTACACTTGACTTTGGCCCCAACCCTACCCCATTTCCTGGTGACACTGGAAAGAAAATATTAGCTTTACCACTCGCTGAGACTTGTAGCCAAAAGACTGAACTCCTGTGGACTTGGGTGGAGATATGACATTCTAATCTATTTCAAAAATTAGAAACTTATATACCACTGTATCTTCCATTAGGCCTTAATCCAACAAGGGGCTAGAGAGATGTCTTGGCATTTAAGAGCACTTGATGCTCTTGCAGAGGACTGGGATTTGGTTCTCAGCACCCACAAAGTGGCTCATGACCATCCCCAACTCAAGTTCCAGAGGATTCTATACCCTTTTTTAAACTCTGCAGGAAGCAGGCAAAAACATATATGGGCAAAACAGTCATACACATAAAATAAATAAACCCCAAAACAATTTTTAAGTTAATCCAACCATGTAGCTGGGAGTCCACCCCACAGGAAATCTGATTCACTTTAAGACATGCCAAGGAATAGTCCTCCCCTTGATGTGATGATGTACTTACTCTTTCTAGAAACCTCTCTTCCATGCAATGACTTATTTAGCCTCTGCTGTGCTTCCTGTACAGTTACCTGGTTTACGAGAAACTTGAACTTTTTCCTTTTGTTTTTTTTTTTTCTGTCTCTTTCAAACCAAAACCTGAGTATGCTTCCTACAACACTCTGGGCTTCCTTTTCCTCCTCCAAAGCTCTCCACACAGCTACTTCCGTCATGCAGCTGTTTATCTGTCCTGCAGCTGCCTGTCTGCCATGTGTTTGCTCACAGACCTCCATGGTCCAGCCTGCTTTCCTTCCTGGGCTCTACCCTAAAGTGTACGGCTATCTTTCTGTCCTCTTCTTTATCTTCCTCTTGGCTGCTCACAACATAGACAGTTTGTCTTCCCTGCTGTTTTTCTCCCAGACTCTAGTAAAATTATCATCAAGTTTCTTCCCACAGCCCTCTCTAAATTCTTTTATTCACAAATCCAGAACCTAAAAGAGGAGACACTAACTTCTCTGGTAACAGATTGAATCCAAACGAGACAGAGTGTAGTATAGAAAATATGCTGCTGCTACCAGGGTATCCCCTGACAAGATTGCAATGCCTGTGGGTCAGTAAAGGGCAAGGAGATAAAACACCACAGAGATGGTTTTAGGTTTCAGAATCTGCTTTACTGCACATGAATAACAGCATATACAGTAGAAGCCTATTGACTGTGGTTGGTTAGCACATTGCCTCGGACTGGATAGTGAGCGCACTCATACCACCACAGCTTCTATGTGGAGAAAGCACATTTAAGAGACATGGAGGGTGAAGACGCATTCTCAAGTGAGCCACTGGCTTCTCAGGTTGCTGCAGAGTTCAGTGCTCTGGCTTTAGGAGCACGGTGTGCCATGCTTCTTATTTAGAAGCTGACAAAGATGGGCAGCGCTTTCTTCAGACTTTGAAGCATTCTCAAGGATGAGAGTGTGGTTCCTTCTGTATGCTGTGAATATGTTTTATTACATTGGATAATAAAGAAGGTGCTTTGCTTTACAGAAGCTTCTCAGTTTCAGGAGGTCCCATTTATTAATTATTTCCCTCAGTGTCTGTGCTGCTGGGATTATATTTAGGAAGTGGTCTCCTGTACCAGTCCATTAAAGTGTACTTTCCACTTTCTCTTCTATGAGATTCAGTGTGATTGGTTTTATGTTGAGGTCTTTGATCCATTTGGACTTGAGTTTTGTGCATGGCGATAAATATGAATCTATTTTAATTCTTCTATATGTTGATATCCAATTATGTCAGCACCACTTGTTGAATATGCTTTCTTTTTTCCATTTTATATTTTTTGCTTCTTTGGGAGCAAGCCTGTGAGTGGCATCCCTCATAGCTTCTGTATCTCCTCCTGTCTCCAGGTTCCTGCCCTGTTTGAGTTCCTGTCTTGACTTCCTGCAATGATGAATAGTGATATGGAAGTGTAAGGCAAGTAAACTCTTTCCTCCCCAAGTTGTTTTGGTCATGGTGCTTCATCACAGAAATAAAAACACCAACTAAATACTAACTAAAAACACTAACTCACATAAAGTAAAGAGGAAACCCCCAAAAAAGGCAGACCCCAAATATCTGCATATAAATTTTATCCAAATCTCATTTTCACCCTCAAATGTGGCTCCTTGGGGAAAAAATGTAAAGAACTAAGCTAAGACTAAAAGGACTAGGCAGAGGCTTCATTTACTGTCACAGAAAAAAACAAAAGAGAACTTGGGTTCAAGTTTATTCAGAGAACTGTTGCAAATTAGTCAAGAATGCAGTCTAAAAACTACTAGACACTTGGAGACCTTATTCAAGAGAAAAAAAGATTAATGAAAACTGAACTGAGATGACTCAAAAACTAGAAATATCAGGAGAAATTGTTAAAGCTGCACAGAAATGGTCCAGGTGGAGACCATTGGGAAGCCCATAAGGGAACAATGCAGGTGTAATGCCCTGAAGTCTAGTAGGTGGAGGATCACAAGGGCATAGACTACACCTGATCCTACTGAATATGCATGCAGGGCAGGAGCATTTCCATAGGCTTTAATTTGGTTATTTTAAAAGATGGAGAAAATTAAATGTCAGTTAAGGATATCCCTACTAAAATATTGGAGATTAAAATGTAATATCGTCGGTATGGAAACCATCATAAAATAAGAAACAAAGCTTGTTAAGTTTGGATCAATAAAGTAAATGAAGCAAAGTATTCATTGCATAGTCTAGAAAAATGATAGGCATTTCATTTATTTTTCATGCATACTTTGAAGTTTCATAATAAAACGGTGAGAATAAAACATCTGTTATGAAGTATGAATCATCGTTTTGATTACAAACTCCTTATTTTGATTAAAACAATACCCCTTAAAGATCCCAGCTCCTATAAACCATCCCCTCCAAAATCTGAATTTCAAATTCTATTTTGGATTCCATTTTTCTTTAAATTCCCATGGAAGGATACCTTCCCTGGGAAGTAGGTGATTTTGAGAATAAGAAAGAGTGCAGGGAATAAAAGTTCAGTTATAGAGGATACAGTAGATTTCACACATTTTTACTCCAAAGAACATGTGGTATGCACTAATGTGGCATTTATGTTCTCAGAGAAGCTTCCTAGAGCTTACCTTCTCTTCACTCCGTACTATCGAGTCTGGAAGATAGGCAAGAGGAAAATGCTGTGGTGATTTAGTGATCTGTGTGGCATAATTTGTGATGGCTAAGCTCAACAGTAAGAACACTGATGGGGAACCGCCTTCAGACAATGGCCTTTGAGAGACTGGACCAGGTTGGACATGACATTGGATACCAAAAATGTGCACACCCGCTAATTGCTCTCTCTTCTGCTCTCACACCTGGATGTTGGATTCTGTTCCTGTTCCCTGTTAGTGCAAAAGGCTGTGATCTGTGAGTTTCCCTAAATAAATAACTCCTTTATTATACTTAATTCTATGTTGGTGTGGGATTACTTTATTCACGTCCGCTTTCAGAACATAGCATGAGGTGGAGGAAGCCTTGAGCAGCAATTGACACACCAAGTCCCACCTCATTGATGCCACCAGTTTGTTAAAGTTACTAAAACTATAGCAGCTATTCCACAATAGGGGAGGATAGTTTATATCTTTTGCTTGTGGTTTTTCTTTGTTCTTGAATTCATGAACATTTTATATGATCCTAGCAAGGAATAAATAAAAGTTGACCCTCAATGTCAAAACCATATGAGTGCACAGTAAGTAAACTCTGCAATCTATGCTTCTGCCACAAAGGAAATAAGAAAAGGAACCCATTTTACCTCATCTGTGTCAGATGTTAGGTCTGCAGAGGGGTCACACTCAGGATCAACCCTTCCTTGAGTTACATCACTCCCAGGACTTCAATAACTTGAGGCAGGGGGCAAGAGCACAGATGTTATTATTTGAACCTGTACAGGTCCCAATTCTTTAAAATTTCTGACTCTTTATAAAAAAAATGGGTCTTATTATATATATACAATATCACCTTAAGGGAGTAGTGTCATATTCAGAGACACCATGAAAAGTGTATCCTCTCTCTCATCAGAGAGGTGTGAAGAAAAAGCTAGGAGAGAAGTAGTAGAGGGTACACCACTAATGAGAGGCTGCTCACTAAGTGTTGTCCTGATGTGGGCAGCAATGTGAAGGGCAGTGTGAGAATCAGACCTTAGGAAGTATTTGCAGTGGTGATGAGAAAGTGTCGGTACGAATACACAAAGCCCTGGAGTATAATCAGGAAAGCAGGTACTTAAACACCTTTCAAGGAGCCAAACAGAAGTCACTACATGTGATTACAGATATCTAGAAGATACAGAGATGAAGGTAGAACTTGGGAATGTATTAGAAGGATAGAGCAAACATCAAAGAAAAACAGAAAAATGATTGTGGGAAACAAGAGGCAGAGAATGAAGAAATTAGAGAGGCATACTTCAGAGAAAGAGCCATACTGAAATATGCCAGTGTGGAAACCAGGAGAATTATGGGAGAGGGAGAACAGGAAAACCATTTAAAATAAAAAATAAAATCAGTGTGTTTAGGAGAGTCCGGCAATGGCCCCATGAAACAGTCTAGAAGTGGGGTGGATTTAAATAAAAGGAGAGGAAAAAGGAAGAATCTCCAGTGTGATAAACAAAGGCTCATCCTGAACATTCCAAACTTTGCAGCTGGGGAAACAGGAAAGTGAGAATATGGTGATGAATGTTAAAAAAAAAACCTGAAGAAATGGAAAGAATGTTAACATTCTGTATTTAATAATTACTTTGTAATAAGTCTGTGATGATCCAGCTGGATCATGAATGCAAGTAGACTACCAAGAATTTATATGTGAAATAATAAGATACTTTCATGATTGTAAGACTAACAATAATACGGATAAGATCCATTATTCTGAAGCTACTGAAACGTAACTCCAGCACCAGAAACTTAAGAACAGTCCTTGATGTATTTCCATCGCTCAGCTCTAAAGTGAAGCTATTAGCTTCCTGCTAGACATGAGCTCACTCAAGGAGTGAGGAATTAAGCAGCCCAGGGGATAGAGGGCCCACCCGTGAATAAGCATCTAAGATCACTCTTATCTTCAAAGGAGTGGATATTCCAGACTAGGATGACATGCACTCCATGCCTCTTTAAATAATAGCTCAGCCAGTCCTAGATGGCATCTGTGGAATCAAGTTCCAGAAATTACTGGGTTTTCCCAAAGTATGCTATGCTTTCTTCTTCTTTCTGTGGTTAGCAACTCCTCCACATTGTAACATAGCCTATGGCTAGCCCCCTCACAGATACATTTCTCAGACTCCCTTGCAGCTATGTGTCCCATAGGGCTATATCCTGCCTAACAAGATGAGAAAGTGATATTTTCATTATATGGTTGTTTCCTTCAAATTACTCTCCTTTACACTGGCTGGACTGTGGTATGGTGGCTGGAATTATAGTATCTGTTTTAGTCCACAAATAATGCAATAGGTATGAACTTTTCCCTTTTATCAATTAAGTTTATTCATTTATTTTTATGTCCTGACCAAAATTTCCCTCCCTCCTTTCTTCCCATTCCTTCACATTGCCTGCCCTTGCCCCCTGCCCAATAGTCTTCTCTGTTTCTGTTCAGAAAGGGGCAAGCCTCCCATGAGTATCAACAAAACATGGACTATCAAGTTGTAGTAGGACTAAGCTCCTCCCCTTGTACTAAGGCTGGTCAAGGCAGCACAGTATGAGGAATAGGTTCCCAAAAAACAGTAAAAGCCACAGAAACAGGCCCTGCTCCCACTACCAGGGATCCAACAAGTAGGCCAGGCTACACAACTGTCACACATATGTAGAGGGCCTAGGTCAGACCCATTCAAGTTCCCTGGCTGTCGGTTCAGAGTCTATAAGATCCAATGAGCCCAGGTTAGTTGTTTCTGTGGATTTCCTTGTGAGGACCTTTAGCCCCCAACTCATACAATCCTTCCTCCCTCTCTTGAGAAAAATTTCCCAAGCTCAGGCCAAACCTGGAAATAACCTAGATGCCCCTCAATCAAAGAAATAGATAAAGAAAATGTGGCTTGTTTACACAATGAAGTATTACTCAGTTGTTAAAAACAATGACATCGGGATATTTGAAGGCAAATGGAGAAACTAAAAAAATCATCCTGAATGAGACTGGTGATTATCCCAGTTGTCATCAGAGAGCCTTCATCCAGTAACTGATGGAAACAGATGCAGAGACCCACAGTCAAGTATTGGTGTGAACTTTTCGATTCATACCTAAGAAATGCAAATCCTTAAATATATAAGAAATGTGAATTAACATCATTATTTACACTTAATCTCTATTTCCAGATCCCATCTCAGTCTGGTCAGTTCCTTGACTGATCAGAATTTTATTCACAGTTTCAGGTGTTTTCTGTCCTTTCTCCCAGGTCTTCTGAGGGCTCATACAACATCCGGGAGTTGAGGGACTCGTGAGTGTAATCATCATAAAGATTTTCAGACATCAGCTGAATTGTAAATTGTTTGGACATTAGAATATCTGTGGTTTTCAGGTCCAAATGGCATTGACTAACAATTACACTTCTGCCCAAGAAGCCCTTCCCTGAGAGGACTTCTCAGCTGAGAATATATTGCTGCTACCGAACAAGAAAAATGACATTTTGATACCTGATTCAGTATCCCGCTTCAGGCTGTTGAGATTCCCACTGAGTTCCAATTATTGCTCCTCCATGGTCTAGTGGTACCAAGAGGCTGATATTCTCCACCAGTAAAACAAAAGAAGCAAGGATTGCCTCCTCTTTTCTTTCTTCTCTCAGACAGGGTTTCTCTATGTAGCTCAAGCTTGCCTTAAACTCTAAGTGTAGCCCAGACTGACCTCACTCAAACTCACAATTCTTCCTCAGCCTCTCCAGGACCAAAATTATAAGTAGGCATACCACATGCTGCTCCCCTCTTTTTTTTTTTTTTTTTTTTGATTTTCGAGACAGAGTTTCTCGGTAGCCTCGAACTCACAGAGATCCGCCCGCCTCTGCCTCCCGAGTGCTGGGATTAAAGGCGTGCACCACCACCGCCTGGCCTGCTCCCCTCTTTTCTTGACCCAACAAGTTCTCTAGTGTCTCTTCTATTACTTCCTTCCCTCACACCATTTTAAATTAAAGGCCAAGATCTTGCCAAGTGCTGTGATAATCTACCTGGCTATATTGTACCATATTTAGCAAAATGTAACCCTACTACAATTTCAGCAACATAATTCACAAGCCACTATTTAGTGCAATTAAATTAACACGTATGCCCCAATGGGCTTTTTCTCTCGGCACCATATGTTGTAATTCAATTACATGTACATATTGACCAAATCACTGCTTAGTACATTCTGACTTTTCAAATAACCATGAAAATAGCCTTATCCCCAAGACAGTCATGCTTGGTTATGATGTTTGTTGGTGTTGAGAGCAAAAGGAGATTTGCATTCAGACTCTGAGGACTGTATCCTAAAGCCCACCTGCTTTCCCCCACAGTATGAGACCCCAAGCATGACAAACCCAGTGATGTGAAGAGAAAACAGAAAGGGTCTCTCCGCTCTTTGACCTCACAGGCATGATTGACTCTGCCCCCTAGTTCCACCATGACCTATGCCATCACCAATACCTGCTCCCTTTCTCAAATCCCAATTCAAACCTCTACCTGGCAACCACAGCCTCTTACTCTTCGAGAAGACTTCAATCCCTTCCGCCAGACTTGCTAACCACAAACCACTTTCTCTCTCTCTCCATTAGCTAATTAGCCATTAGTCTTCCTTTTGTTGTTTCATCCTTGATAATAGAGCCCGTTGTAATTATTCCCTTGCAAATACATTCCACTCCCTGGCTGCTTCCTGCCAGCCATTCTTGCCTGAGAAAACCCCTGCCCACTATGATTCTTCCTTCTTCCTTTTCAGTGTCCCTTCCTGAGCAGCTGAACATTGCTGGAGAGTTCACAACTGAATTCACTCATTTAATGAACATTTCTTAAACTTCTACTATTTTTCTAGACTTATTCAAGCATGTGACAATAGGGCAAAAGAAAACTGCCTTTCTATAGAGCTTATACCCTACAGGACAGGTCTTACTTGAAGTGCTTGTACTTGTGTGCACTCAAGAAAAATCAACAAGTCTGGGCTCTTTTTCCAGTGCCTGGATCATCATTTCATTGTCCCCTCTACTTTCTTTCAAAATTCCCATGTTCCCTCCTCCATTCATAGCCTTATGGGATGGTCTTGCCCACTCTTTAAGGGCAGAAAATAACATAAACTAGCAAAGCGCCTGCTTCACCTATTTCAATGTGCATTCGTTCATGCTTTATCACTTCCTGACTTCATAGAATACCAAACCCTCCACTTGTGCCCTGAACAAAATTCCCTCTCACCTTCTCAAGGACATTGCTTCTTCAGTTGCCACCTCCCTGGAAGAACATTCCCATCATGTGAAAACAGACTCTCTTAAAGCCTGTTTTTGGAAAGCCCTCCTTTTCCCTTTACCTAACCATCCCAGCCTTCTTAAAAGAGATGCTTACCAAACTGTCAACTTATCTCCATCTACTCTTAAGCTTACTCTAATAGGCTCTCAATAGACACTACTCTACCACTCACCAGGCCTCTTATGAAGGCCAAAAACTATTTCCATGCTGCTCAAGCTAGCACCTGCTCCTGCCTCCTTATTCTACTTCTTGCCAGCCTTCAACCAGTCTGTACCCCTCCTTCCTTAAATACTGCTTAATCTCTTGGGTTCTGTGATCCCTAGGATTTCCTCTGGTCTTGCTAATTAGTCATTCAAGATTTCCTTTGTCACCCTTTCCCTAATTCTCAAGCTTGCTGATTCTAAGATCTAGTATCTACTCTCTTCACAATTTCCAAGGAGCTTGGGGTGACTTCAAACACTATAGTACATGTGGTTCAGCAACTCTCACATTGATGTCTTAGCTCAGACTTCTCCTTTGAGCTTCAGAAACTGAAAGTTCTACCCAAGCCACATAGAGGAATGGACATGCATTAGCTTTGTGCAAAAGCTAATGGTTTATGAATCTAGTGGTTTTTGAATTTCTGGAATTTGCTGTTTGGTATTAAAATACCTGCTTAGTGAGTGTTGACTATGTCATATATCAATTTAATGCACATTTCTTACTGTTTGATTTCTGCTAGTGGATTTATTATTTTCTGTCTACTTTATATTTATTTTACAATATAAAAATAATGTTAGACAAAAGCAAATTCAGAGTATTTTGTTTGAGTTCCAAATGTGTTGTAAAGTTTGGCCTGGACCTGCAAATGAGTAGAGAGTGACGTCAACAAGGCACTGAGCCTGGACAGTGGTACAAGCAAGCGTTCTACCAAGGAGACAAGAGAACCTGGAAGACGATCAGTGAGGCTGTCAGTCATCAGAAGCCAACAACAACCAAAAGAGAACAATCCCCAAAGCACATCCTCTTGCATCTATAGGAGATGTTGCCTTCAGAGCTCAGTATGGACCATTTGAATGTCATCGAGCCATTAAAGCAAAGTAGAAAGGTGAGAAGAACCAGTCCATCTCCAGATAGTCTGATCCAATACAGATTTCTGAACCCCAGGGACACCATGATGTCTAGGAAGTACTCATAGCAAATCAAGGGGTGCACTGAAAACTTCAATTCCTGCAGCCGGCATTGGTCTCCAGAAAGGCCTAATTCTTTTCCACTACAACTTCCGTGGGTCACACAACCAAGCCTTTAAGAGTTGAACTAATTATGGAGTTTTCCCTTGCACACCATATTAACCTGGCCTTTTGGCAACAAACTGACTACAGTTTCTTCAAGCACCTCAGCAATTTTTCCCAGGGAAAGGGGGGATGGATGCAGAAGATGCTCTTGAAAAGTTTGTTGAACCCCAAAGCACATATTTTACAGTACAGAAATAAACAAACTAGCTCTCACTGATAAAAAGGTGTTGATTGTAGTGGCTCCTATTTTGATTAATAAACGTGTTTGAGCCTAATTATGACTTGAAGCTCATGGTCTGAAACTGATTCCTTTGGTACGAACCTAACAGATTGACTGATTGAGTGAACACTTTGCCTCTCCTGCCAAGGCCCCAGCCATTTGAACCACTGCCCCCGGGTGATCTTTCCAAACAGCTCCAGAGACAGTTCCAGACAGTCTGCACACATACGCCAGGGTTAAAGGTATCGTGTGCTTTTTCTCTTTAAATTCTTTGCCAGGTCTGGTGAAGCATTCCAATAGTCTTAGCACTTGAGCAGTAGAGAGAGGAATATCAGGAGTTCAAGGTAAGCCTTGGCTACATATAGAGCTGGAGGCCAGCCTGAGCTATATGAGATCCTGTCCTGACTTTTAAAAACAATAAATGGGGGGGACCTCGAATGGTTTCCCTTTCTGTGGCATAAAAAAAAAAAAAACTATACTCCCCACATGACCACAGGGCCTGCCTGCCCTGGATTTCCCTGGCAAGAATTCCCTCACCTGTTGCTCTATAACCACGAGGTATTTTGCCTGATTTTCAAGGAGTCTAGTCCTTCATCTAGTATGTACCCTCCTATACCTATGGATATCTCTTCCCACCCTTTTGGGGAGATAAGGCAGTTGTCCCCCATTTTCCACCATTGCTAGCTTTGGCTTTTTTCCTAACACAGCAGGCTCTCCACAGCCGTGAGTTTCATATCTATGGATTCAACGAATCCCAGACCACAACTACCACTCCAGCTGCCTCTAAAATGTGTATGTACGGGCACCTTTCCTTGTCACCATTCCCTAAGAACTGCAGTCTATCAGGTGCCTGCATTGTACCAGGTAATATGAGTATCAAGGGGGGATCTAAGAGTGACAATCAGATGGGTGTGAGCCATGCGAATACCACAGCACTTCATATAAAGAACCTCGAACATCTGTAGATTTTAGTATCTGCGAAGAATGGTGGGAAGGTGTCCTGGAAACAACCCCCTTCAGACACTGAAAGATGACTATCTTTATTGCAGTTTGCCGTGATTTTTAATAATTTGGCTGTTCCCTTTGTGTGTGTTCCCCTGTCTCCCATTCAGATGCTAATCTGTGGATGTAACTACATCTGCTTTGCCTCACTGCACTCCCAACACGGATCCAAATACTTCACCCAACTCTGGACCACACTGCAGGATGAATACATAAAAGACTGGAAAGGTGAATCAAGTGTGGGCTCCTACAGTCCATGTTTCATTTCCACAGCTATTGAAATCCTTGTGTGACAATGGCCTATTTACTTATGAATACTAACTGCCGCTTTGTGTTCCTTTGGATACAAGACTGCTTTAATTGAGCCTCTGAGATATGCGACTCTCTGGATTTTTCAATTATTTTTGCTATGCCTAGAGCATCCTTTTTTTAAAAACACAATTAATAACTGCTCTAAGAAAGCGAATGATTTTGAGCCTTCGGAATCTATGTTTGAGTCTCCAAGGTGATATGATGAAGCCAACGTGGTAAAATAAAACAGACTAGAATGCCCTGCAATCCTGAAAGCAAACCCTATTAGAAAGAAAATAAAAGAAAGCACTTTCTGACCACGTGTACTGGGAACTGAGTTGAGCCCCTAACACCCACACGGCATGTTTGTAGCCCAATGAGAGGGGCCCGGTAACAGTCCCATTTCAGAGAAGAAATAAGAAAATTGTGGCTCCACGGCTTGATTAACAGAATGAGGTTCACCCAGCTGTCAAGCAGCAAAGCCATATTCCATCACCAATCACCAGGCTGGTGAATAGGCCCTTTTCAGTTCAGATGACAGGAGATAATGCAGAAGGAAGACAAAAAGCGGCTAGGCCCCAGCCTTGTATCTTGCAATTATCCCATCCATTACCAAAAGTTGGTTTTCTACAGTGAGTGGCTGTATTATTTTTTCCCAATTTATCTCTGCCATTGTTATGTAAACCTCATAGTTCTCATTTGCACAAAGGTCCTGGGAAAATCTTTAGCAGGGCTCTGTTTAGGCCTCGAAAACTATTCTTTCCTTTCCAGGAGGCCCCAAAGCGTCAGGCTAATGGGAACTGCACTCTTTTGCCCTGGAAATGTGTTTACTGGATTATTTTTCAGAACAGGTCTCATAGAGAAGATGTAGGACCAAGAGCTTGGGAGCAGATGGGCCTCTCACAGACTGCTTCCCTTATTCCTGAGCTGCAGTCACAAGGAGGAAGCCTGGAGATGAATGGGCACTAATGAGCCTAGAAATGCCATCAGTTGTAAGCACATTGCTTTCCCTCATAGTGCTCTGTCTACGAAGCACCTGTTACCTGTCAATTCTCCTTCATTCAAGACAGCAGACACAAAGATTAGCAGGCTTTGCTCCAAGTCCCCACACAGAAAAAAAAGGAGTTCGAGAAGTTACCACGACCATTACGGGTGCAATTTTAATCCAGATATAGTGGGTCAGTTATCAACTGATTTCCTTCTTGGTCTTTCTTAGTTTAATTATCAGTAATGGTAGCTGCCACTCACAGATGCTTTTCCACTGAGGATGCTATGTTTGTTGGTCAGCTTTCCATTGTATAGAGGCATCTGAGGAAAGATCAGGTTTTTGCCCTACAGTCATGGTACTTCCAGGCCATGCTCAGCTGTTCTATGCTCTTATGTCCGTCATGTGCCAAGAATATTGACAGAACAAAACTACTTGCCTCATGACCAGGAAGCAAAGGAGAGAAAAGGAGAGGGTAGATGTCCTATAATACCTTTTAAGGGCACACCCTCAGTAACTTAAAGACTTCCATCTCTCAGAGACTCTACCACTTCCTCGTAGTACCCTCTAGGGAGCAAAGCTTTACCGTGTGGCCCTTTGGTGAACACTTACATCCAAAGGATAGCAGGCAGTCTCTCAAGGCTTCTTTGTGTTGCTGTTGTTTGGATCTTGCATGTATCACAGATACCCATGTGCTGTGACTTAGGGCTCAGAATGCCACTATTAGGAAGGAGAGCCTTCAAGGGGTAGAGCCTAGTGTCTTTAGGTAGCTCAGGTTATGACACAATCACTCACTTCCTCTTCCCTTTTATTTCCTATTATTAGACTGCAGAACTCTAGCTTCCTGCCAGCATCCCTGTACTCATTCAGAGACAAGGCCAGACTTTCCGGTGACTCCGGTCTCCACCTCCTAGAAATGTAGCTGGGACTTGTGTTCAACTGTCCTTCCTTATCCTGCTATTCCCAGCACACCACTCTGAGACCTTTATCTCAGGCAGACTGTCTGCCCTCTGATTTCTCTGAAGGCTTATAGTGAGAGGTTTGTGACATGGCAATCCACCCACCAGGGTGCTGGGGGAGCATAGCATAGCCCGCCCACTTTGAAAGAACATAAAAGCATACCGGGCGCAAGGGTCATTTTCTTTTAGTTCCCCAGTATTTTTCTGTGACGTGTGGACATCATTCAAGGTCGCTGGGAATCAAATAAGCAGTCTTTTTTTTTCTGTCTTCAGACTTTCTATAGTGCTGCAATTACAGCTGGCCATGCTAACCAAGAGCTGAGGGTTCTGAAGGAATAGTCCCTGAATATAATAGAGGCCTTTCTGGGTGTCTTGAAGAGGAAGTTGGAATACTTGCTGGGACACCACATTCAATGTTCCAAAGAATCCGGAAGAAAGAAGTGTGACATTATAGCTATAATCTCTTCAGTGAATAAGCAACTCCCAAGCTAATGTTTGACACCCCAGAACCCATAAACCATCCAAAACTTCCCCCGTTGTATTTACATTTATACTTTTCCTGAGTTCGGAACCTAAAATAGTGAAGGGAGGAGGTTAAAAACCCATTTCAGCTGCTTGCCAGTAAAAAAGAAAAAAAAATGGCATCATTGAGCCAATGGTTATTTTTGGAAAATCCACTCTCCTCTAAAGATGATCAAATGGCTTTTCTGCTTGATCAGTTTTAAAATGTAGACGTAGGGGAAGTGTGCTTTAGTCAGAGGCTCTAACACAGGACTCCACTAAAAATTCACATTTTAGAAAGAAACAGGGGCTGTCTCACAAAGGATACATTCTTTATCCAAATGGCCAAGCTATACACTTCACTTCTGCCTGGTGACCAGTGACCGGGTGTGCAATGTCTTTTCTCAGTTCCTCAAGATGTCTCTTTCTCAGAGTGCAGAAGGGTCACAGAAGCAGCCACTTTCTCTCTGGCCCTGAAACAAAGCAAGAAGCAGCATCCCCTTTCCCTAAGATGCTCCACACAACCAAGGGAGAGGACACTGTCTGCCCATTCTTGGACAGACATACAGTGTTGGCTATGTACTGACTGTTGAGAATATCTTGCTGCATGGGAACCTTGAGTTTGTGGAGAGAGTTTAAACTGGGGTGGCCATCAATGGGGGAAGAAAACACATATGTTTTTCTCTATAAAATATAACAGTGAGCATAAAAAGTCATATGTCCAAAGAATTGTTAATAAAATTTTAAAATAACTATTAATAGAAACTTTGGTGAAATTTTTATTAATAAAAATTAGTAAACTTTTGCTTTAAGTTTGTATAAATTTAGCATTCCTTGGTGAATTTTACAGTGATTCTTCATTTTAAGCATATTACACTTTGGCTGTTCTGGATGGACAAGCTGTATCCATAAAGGTTAGTTTCCTAACCTTTCTCATCGGTGGCTATTTGCTTTGTAAAAGTGTTTATTCCCTCTCCAGCAGAGTCTTACTGGCTATACAAACCACACTTAGAGCAGGTCCTATGCCCGGCAATAGATGGTCAACACAAAACAAGCTCAATGGTAATTTTGGAGAAGTTTTTTTGTCTCATAATCCTTTATCCAGGCATATTTTTTTACCTTCTAGATATTTTGTTCATATTATGGTTTCTGATTTTGGATTTTGATGAAATTTCTATGTGTGTGAATCCGTGCGTGTTTTTTCTTTAGCTATTTTTTCTGTTTATTTGTTTTTATTTTACCTTATTTTATTACTTTTTTAGATGCCTGTTTGTTTTCAAATGAGAGAAAGTAATGATGTGTACTTGGGTCTGTAGAAAAGTAAGGAGGGGAAACCATAATCAGAATACATTGTATGAAAAAAATCTATTTTCAAATTAGAGAAAAAGTAGTTATTCTCCTATGCAACTTATCACTATTTTATGAATAACATCATATGTACTGGGGATGGGAGTGTTCACTGCTCCTATATAGCATTATCCAAGTAAAGAATTATCTACCTCTTTCCAAGAAAAGCATTTTTGTTTATTCCTATTTCTCTGCCTTGTTGGCTAACTAAGATTATAAATACAATTTTTGTTTACATGAAAATATGACAAAACTGAAGAAAATATCAAAAAGTGCTATTAGCAAAAAGGCATGGTCACATTAGGATACTGACATAGGCCCATAAACCATGGCAAAAGCCTTGGCCCAGCATGATCCACTACATAAAGGAAAGTAAACTCAGCAATGACGGTAGAAAACAGATGTCTGACAGACAGAATAATCGAATAACAGTTTCCTCTGGTTTCCCTGCAGATAATCAGAACCTAAGTGGTGGAACCCACGCCATGAGGACAGAGGAAGATGGCGCCAGCCAAGGATGGTGAACATGTAAGGCACAGGAGCTAGCATCAGAGGTCAGAGGCCATGGCATGATGGAGGAAAGAGGACAGAAGGATGAGTCCTAGATTCTCAGAATTGCTCTGCCCAGAAATCCTGGTGAGATAAAATTACACACAACACAGTCAGCAACTGAGAGCCATACTCCTCCCTCAAGCCAAGGGTCCTTTTAAAGAAAGATATCTTAACAACAGGATGGTTCTGGTTAAAATGCAAGGAGAGAAAACCTTTCCAGCCTCAGGCAGAAGCTGAGCTGGCTTCAGTCCTGTGCTGGCTTTTTTGGCTTTACAAGGAAATAAATGAAAGGGGGGTGGTTTCTTCTCCATCGGAACCTGAAGTGACAGAAGCACTCTGTGAGAGCCAAATACTGCATTACTTCCTGGGTGGCTGAGAGCCCTGTTCCTTGTCACCTTCATTCAAGTGTTCCATCTTTCCAAAGACCTCTTCTGAATGGCCCCTTTATGACATTACATACCAGGAACATCTGTGAGTCTGCTGGGAGCACTAAGTCAAAACACAAGGTGCCAAACGCTGATAGAGACCAGAGGGGAAGATCCTGGGGTTTATAAGCAGTGGCCCTCCCCCAACAGGGAAGGAGACCTGCACTAGTCTTTAAAAAACAAAAAAATAAAAAGGCTAGCATCTGAGATTCCTCTGGAAGGAGACACAACTTCAACAATCAGAGACAGGAAGAAAAGAAAAACACCCAAAGGCTTGGAGAAAGAAAAGGTGAAGTGTGGTTAGAGCATGGAACAGGGGAGCAGTCTCCGCTAACGGTGACACAAAGCGGAAAAGTAAACAGATCTAACTAGTGGGGACTCTGAGGAAATTAACCCAAGATAAATCTGTAGGTAGACACTGAATTCGTTAATTATGGGACTGATACCACCAGAGGTCAACCACAAAAAAGGAACACTGGAGAGCAGGAGAAAGAATACAAGAGAATCATTGTACGTCCATCTCAGGCAGTAGCAGTCTAGAGAAGGAATAGAGGCATACAGTAATGGAGCTGCAGAGAGGTTAAATCTCCTAGACGATAACTCTGGCAGAATGAATAGCCAACTGTCCACCTATATATCCATCCTCTTTGCTGTAAGAAATTGCAGCTAGCTACACTAAAGAGGTGGGTCTAATTCTCTGCTGGATCTGGACTTTGTCACCTGAAGCAAAGGCAGTATATGTGGAGCCAGACAGGTGTGTGCTCAGGACAATAAGTGGTAGGGAGGAGAGACCCTAGTGTCACACGGTCAGAATGGCATCCTTTGAGATATTGGTGTAACCTTGACGGGGCAGCTCAAGTATGTTGTAGGGATTTGCAAACTACATACAACCTGTGAGACAAATTTAACTGGATGTCTATTTATGTAATTGAAGTTTTATTGGAAAAGCCTGATTTTGTGCTACAAGAGTCAAGTAGTTATCAACAGTGACAGAAATTCTGGACCTATTGACCCTCTACAGGAAAAGGCTGACTGAGCCCATTCTCCACCTGTCCCAGCATCCATACGCTTTGCCCTGTGAGATCAGAGCCATTCCTACCTGATCACCTGCTGAATCTGGATCCAGCTTCTGAAGGAGGCAGAAGGTAAAGAACACTTGCCTGTTTCTACTCAACAAAGTGATTAAAGTGTTTAGTCTATTTTCTTATAGGAGTGCCAGAAATGCTTCCCACCAGAGAGATTCCTTTGCTTTCGATTTCTCTACTTTCCCCTGTCGTGTTTACATATGCTAATAATATCCTTATGGCAGGAACACACTGCCATGGCTCAAGGAGAAAGTGGATAGCTTAGTCAACAGCACTCCCAACAGAGTCGGTGTTCTCCCTTCCTTCCCTCTGCATCTCCACTGGTTTTGGTGGCCCTTCTGATTGGGCTGAAGAAAACCAGCCTCACAGCAGACATACATAAGTTCAGAGAGGACTTTTTCTAGTTATTTTTCCTTGTGGGTTTCCCCTGGCTTTTTAAGACAGGGTTCTCAGCATGTATCTGAAGCTGGCCCCGAGCTCTCAGTCCTCTGCCTTGATCTCCCTAGTGTGAGGCTTGTAGGCATATGCCACCATGCCTGGGTTTCACTCTGACTTTTCAAAGCATAAAAACACAGATACAAATTCAGTGGGGCTGGAGATATGGGTTCAGGGGGTAAAGTGCTTGCTGCACAAGAGTGGGAACCTGAGTTATGATCCTCAGCACCCACAAAGAGCCAGGCTTATTACGCATGTGTACACACACACATGCACACATATACACAAACAGAAAAAAAATCACTGATTACAAAGTAAGGAATAAAATATATAATGATAACTACAGTTATTTGAATTACAAATGAGAAGTGATAATGTACATTTTGTGTATTTTATTAACTGGCTTATGGTTATAAAATAAAAGCTCCAGAATATATTTGAACTGTGTGATTTTGAAAGTCACAAGTTGGAAGCCAAGGAAGCAAGGCTTCGTAGACTCATATAAATGTTGTTTGCTTTAGGCTGATAATGCGGTTATGGCAGGAATGCCCAGAATGTAAAGCCACTCCACTCTGAGCTTTAAGAGGGACTGGGGGACTAACACCAGTAGGAAAGGCTGTGTCATGATGTCAAGTGTACAGAGTTGGAACTCAAGCTCCGGCTTGGTACCTACTGGCTATGAGAGCCACCCCAACATCCCCGTCTGAAAACACCCAGAAGGTGACACCTTTGCCAAGGCTACCTTGAAGGCTGTTTGTAAGATGAAGAATGGGGGACATTCCCAAACAGGCATTATAGGAAATGAGTAATGTGCAAATGTTAATATATCAGGAGAGCTATTTATAACTGTGTAGGCACACACTATCAGGAATTACCCATGCCAAGTGAAGCCCAATACTGCAAGACATTTATGCATGACATTTTAATAGACAGCTTCCTTCAGCATGTTCCAGCAGGGAAAAAAAATGTCTGAAATAGTCTCAGCCCTTAATAAGCTGGATCTCTAAAGCTGGCAACGGCTTCATATGCAAATCGTCAAAGACATCTGCTAGTTATTTCAACCAAGTCTCTGTTGCTCACATTTCTCTCTGCGGTTTCCTAGCCAGCCTGTTGCCTCACTTGCGCACATCAATAAACTGACCTCCATAAGACGTAATTAGGAAATGATTCTGGCACTGTCCTGTGATTGATGTCCCCAAAGTTTCAAATTAGCCTTTAGAAATCTCCTAAGGTATTGATTGCTTTGGAATGTCACCTTACAAGAGTACATAGATATTTGCTCATTCCAGAGCACCTGGCTGTGGAGAGAAGTAATATCACGGCAGGGTTTTAAGCTCTTTGGGAACTGGAGGCCATTCTGGGATGGGGCCATGCAGATGCACCTGGAGGCGTCTCCTTTCGTCTGGAGGAGGTACATCTCAAGTAGACATCCGAAACTGACAGCTATACCAAATTCTAAGCAGACTATAATTTTTTTAATAAAAACATACTTCTGATAAAGACCAGCTTACATATCAGGTGCAGTCAAAGGTTATCAATAGTTAGAATAAGTCATATCATTTACTGCACAATGGAAGGAGCCCAAGGGCATTATGTCAAGTGAAATAAACCAAGCACAGAAAAGTATTACATGTTCTCTTTCATGTGTAGAAGTTCCCCAAAATGGTCTAAGCGTACAAGAGCCAAGCTTAGAGACTAGGAAGCATATAGAGGCAGAAGAAAAGAACATCATGTAATAGGCACCAAAACAGATAGTAGGCCCGAATTCTGGTACTCTACAGCCTAAGAGAGTGACTGTTCATATAACCTAACTATTGAGTTAACAAAGCTAGAGGCGAGGGTCGAGGGGGCTCTGTGATGGCTAATCCTACTTGTTAACTTGACACACCACAGGAGAGGGAATATTAGTAAAGGAATTGTCCCCATAAGGTTGTCCTATGGTCACGTCTGTGAGGCATTTCTTCATTGTTGATGTGGGAGGCCCAGCCTATGGTGGGCAATATCATCCCTGGGCAGGTCCTTGGGTATACAAGAAAGATAGCTTATCCAGGGCAAACAAGCCAATAATCAGTATTCTCCCAAGGTCTCTACTTCAGTTTCTGCCTTAGGTCCTTACCTTGTTTCCTTCTATTGTAAACTGTAATCCAAGTAAACACTTTTCCTCCTTGAAGTTGCTTTTGGTCAGTGTTTTATCACAGAAATAGAAAGCAAACTAAGATAGTCTCTAACATAAAGAAACAATAATAAGAAGAAACTGCTAAGTTCCCTTATATTAAAATATCACATTGGCCAGGTATGGTAGTGCATGCCTTTAGTCCAAGCCCTTGGAAGGCAGAGGCAGGAATTGAAGACCAATCTGGTGTACATAGAGAAACTATGTCTCAAATAAATAAATATCACAATGTACTCCATAAATATGTATAACTACTATATATTAATTAAAAACAAAAATCAACAATAATTAAATAAGTATAAAAATTTGTTCAAAAGTATACATGGTTTCTTTCTCAAAGCAATACATTATACTTTACCTACCCTTCTTGCAGTTATGTGAGAAGATACCAAAGGGTGGTACTTTACGGTTTGCTTTTGGAAAACTGCAAACTCTTTCTGAACAATCACTGTCACTGGCCTTGCATTTTGAGGTCACTATTAAGTCATACAATGATTATTTGGAAATAAGCACTATTATACACATATAGTCAATCAGTAGACACCCAAGATAGCTACTAGGAGTTTAGCAGATAGGTATCAAAAGACCAATACAAGGATGGCTTGCTTCTCAGGATGGAAAAGTGTAGTGTGATTTCATCTTGCTACTCAGATGGATTGTTCTCTCTGGCTTGCTCAATGAGCTTTCTTAAACAGGCCAGGCCCACCAGCCTATGAATGACAGTGCCCATAGTCTACTAGGCCTTCCTACATCAACTAACAATAAGAAAATGCCTCATAGATATGCCCAATCTGAACAAGCTATTTTCTTCAGTTGAGTTTCTCTCTTCCCAGTTGACTCTAGGTCTACCTCAGGTGGACAACTGAAGCTAATTATGACAGGCAGCTACAAGCCAGTTCTCCTACAGTCTTGTCTTGAACTCTGGAAAGTCAGAAAATTTCAAGTTCAAATCTAGGCTCTTCATTGACTGTGAAAATGGTCTTGTTGGAATATCTCTTATAAAAATGGTTACACATTTCTACAGATATAAACAATAGGCATGTGGGCTCCCCTGCACATTCTGCTCTAAGCTCTAGAAATGCTAGAGTTGTACCTATTCAAGATCAAATATTCCTAAAGTCAAATTTATTGTAAAGAATAGAACTCTGATACTAGATGTTCTTCTGTTTAAATCTTTTATTTATTCAAATTTCTCCTCCAGAAAATTGTTCCGTGTGTGTGTGTACATACATGATGTGTGCGTATGTGTGTGTGTGTATGTGCATTCATGTGACTGTGGATATACATGTTATAGCAATCCTGCAGAAGTCAGAGGACCTGCCTCAGGTATCAGTATTCATAATCTATCTTGATTCAAACAGGGTTTCTTTGTTTTTCAGATTGCATATGCCATGTTAGCTGGCTCTCAAGACATCCATCAATCTGTGTCTCTGCCTCCCATCCTCCTATAGAAGAAGCAGTAGGATGGCATATGCTTGACTACATAGTCAACTTTTATGTGGCTTCCAGACAATCAAATCTAGCTTCTCATGCTTGTCTGAAAGTGCTTGCACCTACTGAGTCATCTCCCAGCCCCAAATTGTTCAGCTTTTCCAAGGATCAGTTTCTTTGTGTGTAGAAGGACAGCAGTAGTTAAGACAAGATAACACAATCTTACACTTTGCACTCCCACCAGCAATGCAGAACTGTTCCCTTTTCTCCACAACCTCTCTAGCATAAGTTGTCATCGGCGTTTTTAATCTTGGTCATTCTTACAGGTGTAAGATGGAATCTCAGAGTTGTTTTGATTTGCATTTCTCTGATGGCTAAGGATGTTGAGCATTTCCTTAAGTGTCTTTCAGCCATTTTAGATTCCTCTGTTGAGAGTCCTCTGTTTCAGTCTGTACTCCATTTTTTTATTGGATTATGTGTTTTTTTTTGGTGTCCAATTTTTTGAATTCTTTGTATATTTTGCAGATCAGCCCTCTGTCTGATGTGAGGTTGGTGAAGATCTTTTCCCATTCTGTAGGCTGTCATTTTGTCTTGTTGACTGTGTCCTTTGCTTTAGAGAAGTTTCTCAGTTTCAGGAGGTCCCATAACCCCTTTGGATACTAGTATGGCGATTTTTCAGAAATTTGGGAAAGAGCCTACCTCAAGACCCAGTAATGCCACTTTTGGGTATATTCCCAAAAAATTCTCAATCATACCACAAAGACATGTGCTCAACTATGTTCATAGCAGCATTATTTGCCATAGCCAGAAACTGAAAACATGCTAAATGCGCCTCGACTAAAGAATGGATAGGAAAATGTGGTACATTTACACAATGGAGTACTACAGAGCAAAAAAAAATCACATCTTGAAATTTGTGGGCAAATGGATGAATCTGGAAAACATCCTATTGAGTGAGGTAACCCAGACCCAAAAAGAAATATAATATGTACTCACTCATAAGTGGCTTTTAGACATAAAGCAAAGAAATACAGCCTACAGTTCATAATCCCAGAGAACCTAGACAACAAAGAGGACCCTAAGAGAGACAAACGTGGATCTAATCTCTATGGGAAGTAGAAAAAGGCATGATCTCCTGAGTAAATTCGGAGCATGGGGATCATGGGAGAGAGTATAAATGAAGGGGAAAGGAAGGGAGGGGAGTGGAGAAAAATATATAGCTCAATAAAAACAATTTAAAAAAAACTAAAAAAACAAATAATATACCAAAAACAAAAAGAAAAGGAATGTCTTATACTTAGTAGGTCCTAAACATATGCTAGTTCCTACAGTAAAAGAAAATAATTCTTTAACAGGGTTGAAGCAATCTGACAAGCAAACGTGTTGGTATTTTTCCAAACTGAGCTGAACACAAGTATACAAACCAAACTGCATGTGAGGGTTTACAACAGCTTTAGTCACATTTGTGAGACCCTTGAGCCACACACATCCCTGCAGGGTGACCTTCATGAAGTAAGCAGGCAGATAAGCGTGAGCTAGAAAGCCACAAAAAGCCCTGAAGGCAACAACAGCAAAAAACACAGGAAAGGGAGTCATTCTTAAAATCTAAATTCTGCTTTGTTGCAGCTACTTGACATGCTGGAAAAGGTCAACCAAGGAGGTGGTAAACGAATAGCGGTTGCCACCATTTGGGGGAAGAGAGAAGGCTGAATAGGAAGAACACAGTGAAAACATTGTATGTAAAACTAATTATAGATTCATGTCATCACATATTTTTCAATAGGGTGTACATCTCCAAAAAGTAAGCCCTAGCATGAATTACGGTCTTAGGTAATAATAACACAACCATCCAGGACTTTGGTTGTAGCAATATCCACTTTGGTGAAAGATGCCAATGTTGTGGCTTGCTATACAAACATGAGTGCAGAACTATAAAAGGATTCTACTTTCTACTTAGTTTTTCTGTGAATGTAAACTATTTTTTAAAATCAGTTCTTTTTTTTTTTCATTTTAAAGTCAAAGAAAGTAAATCTTGTCACATCTACATTGCCACCCCCCTCTGCCCCTCCCTCCACAACACAGAGTATCTGATAATAGAGAAATTATTTCAAAGATCAGTAATAATGAAATTATCTGAAATGAGGGACTGGGAACTCATTGACACAGAGAGAAAGTTGTTCAGTATGTGAAACAGATGTTCCTTCCAGCTGTTTGCAGATCATCTCGCCAGCAGTGTCAGACTTAGAGTTCCAGAAATACAAAAAATGCTAAAGCAGCAGAAACTTGGGGAAAAGTTTGCAGCCAGGATTTTAACCCTTGGAAGACATGGAGGGCAGGGCCTGCTACATACAGAGGTTCTCATTAGTTTGCAGCCTGCACTAGTAGACTCAATGGTTTTTCTCCCCAGTAAACCTACTGAAGGGTGTTTGAATGCTCTTTCAGATAACACATAGTTTTGCTTTTCCAAGTCATGACTGTAGAAAATGGTTAGTGAGGTGAAATGAAATTGAATTCACACCAAAACCTTATGACCCTTCAGAAACTGAAGTGCCAAATGCCCGTGGAGAGTAGGCCGAGCGTACACAGAGATGCCTTCTGAGGAGCTGACGCTGCCAATGCGTGAGCCTCCAAATTCCTGCAGATGCTGATGTTCAAAGGAAAATACAGTTTTCCCTAGATCTACCAGTCAGGGGTTGTAAGAAATGAAATAATGAAAGCACTATGTAAAGGCTCCAGGGGTGAGAGACTTTGCTGAGATGTGAACACAAATCCAGGACATGGGCATATACTGGAAGACTACAAGCTCCTTCTTGCCTGACTGCCTTTTGTTTTTCTTTTTCTTTCTTTTTTATTTCAGACAAAACAAATAACATCAGAATAAACAAAATCTAGAATAAGCAAGCAAAAGCACAACTGAACATCTCTGTTACCTGTAAAGAAGTCAGTTAAAGCAATACAAAACTTCAAGACAGCCCAGGAAATACACATACTATGATTGGTAAAACTTTAGCCATTGCCTATATTTTGGCTCCACAGATGGACTACAACATGGAAAATCTCGAAGGGGTTCAGAAAAAAAAAAATAAATTAAAAACATGCTCCCAGCCTATAATTCGTGATCCTAGAGAAGCTAAATAAGAAGGAGAACCCAAAGAAAAACATATAGGCATCCTCCTGAATATTAACCTTCAGCAGGCGATGAAAGGAGACAGAGACAGAGACCCACATTGGAGCACCGGACAGAAATCTCAAGGTCCAAATCAGGAGCAGAAGGAAAGAGAGCACGAGCAAGGAACTCAGGACCGCGAGGGGTGCACCCACACACTGAGACAATGGGGATGTTCTATCGGGAACTCACCAAGGCCAGCTGGCCTGGGTCTGAAAAAGCCTGGGATAAAACCGATCTCACTGAACATAGCGGACAATGAGGACTACTGAGAACTCAAGAACAATGGCAATGGGTTTTTGATCCTACTGCACGTACTGGCTTTGTGGGAACCTAGGCAGTTTGGATGCTCACCTTACTAGACCTGGATGGAGGTGGGTGGTCCTTGGACTTCCCACAGGGCAGGGAACCCTGATTGCTCTTCGGGCTGACGAGGGAGGGGGACTTGATTGGGGGAGGAGGAGGGAAGTGGGAGGCGGTGGCGGGGAGGAGGCAGAAATCTTTAATAAATAAATAAAATAAAATAAAAAACATACTCCCAAGAGGGAAATATGAAAGAAAATGAGCTTTATTTAACCTAGAAAAGAAGTGGCTCAGGGGAAACTTAGCGATTTTCTTTAAATAGGTAAAGGGCTAATAAGAGTGACATCAACAAGATTATTTCTACTGATAATAGTTAAGCAGATGATATTGTAGCAGAAAACAATTAGTTTGACATCAGGAGACTTAGAAAAGCATGTGATCCCCTGAAAACTATGAAATAGCAGGATTGGTTCTTAATAAAAGGCATTTAAACGGAGCACTTCTCTAAGCAATGTCTTACAGCATGGGGGAAGATCCTGAAATGGACTTCCACAAGTCTGGTTTCCAAAGCACAGATATTCTTGAGGCAAAAATGTAGGACTGCCTCAGACATGTCCTCAACCTTGGAGTCACCATTCTTCACAGAAATCATGTGATACAATGAATAGTACCAGTTAGCAAAGAATTTCAAAAAAACACACCATGGTGGTTTCTTAGGCACATCCGAAAAGGATGCCCAGACAAGATTTTAACACTGCTGATGTAAAACCAGGTATTTAAAAAAAAAAAAAAGGCAGGGGAGCAGGGGCAGCTCCAGTAAACACCAACCATCAACTCTATTTTGGTTTTGCTATGGTTTGGATCTAAGTTAACATTACACATGCTGGAAATTTGGCCCATAGTCTGGTAAAATCAGAGAAGTGGTGGGGCCTTTGAGAGGTGGGGGCTTAGTGGGAGGTTGACAGCCTTACAGTGGAATCAGAACCCCAGTTATTTCTCAAGAAAGTGTTGCTTGTTTAAAGAAGGCCATCTCATAAACTCAGCCTTTCTGTACCCTTTTCTGCTTCTCTAGCTTATGACAACTCAAACAAAGGGGCTGTCCCCAGAATGTGGCAGGATAGGGTCACCTCATCACAACCTTTCCACATTAGGTCTTTGGTTAGAGCCATAGAAATAACACTGACATGGTTTTCTTCTGTTTGTTGCCTACTAGGGACACCAAGAAACACATTTCCCTCCTAAACTTACAGGAGCTATCAAAGGGGAATGCAGAGTAATAACCCGCAAGGAAGGAGCCTTTCTTGGGTCCCTCCTGCCTCACAACTGTCGCACATGGGCTCAAGGCTCAGACAAAGCCATGATGATGCCAGTCCTAATTAAAATGGAACAGGTCGAGGCTGTTATATGTGACCCATTTTCTTGCTTAAATACTCCTGGTTTTCTTCTACTACGTTGTTTCCAGGGAGTTATGAAAAGAAGCAGAGAGGTGGGGTACAATGAGGATAGTAAATAGCAAAGCTCAAAACATGGGCCCACTCTTGTTAAGACATTTGAGCTGAGTTAAACAAACAAACAAAAAACATGGTCTCCAAAAGTGCAACAGTCTGATAAACCACTTTGGAACGCTCTGGTTAGCTTTCATTTCACAAGTGTATAAATTTCTAATCTTTTGTGTTTAGAGGAAGAAAATGTCCACCGAATTTTGTTGCCTCTTCTCTACTTTTCCTTAACCATTCAAAGATGTCCAGGCTGCTTTAACCCAAGATCACTGGCTATCCATTCAAGCTGAAGCAGCACAAAACATTTGCTTGTTATTTTCCAAATTTCTGGACATAAAGATTGAATTCAGGACTTCATGCATGCCCGGTATGAGAGCTACACTAAGCCAGTCTTCCAATGTTTCTACTCAGCAGTACTTCAGTCTATCTGACCCCTCAGAAATCCTTCCCCAAACAGATTGGTTCCTGAGCTTGGAAGACCAGTTGTCTGTATAATTTGCCTAACACTTAGTCATGTTTTTGTACCTACATCCCTCCTCTCTACAGTTCCCCCATAGTCAATATCATTCAGATACAGACTCTAGGCACTCCAACTGCCTCACCATGTTTGGACTTGTCTAAAGGAACTGTAAACTTTACCTTTGTATATGAATCCCCAACACTGTGAGAGAATATTCATTCATGATCACTTGTAATTTAACTTCTGGTTGTCTGAACCTTTGGTTCAGCTCCAATTCACACTGCGCTAGGCACCACAGACAAAACTGAGACAGTGTCTATACATAAACACCCTGTTGTGTACCCTAGATGTGGTCTATCCAAAGTCAGTTTCTGCAAAAAAAAAAAAGTGAAAGTAATACTCATGGTCATAGAAAATAATCAGTGATGCCCGTGAACTGTTAGGAAATGGATACTTGGCTGGGAGGAGAAGACAAGAGAAAGACAATTAGATTCCTAATGGAGAAGAAAAGAGCCAGTGCCTGGGGTATCAGAGCCTGACGTAGTCCAGGTCGAGCTTCATCTATATCCCAAGGTCCTCAACAGCCTCTTCCCTCTTAAAGACTCAGCCCTGGGCTTCAGAGGAAACATGCTTGGGTTATTATGATAGCCTGTTCTCAGCTCCTCCTCTGCTTTCTATTTATAGCTTATAATTGGCTCCAACTGCAGCTGCAGCACTAAAGGCTAGTCCACTTCCGAGGCTGCTCAGATGATGCTCATTTTCTAATAGATATCGTTTCCTTTGACTTTATGAAATGGGCTTAGGATCTTAATGTGTATACCCCAAGAGTGTCTATAATTGCACCAAATGTGCTCAGATGGCTCTCCCTCTATTCCACCAGACCTGTCCTGATTCCTGTGCACATCCTGCAGCTGGCTTGAGGGCTCAATCCAGTTGTGCATCTGATTCTGGAGGTAGAACTGTGTCTTGCGCTTCTTTTATCAATTTCAATTTAATATCTCCCTAGTTTGCTTTCTGTTGCTGTGCTAAACACCATGACCAAAAGCAATTTGGAGAAGGAAGGGGTTTATTTCGCCTAACACTTTATGGTCCATCCCTGAGGGAAGTCGGGCAGGAACCTGAGTCAAGAACTGAAGTAGAGGATATGGAGAAATGATGACTCTTGACCTTCTCTCCACGGTTTGTTCAGCTTGTTTTCTTATCCTCCCAGGACCATCTACCCACGGGTGGCACTGCCCACTGTGGACCTTGCGTTTCACTTTAATCATTAATCTAGAAAACATTCTACAGACTTGACTATAGGCATGAGATAGAGGTAATTGTTCAATTAAGGTTCTCTTTTCCCAAATGACTTTAGCTTGTATCAAGTTGACAAAAAAAAATAGTCAAAGAAGATATGTCATAAAAAGACTCTAAATAAGATATTCAGGGAGTGGATAGAATATGGACTTTAGAGGTTAATCCAGATTAACCCCAACTGTTAAATCCACTCATTCATTTATATTTAGTTAGTAATTACTGAACATCTGCCTTTTGACAGAAAGTTACCTGGGCACTGAGCTTGCAGTGATGAACAATACACTCCCTGCTTGCCTCTGTGAAATGTAGAGCATAGCAGGGTGCGTGCCCTGGTGGTGGGATTTAAGGAAGCTCTCACAACACAGAGAGGCTCCCCACATAGCCTGAGAGAGGAGATGCCGGCAGATGTATAACCCGGGATGCTGATGAAATGAAGATGGGGAAATGAACAGCAATATTAGGATAGAAGAATGTTCCAAGCAAGGAGGTTAGGAAGAGAGAAATCCAAGGAGAAGAACTCACAGCAGAGGGTGGAAATGCAAGAAGTCTGATGTGTAAGGGGTAAAAAAAAAAAAAAGAGCAGGAAACAACATAGAAACAAAGCCTTACTCATTGTCCCAGTGTGTCAGAAGGGAATGGTGCTAGCATCTGTAAACAGTGTGCAGAAGGAGAACAACAAAACTAGAGTTCCGTATTTACAAGGCTCATTGTCAAGGGTGTGTAGAGAAGAAATTGGAAGGAAACGCATGTTTAATGTATAAATTTCTATTTTATTGATTCTGCTCTATGTGTGGCCCATTTATGGAAACAGCAGATGAACATACAATACTGAGAATAAGATTTGGAAAAGGAAAAAAAGTAACAAATATTAGCCACCTCAGGAGTGGCTCGGAGTGACAGGGAAACTGTATATATGTGGCTGTGGCGAGAGCAGAAAGTCCTTGTTTAGAGAAAGGCTCAGGGCGTAGGTAAGTGAATAGTGCACGGCAGAGCTGGATACACATGGCCAACTCAAAGATCGCCTGCTTCGGCCCTTCATAGGCAAGTCACATTTGAAGTCCATTATACAGCAGCTCTTACTGCCGTCCGCCCACATCAGCTCTCTTTCTCAGAAGGAACTTAATCGCTATTGTCCTCCTGCCAGATGCAGACTCCGGGCTCACTTCCTCTCTCATCACGAACCCACCCCGGGCCATGCAAGCTGCGCCAGCTCTCCAGAGTCCCGATCACGGTGGGCCCTCTGTGACTTCAGTGGCTCCCTGCTACTGCAGGGAAAAAATTCAAAGACCCCTGCTTACTCCCCATTAACCCACTAACTTCAATATATTTCAAAGATCATGAGACTCTCTGGCACCCCCTAGGCATTTCTCGAAACCTCTGGGGTTTCTTTTCCAAGTCATCTGCCAGGACTCTGCCTCGGAGACACCTATCCCTGAACCTGCCTGATCACCATCCTTTTGTGATGTCACAGGTAAAAAGGATCTTTCACTAGAGAGTATCCACACTGTACACACAGGTAGCACCCCTCATATCCTACCACAGTTACATGTTCAAACATGTATGTCCTCCTTATGGAGCAACCATCTGAAAGGAGAGACACTTCTTATCCTTGTATCCACCTTTCTTAACAAGGACTTGGCATGTATGTGGGTGCCTCCATTAATTATTTATTAGTCTTGTACTAGTACTTACTCTTTTTAGCAATGGGACTTTTATTTGATACTCTATTCAGTAGTTTCTTATGAATAGAGTTTGGATAAAGAAGTTACATAGAACTATCACTTCTTGGTGCAATGATAAATAATGATTCTAAAACTTAAAAGATACATAAATTCCTAAAACTATCCCTTGAAATAACCACATAAAAATAAATAATGTGAACCCATCTAACTGAATTGACGTCTCTAACTTTAGCAAAATTATAATTCACTGTGTTCAGGGACACTTAAGGGAGTTCTTTAAGACTAAACAGAACAATAAATAGACTAATTTGGAGTGTGGCTTTTTTTTCTCTTTGGTTTTTCTGAGACATGGCTTCACATAGCCTAAGCTGACCTCAAGCTCCTTATATAGCTGAAGTCAGTCTTGAACTCCTGATCCTCCTACCTCCAACCCCTAAACTGGATTACAGGTATGTACCACCACTCCCAGCTCTGAACTGTTATGTTATGAAGAAAACTATGAAAATCTACACAAAGATATAAAAAGACTATGTAAAATATAATGGGCAGTAGTATAAACTAGCAACTTACAAAGGAAGCAGAGCTGCCACCCAAATGCGTAAGGGGGCAGTCTATGTCAGTAAGACAACTACTCTAAACAATATCATTCTTAGTCCAGCAGGGATTGAAGAGGTGCATCATGCCTGGGTTCGGATGAAATAATCCAAAAATTATAGAAATAATCTCATACTGTCAGCAGCAGTGTAAATTCACATTGTACCTTTGGAGGGAAATTTAATTATATTCTTCATTAGTAAATATCCTTTAGCTCTCATTTATAGGAATTAGCCCTGGATAAATAAAAGTGTAAATACACACAGTACACATGCATAGCATATACCCAGAAAGACAAATATAATATGTACTCAATCCTAAGTGACTTTTAGACATAAAGCAAAGAAAAACCAGCCTACAATTCACAATCCCAGAAAACATAGACCACCAAGAAGACCCTAAGAGAGACATACGTGAATCTAACCTCCATGGGAAGTAGAAAAAGACAAGATCTCTTGAGTAAGTTGGGAGCATGGGGATCATGGAGGAGGGTGGAAAGGGATGGGTGAGGAAGAGAACGGAGCAGATAAAAATATATAGCTCAGTAAAAAGCAATTTTTAAAAAATAGCAAAAATGTTTGGCATAATCATTTTTCATCATATGGTACTAAATGACTTTGATCACTCTAGGCGATATCACTCCATTAAATGTATCCATTTAAAAGAATGAAATGAGAGCCCCAACTCCAGCAGGAATTCCCTGGAAACCCTCAGAGCACTGCATACAGGGAAGCGGGTAGGCTAATTACAGATCTCTTCCTCCTCTACTTCATATCCAATCCCCCAGTCTCATCCCCAGCTCTGTAACGGACCACCAGCTGCAGCCTCTTCTTCCTTTCTGCCCCCATCTAATATACTAGAGGTTTCCTAAAATATGTACAAATAGAAGGTAAGTTAAATGAAATCGCCAAAAACCAGGAAACAGAGCCCCAGCTGAACACCTTTTGTCACCAAATGAAGCTTCCCGTCCTTAAATTGGGTTTCATCTAATTGGCCTAAGGGGATCTCATGGGCATCCCCAAACAACCCAGCTATAGATGGCTCTCCATAAAAAGGCCTCATTTTTTAAGACAACAGCTACACAATTCATTGAGCATAAAGAAGCTGAGACTTCACCGTATATACGAGTTAGCATCTGTGGTACTGGGGGATATTCTGCATGCTAATAAAGGAGAAATGTAAACACCAACTCATCCACAAACCCTTGGATCTACAATGGCATCCTGCCTATAGGTTATGCTAGGACAATGGTGGCTCAAAACTTGTCAGAGTAACTAACCCATGTCTGATTTGCTCACTCCATGAGATGAAACCCATACCTGACACTGCTTGGCTGACCAAGAACCTGAGAACAGATAGCCCAAGGACCCAGGGTAAACGAAAATACTATGGGCCTTTTTTTTAACGTAGTAATAAAATGACTCCTATACTCATAGATCAGAACACCTTCCCCTGCTGCAGATGGAAACAAATAGAGAGACCCACAGCCAGACATTACACAGAGAATGAGAGACCTTGAACACTCAGCTCTAAATGGAATGTCTCCATCAAATTCCTTCCCTCAGGGCTCAGGAACCCTGTGGAAAAGAAGACAGAAAGGATATCTTTTGTATATGTGTATTATATCTTCAAACTCAGTGTTTTGATGGGATTCCTGAGTGTGCTGATGAGGTGATCTCTGTCTCTATCTGTTTCTTGGGCCTCTTCTTGGGCTCTTTTCTTTCTGTTTATTTGTTTTGTCCTAGTCCAATATATTTATTTTACAATTATATTTTATTTCGTTTTATTGTTATCCCTTAGAAGCCTTTTTATTTTCTAATGAGAGATAGAAAGTGGGTTTATTTGGATGGGAGGGGAGATAGGGAGAACTGGGAGGAGTGGAGTCAGGATTTAGTATGTGAGGGGGAGAAGCTATTTTCAATAAAAGGGGGAAAAGAGAAAGGAGAGAGTGCCTTGAAGACTGTCGAGATAGCCTAGAGGGTGAAAGCGCTTGCCTTGCAAGGTCCATAACTTAATTTCAAACTCCATAACTCACATGGAAGAAGACAACTGACTCCACAAGCTGTCTTCTGACCTTCACACAAAACACACACCACTCCATAAAAATGTTTAAAAATAAGGAAATGAATGTGTTCTGAGATAGATACAAGCTCAATATAGTATATGTGAAAGAGAAAATTATAGAATAACTGTACAAAATAAGATAAGTGAAATAATAATAAATCTTATAAAAAATGTTAACTCCTTCAGGTATTGAGATACTATTTGTGAAATTAATAACTATTTTCTTGAAATCAGTTTTTACATGAATGAACCTCAACTGAAAAGTAATTATAATAATTGAGTCTTGAGTTGGATGTGAATGGTTCCTTGATATACTAAATAAAAAAAAAAACAAATGCAGACTGTTAAAATAAAATATGGGGTTTAGAGGTATAGCTCAATGGCTTAGTACATACTTAGCAAGAAGGAAAGCTGGGTCTGATCCCCAGCCCTGAAAACATAAATGAACTATTCACCTCCCCATAAATCCACCTCTCCTCTGTCACACTAATACTCTCGTACTGAGTTTGAGAACCAGCAAGAGTGTGGGTGGAGAAAAGTCGGTGTAGTAGCTCCTTCGGCACTTGGGGAACTACTGAGACCTCTGCTGTGCACAGGATGCATGAGATAATGTGAAGGACTCCTCCATCACGGGTGTCTGGGGCATTTGAATGTATATAAGGAGCACACAGCGCCTTTGTGCTCAAGTAGTAATACGCGTTTATTCTGAGGTTTTCCTGGCTTGGGTTATCTGTCAGAAAAACAAATACACTAGCTAGACCTAAGAGGACGTGCAGGAACTGCCAATTAGTCACCTTTGAAATGAGGCCCAAGCTGTGCTCTGGCCGCAGATGACGGCTGTCGACTAAGTGTCAAGCAGGACCGCTGTGTGATGCTGAGTGATGGGTCTGCATGCATGGCCAGCTTGATAATGAAGTCGCTGCCACATGGCCATCCTCACCAAGGGCACTGATTACAGTCCCAGACTCAGATCTCTCGGGAGAAAATCAACACCCACCGCAAATGAGGACAATCTGCCGCAGAAGGCATTTGCTGCTGCCTCTGAAGACCACGAGAATAGAGGCCAGAATCAGAGGCTTTGGCAATTTATAGGTGGGAGAGCAAGAGGAATGGAAGGGATGGTGGTCTACGCAGCACCTGGCCTGACTGCACACTTCCACAGAGACATCAACAGTTGGCATCATACACACGTGCTTATTGTTTGCCCTCTCCACACAGAGAACCTGGCTCAGTTCACCACACCGCTCACCTGAAAGACCAAGTTAGACAACACCAGCAACCAGTGGAGGAGGAACGCTATGACAGATCGTTCATCAAACTGTACCTGCTACCTCCAAGAAGTGTTGTTCTACAGTGCAGACCCCAAGATATTGTCATCACATAAAAGTAACATTTTAAAAAGATTTTTAAGTGTGTGGGTGAGTGACTGTGCGGGTTTGTGCACATGAGTGAAGGGTTGTGCACATGAGTGCAGGGTTGTGCACATGAGTGTGGGGTTGTGCACATGCATGAAGGGTTGTGCACATG